>PYXC01000585.1:2527500-2757500 GCA_015244755.2 Tenualosa ilisha
TCTCTCTCTCTGGGAGGGCAAGAATAGAAAATAGGCAGCATGACAGCCAGAGAAGACAAAAGGCATTCTTCAAGCAAACTTCATAAGGAAGTTCATAAACGTTGCCTACATTCACTATTTTGTTGTGTAATATGCCAGATAAGAGTCTGTCTCACAATCGTTGCTTTCCATTGGAAGAGGAGTTGGGGTGAGAAGATCACCATGTAGCAAATCACAGTGGTAATAATACACTTCGCTGGCCTTTCAAGTCATTTTAATGTCTTACAGATCATAAGGCAAATATACACAGTGAAATATCACAGACACTGTATTTAGCCCAGCTTGTCACTGTACTCTAGGGAGTGGCTGCATCAACAGGTCTTCACAAACTGACAGGATCGGTTTGTAGGCTGATTATGATCCATACCCATGATCCATAATTAATATGTAATTTTTAACAGCTGCTATGGAGTAACCCTCAGTAAGCAGGTGTTGTTGTGCATATCTCCAAGCAGATGTCTGGCGCCCAGACTTAGATATTAGTATCTTGAAAACAAAATTAAATAATTACAAGTTTAATTACAAACTATTACTCTAAACAAAAATAAACAAAACAAAGCTTGCTAAGGTTTCACATAATGCAGCCATGTAATATTATAGAGAAAACAGAAACCTGGTTGTTGAAGAAACAATGAATGGGCCCCAGCAATGCATGACCTATAAGCAATTACACTTAATGTCTCTGAAAGGCCTAGATGTTAACTCAGCACTCTGGCTTTATTACCATGGACCACCACAGTGTTCAGCTTTGACCCAGAATAAGTGCACCCAACTTAGGTTAAGAAGCAGGAGTGTGTCCTGTCGAAGCACCTGGCTCATCATCTCTGAGTGAATGAATGGCTAGGTGACCAATGAGTGGCCCTGGTGCCTCACAATGCACTCAAGTTAAAACCAGGACCCAGAATTCATCAATGGAAAACCCTGTGGGGCAGGGAGGTGGCTGTGGTGGTGGTGGTGGTGGTTTTGGGGGTGGGGTTGAGTGTCAGCTGGATACTGGACCTGCCGGTTGGGTCGCTGGAGGTCTGCTATTGTTTCATAGTTCTATGAAGCCTTTACAAAAAGCACTTCACCAGTCATCAGGAGCAGAGTACTTCACATACTCTATCTAAAAACCCTCCTACACCAGCCCCTGGGCTGCGAGGATCATCACTCCTCTGTGCATCTCAGAGAGAAAAAAAAAGGGGGGGGGGGGGGGTGGAGAGAGAGACGGGGGAAGGGGGAAGAGGAAGAAAGAGAGGAGGATGGAGAGAAGAGGGGGTATGGGAGAGAGCGATGCTATGAGGAACAATAAAAAAATCTGTAGATGAGGAGCAAAGAGAATGCTGATTCACTCATTAGTAGTTTGCTCATGTAAAAACTGCAATTTTCATTAACAAACAAAGTCCTGTGTGCTTCCTTGGGCTAATGAGGCGAATGATGCAATACCTCTTCTGCAGGCACTTCCATCCACAATATGGATCTGCATCACACAGGAAAGATACCACGGCCATACATGTGCGTGTGTGTGTATGTCTATGTGTATGGGTGTGTGTGTGTGTGTGTGTGTGTGTGTGTGTGTGTGTGCGTGAGTGTGTGTGTGTCTTAACATAATAAATATTTTACATCCACATGCATTTTCATGCCTCTATAACAGTTTTTCATTCGCTCTATCCAAGGAAATGCATTTAGATTTGAAAGATTTTATGGGTTTCTTTTGTAGCAAGATCAAGATTTTTATTTTAGTCTTTCCTGTGAACAACATGCCTTGCTTTAAAAAAAAAACATCTCTCTAGGCTAAGGCTCTGGGTTACTTTCTATTCCTTTAGTGTCTCATCAATGGTTTTGCATTGTGTTTCCCAGTTTTCTGTGCATTATTTGTAGATGCCATACAAGAAGTGACGAGTGCTTTGTGTCAGCCCTTAATTAGAGACCTTTTCTAAATCGGATCAGATTAATGCAACACTTATTCAGTGGGATTTTAATAACTGTTCAAGTCCCCGACTTTTTTCCCAGTGTGTTCTGAATTATTTAGGGCAGAATATATTACTTGTCGGCAATGTTTGTGAAACTCATGAAAAACTCTGTTTCAGCAGTGTTTGCAGTTGCTGTTTTGCAGGGTTTTTTTGGTGATTGCAGTGTCTTTGAGGGTGAGGAGGGTAGAATGAGGGAATGGGTGAAGAGACATGGGAAGAAAGAAAAAGAAAGAGAGTAGTGGGGGAAACAGATAGAGAGAAAGACAGAGATAGAGAAGAGGAAGAAGAGAGAGCTGGCAACCAAGCATTTTGTGCATGTCCTACTTTGCACTGACTCAAGATAAATTTTCATATCGCACAGTGGCACTTTACAGGAACAACACACACACACACACACACACACACATATACACACACACACACACACACACACCTTTGCTGGACTGGATTTGTCTGAGAGATGAGCACATTGTGTTACAGTAAGCACTCAAATACATGATGATGCACCACTGATGCTAGCGTCACGTGTTAAGAGATGCAGCACTCCACTGCGCTGCCTCACTCCCAGCCTCTGTTTAATGGCAGACAACCTCAAATTACACCTCATCAAAGCGATATAATCACACATATTTGATGATATTGCAGCAAATTGCTTCCCAGGCCATTCAGTGTCGATACGTTGCATGATCCCCCTGTTCACAATATTGCACTGACAACAGAATGGGTACAAGCAAACAAGACATGTCTCTCTCTCTCTCGCTCTCTCTCTCTCCTCTCTCTCTCTCTCTCTCTCTCTCTCTTTTCCTCTTTTTCTTCCAACACCATTGCATGAGAATAGAGACAACACATTGGACAGAGGCAGCCGCTTGCCACCGAAGCCGACTCCAGGCGCTAAACACCTCAACGTGGCTCTCCACTGGGAGAGGGAGAGGCTGCCAACTCTGTGAGTGTGCACTGCTGGCGAGGGGGGAGTATTATTCTAATTGATACTCCAGACAGACACTGCTGTTCCCGCTGGCACATGAGCTCTCCTGCAGATCAATACACTGGCGTCGTAGAGTGCCCAGGGAGAGAGTGGGGTGGAGGAGAACAAGAGAAACAGAAGAGACAGAGAGAAAGAAAGACAGAGAGAGAGTGAATGAAAGCGAGAGATAGAGAGAGATATATATAGAGAGAGAGACAGAGAGAGAGCGAAAGGTGCATCAGTATGCACTGTTTTATCTACTACACAGACAGAGCAGTAAGAGACAGAGTGATAACAGACAAACACAATGCCATGACATCCAAGACAGAGAAGAATCAAGAATGAGAGAATCAAGCCCTCCATCCTCTGCACACAACTCCAACATATGCAATGGCATCGGCCGTCACACACACAGCAGTCGGTAAGATAAATAGGCCTGTAAGACTCAAGTCTATGCTCCCCACATGAAAATGAGGAGAGGCATCCCTTTTATTTCTCGGTGAATGCATCACCATGGTCTTGTCTGCAGGCGTGTCCCTGGCTGGCTGATGAACAGCAGGTGATGCAGCTGCAGGCTCTCTGGGCTGCCTGACACTGCTGAGAGCTCATCTCGGAACATGGCATGGTTCCCGGGTGAAATCGACAGCCCGGGGACGCTACGCTACCAAACCAGAAGAGTAGGGAGGGGTGGCGTGGGTGGTGGTGGTGGGGGGGGTTGGCGATGGGAGGAGGGGCGGAGGGTTTCCACCGCTGCACACGTACCATTACACACGTCTCTCCTGAGAAGGGATGAGGCAGATGGAGGCTGGGATTTTATGGCGTGCTGAGGATTCCAGGGGGGCCAGAAGGGGGCGGCTGAGGATTGGGAGTTGGGGGGGGGGTTGCAAGAAACGAGAACTCCAAATATAGCTGTGGTTTTATTTATGGTCCTGAGAAAACTGAGGTCATGAATATTGTATCAAGCGTGCTTTTTGCGATTCGGCCGTACAGGGTTTTTAGCTTAGAAGCATGCTTGAGTGATCACAAGAGAGAGCTTTGCCAAGGGAGTCTTCCCATTTGTCTGTGATGCATTTATATTATACGTTTGCCCTCAGCTTTACACAGTAGGGGGGCAGTATAACAGGAATGACCCCTGCAGATCAAACATGGATAACTTCAAAATCTGCGAAACGATCTGATGTGTTCTCCTGACAAAGTTTAACTTGTTCTTAAGCTACACAGCTATAATTCTGCATTATTCACCTATTTTGAGAGCTGTCTACTTTCTCTCTGCTTTTTCTGAGCTCATAAGTTATGACAGCTACCTCATGCTTTGCAGCTGCATGTTAGCTGTGGCATAATCGCGTGACTGTTTTTTTTTTTTTTTTTCTTGTGGGGAAATGTGTTAGCTCGTTGACACTAAGAGATGTCAGTCTATGTGTTCCTTTGCAAGTTTGAGACAGTACCAGAGACCCAGCGACAGCTGTAGAGAGAGAGAAAGAATGAGAGCGAGAGAGAGAGAGAAACAAGAAGATACAGGCAGAAAGAGGGGGGTGTTCAGCTCAGACACGCACCACACCCTCTGTCACCCTCTCTTTTTTTTCTTTTTTTTCATCTCTTCTATGTCTTTCTTTTTCTCTAGCAACTCTATCATTCATGTGTTTCTTGAAGCATCTTCACTATTAAAAGTGTTGAGAGTGCTGAGATGAGCTGAGTTAGCCCTCCAGAGCAGATCCAGCTCATCCAGCCAGCCAATATTTGTATCTTTCATCTTTCCATCTCTCTCTCTCTCTCTTTCCCATTATTTCCCACTCTATAACCCTCTCTCTTTCTCCCTCTCTATCTCTCCCTATCTACCTCCCTCTCTCTCTACCTCTCTTTCTTGCTCTCTCTCTTCTTGTCTCTTTGCGTCTTAGAGCAGCCATCAGCGCACAGCTTCAAAGCGAGCCCTCGCTGCCTTGACACGGACTGTAAGCTGCGATCTGAAGACTCTGTGGTGTGCTATTTGGCTCAGCAACAGCCTGTAAGATTTTCTGTAAAGTGCGACTGGGCAAGTGAGACTGAAATGCCCTGATGAGGCGTGACCTGCAGAGAGAGAGAGAGAGAGAGAGAGAGAGAGAAATGGAGGGAGGGAGAAAGTGAGGGATAGAGAAGAGAGGCACAGAGCAAGAGCAAGAGGCACAGAGAGGCAATGCAGAACACAAACGGGTCTCATTAGCACTGCATGCGTGCTCTAATCTGTGGCAGTAGTTAGTGGAGAGGATTCAAAATGTGCTCTTTTGTTGATACCCATTCTGTGGTGATCGACTCAAGTGAGGGGGGGGGGGGGGGGGGGCATTTCTAAGAATGTGAAACAAGCTTTTGTAGATTCTTGGACTTAATCAAGCATTTGCAGTATTCTAGGACAGCAGTGAGACTGCTGCCAGGCATGAGATTGATAGGAGTGAAGGCATCCAGTGACAAAGGATTTTGTTCTTGACGTTATATCATTTTAGGTACTTGAACTGTTTGAATCACTTTAAATGACTGGATATTGCTTTGCTACACATTGAGCAATAGTCACTTGGTAAATACCTCTCTCTCTCTCTGTCTCTATATTGACTTTGTATTATCAAATTCAATTTCCAATAAAACTTTTTTTTTTTTCAGATTTGCACAGATAATTTAAAGATTGTAGTTTATAAGAGTTTACTGTAAATCATCACAGGATGCACAGAGTAAATGCACTGAGCATATTTTTTTCTATTTTGGAGTCTTGTGAGGTAAAGCAATTGCCTCAAAACAAGTCTGACACAAAAATTGTAGAGATGGCAACTAAATGATCTTGTAACTCTACCCTACAAGTGATGAAAATTGGGTGGATTGTGCTTTCTGGATCTATAACGCAATAAAGAT
Source organism: Tenualosa ilisha (assembly GCA_015244755.2). Lineage (NCBI taxonomy): Eukaryota > Metazoa > Chordata > Actinopteri > Clupeiformes > Clupeidae > Tenualosa > Tenualosa ilisha. The sequence continues at coordinate 2,533,330 of PYXC01000585.1, forward strand.
GGCCTCCACCACCATTAAATCTATGATATCGTGAAGTATATTGCTTCAGTCTCATAGATCAATGTTTGAAACAAGGGAATTTCACGACCACAAACCACAGAGTGTCAAAATGATTGTCAGGTCCACACACACACACACACACACACACACACACACGCACAAGCACACACACACAATCCTGTGTCATTGGGGTGTCGTGGCTGGCTTGTCACTCTGTGGCACTAGCCTGGGGGTGAGCCACAAGCTTCGTCTCCTCTGTGATCTGGAGGTAAAATGTCACCCAGGGCCACAAAGCCACAGACCTCCTCCCTGGCACCTTTTCCAACACAGACACATTTAATGCCCACCATGCCATATGTGGAACTAAAATACAGTTACCCAAGCTACACATAGGCCACAGTTTAAGAGCACAAAAACACTACATAGGCAAATCACTACATAAACAGAGGCAAAGAAGTTTTCAAAGTACATCCAACATGGCACTTTGCAGAAGAACAGAATTGATTATTTCTGTAAATTTGTCAAGGGAAACCTGATCAATTCACTTTTACTAATACTTAGCTCTGGACCACTTGATTTTGATTCTAATAACTCTCAAAAATGCATTATTATATTGTCTGAGGATGAGATCTACCATATCATCAGTTAGAGTTTCGAAAAGGAGGCATAATGGGACACAGTAAGAAAAAAAAAAAACCTAATGGATGTTATTTCAGGTAGTAATGCACAACCAGTCATAAATAATAACTTGCAATCTAGCACCTCATCTGTCTCCTGTGTCACACTGCCGACATCCTTCAGCCGAAAGTAATGAAAGGTTCTCTGCATCTAGTCAATGCTAATACTTTGAGGGGGTCACACATCTATCCCATTTATAAAAAGTGTTGAGGGAAGTCTCTCGCTCTCCTTCAGCAGCTCCTATATTTAAAGTGTGTTTCATTGACAGTGCATGTGTGTATTGTCAGCACCTTCTCTCTTTCTCTTTAAACCTGACAGACTAGCAGAAGTCGTGATGCTCAGGCTATGAAGTAAAGGAATCACTTTCTTTTTACTGTAAGATGCCCTTGGTATGTATCAAGAAATGACCATAAAAAGTATTTTATGTCCAGAGCAATTGGAGATGCTTGACTCCACTAAAGGCCTTTGGTCTCCCTGGACCATGGCAGGAAGCTTGATGTCTGACCTTCAAGCTACTCTTCACACCATTTTGATTTTCTGACAACTCTTTCCATCTTCATGAAAAGTGTCAAGCGTGTGTGTGTGTGTGTGTGTGTGTGTGTGTGTGTGTGTGTGTGTGTGTGTGTGTGTGCGTGTGCGTGCACATGTATGTGTGTGTGCATGTCAGTGTGTGTGTATAAGGGGAGAGAAGTGGCAAAAAAGCTTCCAAAAAAGGATGTATGTTTAGCCTATGATGGCTACCAGAGAATTAGGGTTTAACCAATCAATTGCTATTAATTAGATTACTTTTGTTTCATTGAATACTTAGATTACTTTTGTCATCATTGAATACTTCTTCAATGCAATTCACAGTACAAATAATACACTTCATACACTTTAATTTCCTTACATGTTGTCTGTCTTGCCATCCCATGTTCTTCCGCATCTCTAGGTTTGTTCTCTTGCTTTTCTCTGTGGGTTGAACTGACTTTGTAGAGGAGGCTTGAAAAAACCACCCCCTAATTTAGGCATCAGGCACTTTTTTTGAACGTGGGGCCAGAGACTCGATAATTGCCCTCTTTCCAAATGTCTTGCTGAAGCAAGGATCAAATGAGACGAAGGCAAACCATGAATGGCCCACAGCACGACACTCTGTCACTGCGATCACCAGTTAGAAAGTCTCATTTCAGGGCCGCCTGTGTCCAAAGTAAAAATTACCTTGCATTAATTAGCTGCCATGACAGAAAGCTGGGTCCTGCACCTGTCTTTTGCAAGGAGAAAAATAACTCGAAAGTAGACCAAAGTGATTGTGTGTTTGAATATGAGACAACTCAAAAGGGAAAAAAGATAAAAAAGAAGACAGAAAGAGAGGAAAAAAAATTCAAGAGTGCTGTTTGTTTATTTTTACATCCAAAAGGCAAACCAAATAGGATTACGTTGGATTATCTCACAATGATGGCATATTAAGGTAAGTGACATAATCATTCTGTAATTGGAAGACAGTGGTGGGTCGATTGCTGCTGAGATGTAAACCAGCCTGCTGAGAGTTAGCCTGGGGGGCCTCCCAGGCACAGTTATTGATCTGCTTTGACATTTTACTTCTGGTCTCCACAAGTATTTATCAAGCCAGGTCTTATCTGAACCAATCAATGGGATGAATCGCTCATGCATGGACAAACAGCCTGGGCCTTCACAGGACACTGGCCCTGAAGCAGGAAGCAGATGTGCATCTGGAAAAGAAAAAAAAAAAAAAACAGCCAAAAAAAAAGGCCACCACCGCTGTCTTAACAAAACGTTTTCACAAGGTGCACTGATGGTCACTGTTTCACTGCCTGTCTCTAGGTTTTCTTTATTTATCGGCTGTCATGAAAACGTCAGATCGGGGCCTGGCCTTGCTGCATTACAGCCATTTTACACGCTTGTCAGGTGGCTCCCCGTGAAGGCTGCGTAATTGCTCCATAACATTCTAGGTGGCGGTGTAAAAATCGGAGTAATATATGGCCAGAGAAAACTGCAGCTAATAATGTATGCAAGATTTTGATACGCTCTTTCCCAGCCAGCATTCATCACGGACTGACAGCTCACTCTGGAGATAAAGTGGCCCAGACTTCTTGCCAAGAGACTTTTTCAAGTTCCAGGAAGGGGGAAGGGGGTGGGGTCATTAAGTTATACCCATGCCTAGAACTGTTCTAGAACTGAGTCAGCCACCAGCCAGGCAGAGCGATCATTCCAGAATGTTCTAGAATTGGCGCTTGACACGGAAGTCTTTAGACATTGTGCTCGCCATCCCCTTTCTGATGCATCTTTAAACTTGAAGTGAATGATTACACAACCCCTAATCAGTCTGACACTGCTTGTCCCAACAGATCAAGTAGAGCACAAAAGACACAATAATGTCTGGACCTTTTTCATAAGCAGCAATACAATGTTTCTGTGCTGGTGGCAGCCAGCATACAGAGGAGAAAGTATTGCCCGTGGGTAAGTGAGCCACTTCATGGGAAAAATTGGAAGGCGCTGGTTTTGAGGGTGTGAGAGAAAAGACACTCAACAGTGACCTGTCACCCCTTCAGTGGCCTTCACTGATCTCCTAGCAGGAAGACACCCAATTTTGTTTTCAGAATAAGCCTTTCTTCAACACTCTAAGCCCATGGAACAGTCTGGGCAGACTAGAGGGACTCATGTTGATGATGTCAGGCTTGCATTAACAAGGGCAACCCAGCTTTTCAGTTGTGTCTGTCATGGAGTTTTATTGCGCTCTCTGACTGTAACCCCACCCCTGTTATATTCACTTATTTATTTGTTTGTTTGTTTGTTTGTTTGTTTATTTAACCTACTTCATTATTTGTTGGGACAGCAGTTGAAGGACAAATGTGGTGTGGATCAATCCATAGCCCTGTTGTTCCTGTTGAGGTCACCGAGTGCTGTCAGTCGGAGGATATTTAATACATCATAAACTGAACAGTGAACCAGCAGCTAACACTAACTGAACACTGAACACTTTCAGTTTAATTGTCCTATATCCCATTCAGCTAATGTTAGCTGCCAGCTTGCTACTCGTTCTATGCTGTATCAAGTTTTTTTGTTCTTTTTCCTACAGAAATCACTTGGTGCTTGCAAACAACAGGGTTATGGATTTCTCCATTAAGCGTTCCTTTCCTGATGTGACAAGGGCAATGGAATGAACAGCAACAGTGCAATTGGTCTGTGAAAGCTTCCTGCAACAAATAAAATGAGCTAACAACAAGTAAGTGGTCTTAAGTAGAGACACAGAGCTGGTCTTGATAATAAAAAAAAATCCAACCCTGGCCATAACCAACCCAGAGAGCTCTCATAAAGAGCAAAGCAATTAACAGTGGGAGATCTCCAGTGTGGGGTCTCAATGCCTCTTTTAAAGAATGTCTCTCCAAACATCACAAACAAACATTTTTTTGTTGCACTGCTGAAGCCAGTACAAAAGCTCTGCATGCGAACTACAATGTAGGGCTAATATGTTTGCACATCCCCACCAGCACGCAACTGTACAAACCTTCACAGTAATCCCCCTCTCTCTCTCTCTCTCTCTCTTTCTTTCTCTCTCTTTCCCTTCAACTGCTCAGGCCATGCACACAGCGCAATGTCTAGAGACAGGAATCACATATCATGAATCATAGGATTTCAGGCTTTTTAGCTCTGGGTTTATCCCCCATGGGGGTAGGAGTGGGGATGGAGCTCTTCTTTGGTCAGTAGGCTGAAGGGGAAATGTCAGGCCCATCGAGCCTGATGGACTTTGCTCCCAGTGAGTGGTTCCGTGGGGAGGATGAAAGGGCTGGGGCATTGATTTAAGCTCAGGAAGAAGTCAAGGGGAGGGATGAAGACGGCAGGACAGACAGACAGATAGACAGACAGACAGAGACAGAGGCAGAGAGAAAGCAAGAAAGATGGAAGGGGGATGGAGCTGAGTGGGGAAAGCAGAAAGAGAGGAAAGCGAGAGACTGATGGAGAGAAAAAAAGAAATAGAGAAGAAGAAAGATTGAACTGCAAAGAGAGGGGGAAGAAAGAGTGAGAGAAGGGACAGAGGTGCCCTCTAACTAGCACTTCAATTCCCACTGTGTATCATTTCTAGACATAAAACATGGACATTATTCCTTCCACAAGTGGGGAACCAGTGCATGCTGTATTCAGGCGAGCCCTTGCTTCTTCCTTGCCTTGTCTAGGCAATTATCACACATCTCTTTTTATAACCATTTTAATTAAATGCTCTGACACCTATGCTCCCAACATCCAAAATAGCGACAAAAAGGAGAGCATAACCAAACACTCCTGTAGCCACTACATAATGTAATCCTATTTCACCTTCACTTGATATATGCAAAGCCCTCTTGGCTACCACACAAAAATGGCAATGTGATTTCTCACACTAAGTTTGAGAAGACAAACAGATTTCCTTTCCTTTCCTTTGTTTGCAACCTTCTTCTCCCTCCTCCAGGGTCCTAGGTTGATGGTGAATCCTGAACAGTATCGCTATACACTTCGGAAAAGGATTTCTGTCTTGATCACTGTCCTTAACATGCGAGCAGAGCTGATGACATTTTTTACTCTTTCGGTCGGCCTAAGATCAAAGCCTATATGCTCATGAATGAAACACTAGATGTAGTTTTCAAAGTGAAAGACATCTGGGCATCTGTTTGCCTGTAGTATAGCCTAGAGGGATATATAATGAAATATAGCCAGTGGGCCTTAAATTCTCCTCAGGAACTGTGTTCCTGGACAGGTACAGATATAATTTGATAATTGGTTTGGTTTACATTAAATATAACTTACTGAAAATACTACATTTGTGAGACTGATAACCAAAGCACAAAACAAGCTAATGTTGTCTCCATTCAAAAATTAGTACAATGGACCAAAAACCAATGCCTTAATTTAGCCAGTGATTAGTGGTGGGAATTGAGAACCGTGAATTGAGTAGTAACGACAATCAAATGTTTCAATTCATTGGACAATCTGACATTATCAACTCCTCTCATCAATGCTGGCATCTTTTTCAGATTATGGTAAAAGGGTCTCTCTGAATACAAAATTGAAATATTTAACACAGTTTTACATGGTTCCCCTGATTTTAGTAAGCTGCTAAAGGCTGTTATATTGTAGGCCTATGTGCTGACACTGAAAAACTGTGTGGAATACCTTCTAAACATTAAGGAATTGATAAGAGAATTGATAAAGAATCGACAGTGACATTGATATTGATAAAATCCTCTCAATTCCCACCCTTACCTGGGATTACTTCAATATTCCTGCCACCAATCTCGTAGCGCCTGCCTATAAGTAGCTGTGCACACATGACCCCGTGTTGCCCTTCTCTGTTTGACCCCTGACCTTTATGATTAATGCTGCATTAAAGGGGAACAGTGCAAGTGGATCAGTGTGTCGGCTCTTTCACATCTCCACTGCATTACTGATACCCAAGAGGAGATCTGTTTATGAGCCTTGGGTTCAGCATGGGTATTTCCAATTCGAAACAGCCAGCAGGAAGGCTACCGCACCACTATCTTTTTGCGGGGGGTAAGGATGGTGGTCGGTACCAGTGAAGCAGAAATTAGTATCTGCCACGCAAGGCAGCAAGATGAATGTCTCTGCTATGCTAATTGCATATCTGTTTGATGGGTTCCCTTGATTATCCTTTGTGAACGGCAAACCAACCACCACACCTACTCCTACTCATCCGTGCACCACCCCCCCCCCCCCACACACACACACCTAATGTCAGGCACTCTATCGTAGGCTATTTGACCCACTTCTGCTCAGGAAAACACAGGTGTCGCAACGGTGATCAAGTAGTCCTCCTAATAAGCCCCTGAGCTTGCATTTAAATGCAAATGTGTTCCATCAAGACGGGAGCACAGAGGACTGCTTCATTAACTATTTGAAAAAAAACAGAGAAAAAAGGCAAACCAAGCAGTGCAATGGCGTCGACACAGAGCGATAACAATACAGGGAGGAGAGATGGTTGCTTATTATCACAGTAGTGGTGTGGTGGGGTTTATGGCAGTCTGGGGGAGACCAGAGTCCTTGACCAAAACACCCATTTCATCCCACAACAATAATCTCATGGCTTCATCAACCATTTGCAGAATACTTTTTTTTATCTTGAGTGCATTTCTGAAAAGCTTCACCAGAGGTGAAGAGGAAATGCCATTGTATTGTTTCTACATTTGCTTTGCACACACACGATTTTAATTACTGTAGCTAATCAACCTGGCTGAATAGTTCTGTTCACTGGAATGGTCTACTATAAAGGTTGTAACACCCACCTAGTTAACCACCTTTGCCAATATCTTGCTTCTTTCAGACAACTACACTAATTCTGACCAGTGCATGTACCAGACTGTGGTTGTTTTCAGTTAGAGTTGTAGTACTCTATCGTTCATATTGGTGAACTTGTGTATGATTTAGAAACAGATTTAAGTATGGAAACCACAGATCTCCCTCCCCACACTGCATGGAAATGACAACAAACTGCATTGGACAGATGCTCAGCTGAAAATTTCAAATGCTGGACTTGAATCTCAACTGATCATTTGTACAGTCTCTTTAGGCAGACAATCCAAATAAAGATTCCTTCAGCTATAGCTGCCTTTGTTCTAAAGACCATCAACACAGAGGATGAGAACTGCTTCTAAAACTCGACAGGGTGCCTCCCAAGAGTAAGAGTGACTGAAAATAATTCAGCTCTATTCAACACTATAATTCAGCAATAATATCCCTGTCAGTCAGTTAGCCTGCATGTGGGCAGTACAGTGAAGGGGCTGCAGGAAAAGGAAAGGGAAGAGAAGAAAGGGAAGGGGAGAATGCTAACATGACTGGGTCTTGACTTGTGCAAATTAGCAAGAACAATGGGCATTGCTTATTGCCATAAATACCTAGTCTGCTGTAGATTATACAAAAACATACATTATCTCTACAGGCTTGTGCATTTAGAGAGTTGCAGACACCAACCTCTTATAGGTCTACCACACATTTTACTGTATACCTTGAATACATGGACCTGTCTCCTTCAATAACCCCCCTGTGGATAATGTGGCTCTTTGACTTGGAACTAATCCTGGCAGTAGGCTAGACCCTCTATACTCATGGGAGGCGCAGATATGTCATAATTTGCAGAGCACTTTTATTTCTAATACAGAGATATTACCTTGTCAGGATATATGACAGTTAAATGAATATGCTATAGAGTTGTCATTGATATATTTAAGTTTTAATTCCTTTGTGTGATTACAGACAGGTCAGGCATTTTTATATAGCCAAAACTGTATCTACAGACAAGTGCTGAGGCTTTAGATTAAGAATGGGGAAAAAGACGTGTAAAGAATATAACTCCAACCATTCCCGCATGATTGTTTTTACCTGGGTGAAGTTTTGAAAAAGAGCATTCTTTGGTCTTGCAAAAGTTACTAAAATACCTTGCCTAAATGCCTTGACTAAGTCTAAAAGTTCAGTAAAAAAAAAATCTAATTCATGGTTCTTGTCATATACCAAAACATAATAATATGTTTGATATGTTCACCAGATTTTTTATTTATTAATTTATCATCATACAAAAATGCTGAAAATAGTTGTGTAATTATTTCAATCCAGGAAAACAAAGGACTTTTTTAGTAGAAAGGAATGTATATCAACTATCTGCCAAACTGTAATTCTGGTTAACCATCAATCTATAGATGCAAAATATGAGCATTTCTCTCCTGTAAATGAATTCCTGAAACAACAATTGCTTTAGCCCTCTGCAATTATCCCTTCAGAACACCATCACAGCAAAAGTGGTAATTAAGATGACACTTCTGCACAAATAGCTGTAAGAACAACCCTGATTGTGGCACGAAGCAAAACCACTTGCTCTATCATCAACTCTCATCATTACAGGCTGTGTTCGACCTACACCCTCTAAAACACTACTGCATGGTTTAACCTTCAGAACAAGTGTTCAGTGCAGTTACGTTGAGGTGTGTTAGTTTCTATAATGTGTGATTAACACGACAAGATATGTAATATGCTCAGTAGGGAGCCCTTATACCTTCTGTTAATATAAATGTTTAATTTACATTGAGGATCAGAACCCTTCTCAAAAAAGCTCAAATTGGCAATTTGGCCTTATAAACTTAACAATGTTGAAGACATTACAAGAAACGCCCAGACAAGTTCTTTGCACCAAAGATAATGATTAAGTCCAAAGTTATTTGACTTGAAATATTGGACATGAAAGACTGCTTCTCTCTTCTTATCCACAAATCCCCAGGTTCCCATTGCTTCATTTGAAGTGCTCCTTTCACTTTATTGGAGATCACAACATCTCAAATTAAAAAATAAGCCAAAAACCGACCAGGTTCAACCACAGGGAACTCAGGGAGACTTGAGCGTAATCAAAAGGTCTGATCAGTGATTTTAATTAGGAGATAAAATTGCACCTACACCATTGAGATTTATTGCTTAATCAGCTGTCTTTTCAACAACTATTTCAGAGATTGGCACTCAAAGTTTGGTTAACTGGATTTAATTGGTTGAGTTCATATGTTTTTCCCCTGCCCCCTTCCAAGATATCATTAAGCATCCAGAAGACAATGTGTACAATAGATGACCTTTCTTTGTCTAAGCTTCTATGGAAGGTGTGTATTGAGATCTGTAGTGGATTTTGGTGTCTTTAGTGAAGCATGCCTTCAGCCGATAATAACTACATTTCAGCACTTACAAAACTCCCAGCTCGCTTTTCATTACAACAGCTAATCTGCCGTTTGTCTTTGAAACTCATCAATACTTGATCAAGGAGACAGAGATAAAAATAGTTCAAACACATGCTGATAACATAGGACAGGAACGTCCACTGTTTCCTTCTGAATGCATGCTTGGCAGTACATCTCTTAAATGTCTGAAGCTAGACAAATCTATCCAATTTTAAACAGATAAAAGTATGATCTAACATTTCTGGAACAGTAGCGCCGTTTGAAATGTTGGGCCCTATGACAAAAAATTATTTTGGGCCTCCCAAACATTGATTATAATATTAAAATGTTCTCTAGGGCCCCCTATAATTGCCTAGGCCCTTGGAATCACCCTAACTTTTCCCTCCCTGTTCTGGAATGTCCCAAAAGAACTTTGTGGCACATTGTGGCTTAAGTCACAATTATTGTTTCACAATAAGAGTAATAGAAACATGTTTAAGGCCTCTGATGCCAATCCATGGAGCATTCTTCAGCATTATAAAGAGCTGTGTAATAACACTAATTCATTAACTTAATAAAGGAGTTAAGTAGTACAGCAGGTTAGTTCAGTTCTGTTACAACAGTGACAATGACTGGTGAACAGAATTATCTTCTTATCTGCACATATTCATGTTTTGTTTTGTTTTTTTTTTGACAAAAAAAAGTTGACAAATCCCCCCCAAAATAACAAACATAAACATATATCATATAGGCAATTGTTAAGGGTAATACAACAACCCCAAATGAAATTTGAGTTTGGACTTGGAAATTCACAGCGTATTTCGCACGCCTGTTTTACTGCTTCATCCACACTGGTGTAACAGGCATCCACTATCCACCATTCATCACAGTGACCACACCAGATGGCCAGACGTGCTCTGGGAGAAGAGACCACAACTAACTATGGAAAACATAATCTGAATAACTAATTGGCCTGCACCTAAAAAAAGAGGCTTCTGCAGAAATATCATAGTGGTAATTTCACCACTCTCATTTTTACTTTCAATATCATGGGTTAGCAAGTAGAAGCAAATGGGTCTGTGTGACCATCTTAATCAAATTGGACATGACAAGAGCTGCACCTTTTCAAAATTCATTTTTATTTCATTTGTTTATATATATTATCCTGTGTATGTGTCTGCATGCTGTTCCATTTCACCACATTTCAGCCTTTCTACACTAACCGCTGAGGTTATATGATACAGGCTGCCCTAAACTAGCCTGGTGGACCAGACTCTTTCACAATGCTACACTTTGTGCAAAGAGTCTGGACACCCTCAATAGGCATTTGTTTACTTCTGGGTGGGTAGGAGCTTTGTTTGAAATTTAAACCTATTGGTTCTGCTTTCAATTTCTTCGATTTTCTGATTAGATGCTCAGAAAGTCGAGGAAACTAAAGCCTTTGGGGTGTGCCCTAACTAGTGCTGTAGTGAAATGCAATAGAGGTACTAGGCTGCTGTAGTCTGGCTAGCCATAAACAGGGATAAGCTGCAATCCAGTCAGTGGTAAGCATCAACACCATCCCTTCAACCCCATAAGAACAAGTTTTTATATTTAATAATACATTTGAAAGTTGCTGGGTCAGTTCTTGGAGATAATGTCATTGTGACCAATTTAAATAAGGTTGACTGGTAATTTTTAATTGATGAGAGTCCACATGAATTTTGCATGTCATTTCGCATTTCAATATGTCAATCACTCAGCTTCTCATTGCTTGAACCACTGTTTCGTCCCGCTTTACACCCAGCACAGGCTTTCAATGTCTGTTTCTCTCTCCATCACAGCACTGATTTCTCCGGTTTCTTGGGAGATCTGTCCACAAGAGCTTAAGTGGTGTGCATACATGTAAAAAGCCAGAGCCTCTTCAACAAAAGAGATTTTCTTCAATCTCCGTGACTATGCCTCTCTTCTTTTCTGGTTTGTCAAAGGTTAAACAAATTAAAGAAGTGGAACAGAGAACCATGCATAAGAAAATAAATGTTATTAGTCAGACATGTGATGCACATTGCCACCAGTCATGCTGTCTGTGTTGTGACCTTTGGAAATGGCTGGCTGAGGCTGTGTGTGTGTGTGTGCGTGTGTGTGTTTGTTAATTATGACATTTCTCGAGGTGCGCGTGTGTGTGTTGGGAGGGTCGAGGGGTAAAGACAAACCCCTATAGCATCTCTGATGTCTGGCGCAAAAGAAGGACACTTCTCCTCTGTCAATCATGTAGGTGCAAATTGACGCCAAAAGAAAAGTCACAAGAGGTTTCACATTGACGCACAAGCCTTGGAGTGCGAAAGACTAGACGTGTTTGTTCAAGTGCTTACGTGGCTGAGGAAGTTTGCTCAATGCCACTGTGAGATTACTCTATCACTTAAGGCCATTCTTACATTAAAACTTTTATGCTTCTGTTCACTGCAGTCTCACAAATGAATGACCACTGGATATCGCAAGCAGGTGCTGCACTAGATAAAACACAAGGCTGAAGCCTTGAGGGAAGGAAGATAGGAAGTCTAGTTTTATCTATATATTCATACACACACTGTACACATATGTTTCTGTCAGTATAGTTCTGTGTCACTGTCTCTCCCACTATTTGTTTGTCTGTGGGAGTGTGTGACTGATTGACAGAGAGAGACAGAAAGAGAAAGTCAAAATGAGAGAAATGTTGAGCTACAGAATGGAAAAGAAAGCAGACTAAGAGAGAATGATTGTTAGCACCCAGCTAGAGACAGTCTGGAGTGAGTCATTAGTCTAGAGGCCGCCGAAGCAGCTTGTCGTTTTCGTCTACCAGTGAAATGTTAAGGAATCACACACTGCTAATTGCCGGCAGGCGCAGCGTTTTTCTGCTGAATTCAATTTTGTAGCCCGTCCGTCCAGTGACCTTTTAGCTGTTAAAAGCTAATAGGACTGGTCTTGCACAGATGTGTCTCTGATTCATTTGCTGTGTGTGTGTGTGTGTGCGTGTGTGTGTGTGTGTGTGTGTGTGTGTGTGTGTGTATCACACCATTTTCACCCTACCCTTCCTTTAACCAACACACACACACGCACAGTTACATGCATGTAATGGTGTATTCACACAAACACTAGCACATGATCACACTGAAACACACACTTTTGTGCACACATACTATACACACATCTGCAGACACACACACACACACACACACACACATATACATGCACAAAGAGTTCAATTAAGCTACACTGTTACGCCAGATCACAGTTTGCGGTCCATTAAACAGCAAAAAAAGGCCACAGATAGTCTCTGAAGCTAATGGTAGCACAGGTCAGTATAAATTATCTATCTCCTTTTTATGACCCTCTCCCCATCCCAGATTCAATGGGTACTTGATTGTATGGCCTCCGACATTTCACTATAACAGCACTCCTGAATCAGTCTGAACTGTTCCATTACACAGTTGTTTGTACAATGAGACACTTTCAAGACTCGAGAAAAAGAAAGAGAAGAGAAAGTTAATTGCTGGAGAAGTATTCCTAAAGGTGTGAGTGATCTTGGGGTTCGTCTTGTGTCTCCTTATCCCACCAAAGCAAATGGTTTGCTCCCAGCAGAGTCTGCAGGGAAGAAAACGCAAAGCCCAATCCATTAAAACTGCCACTTGGGTGAACTCTGCACGCCCCTCAGAGCTTCAAAGGATATATTCCCGCGCTCCGAGCCGCTGCTATGATCTTGCTTTCCCCGGATGCAGGGAGCGGATACTTACCCCGGAGAACCTCAGGCTACATGGAAGGGGGGGGGGCAGAGGGGAGCACTGTCACTGAATTGCCTCACAGGCCACCGACCACACCATATAGAGAGCACTAGAGGGGCCAGGCTTTGGTGAACTTCAAGAGAAAATGGTGCAGCCCGCTCCTTTTGAGAACATTGTTGACACCTATACGAGCATAAATGACTAAACACTGAATATGTGAGTGATCACCTGTGTGGTTTTAGCATTTCAGTTTCTAGCCCAAACTGAAAATGATGATAGGCACATTTGTCACGGCCAACTAAAAAATGTAATATTAATTGCAATGCCTCTGAGAGGGACATTCAACAACATGTCTAATCGCTGCGACCATATTAGCTAAATTATCCACCATTTTGACAGAACTGATTTTTGTTTCTTAATGGGACCCTACTGTGCAAGTCAGCTATGACAGCTGGAACTGTCAGTCTGAAACTGAAAAGACAGTACAGTTTCACTCATTAAAAGAATTCACATTTCTGAGTCTGACACAAAAGCATAGATGTTTGTCACATAGTATTCTGAGGAAAACTAGCCTGTGAAAAACCATCCTGATCTGTGACCAATTTGATTTCGCTTTGCAGCTTACTATGGCCGCTAGGCCTATTTGCACTTTTCGTTTTTCACCAGTCAAAAACAACTTTTAGCCAAAACTGAGCTCAACAAACAGCCAACAGAGACATGATCATGATCTACATTCATTGATCCCACCTCAGAGAAGTGGGAGATGACAGCTAGGTATCCAAACCAAGCTCAATCTCACATTGAGGTAATCAGTCTCAAAAGCCAGACTAGAGGAAAACCAACTTTTCTAAAACCTTAGGAATCACAAGAATCACTATTTCTGACTAGATACAAATATATCTCCTCGATTTTTTTTCTCCATCACACAAATATTCCTACTGTGACTGGCTTGGCTGGCTGGTGGGAAGCCACTCAGTGCTCAGTATTTCATTTATGAGCAATGCCATCCTGGTCACATTTGAATCCAAAACACTGACTAATCCTCTAGTCAGTGTGACAGTTCTAGTCTCCAGCTTACGTTGATCAATAGTGCAGCCCACGACATTGATGGGGGGGGGGGGAATCTACTTTTATCAAGGTTTACAATGATGGCAGACGTACACTAACATTCACTGTGCTGTGCTGTGTGCTTCTCTGATGTTCCACTGCTCTGAAATATATAATGAGCATCATGTTGAATTTGTTTTTAAATAGCGGAAATCTTTACTGATGGGGAAAAAAACTGCCATGTGAGAACCTTGTCAGTGCATCTATTAACACTTTATCTGTTGTCTTGAGGTATGAAAAGAAGCAAGACACAAGCAGCACGATGTAATTATCGCATGTTAGCTCATGTCACGGCTCAGGCCGTCTGTGCCCCTACCATCAATCAGTCAAGATTGATTTGTTTTTTTCCCTCACTTCCTGTGAGCAGTGTGATAGCAATCAGAGGAAGAGGAGAAGAAAGGAAGCTCTGGTGACTGCCCTCGCAGGTTTACTCACCGGAGTCTTGTGGCGTGAGGAGATAAGGAGCATCCCCAGCATCCAGCAGGCAGGCTATATGCCTAGCGGAGGCCGACCTTGACAAAAACATTGCGATTGCCACACAAGACGCTGGCTTGAACAATGAGGTGCCTGTTCCTTTGATATCAAGAAATATTTAGCTACTCATTTATTAATTACCTCAGAGTCCTTACTGAAGGCCAAAGCTATTAATCAAGTTAATTATGTGCTTGTGCCCCCATTGAGTAGTGCAGGGAGCAAGAGCTGTGGAACTCAGTGGGGGCACAATGGTATCAACTCGCAACCCTGGCACATAGAGTGGCACCAGTTCAGTACAGATCAGCAGGTGGTCTCAGTGTTTGCCTGCGACCACGAGGTCGCCCGTTCAGAGACGCTTCACCTGTGCCACACAGCTTCCAGCACCTGCTGTTTTGGTGTGTGCTGGGTACCAAAAAAAAAATGACACACACTTGCTTTTCTGTGTCAAATAGGGATCATATTTTTTAAATGAGGGTTAATTCAGATCTGTGGCCAAGAATCTTCTGTGATCCTTTGGCAGATGCAGGGTGGAAACATTTATGATAATAACAGAAATATAAGTGGGGGGGGGGGGGGGTTAAGAGAAATCAGACATTGAGCAAGATCTGGATCTTGATCAAGATCTCAGCCTGCAAAGGCCTGCTGGCTCAAATGTTTTGCCTCATTTGTATGGAAGCCCATTTCAGCCAACAAACTAAGCAAATTTTTTGAAAGCCAAGTCAATATTTTTACATACTAGGTCAAAATAATGAGATAATATATCATTTTGGCTTAGTATCTAAAAATATTTAGAATATAAAATCTATTTTAACATATACAACTCTATACTGTACATAAAAAATGAATGGTTCTGCAGATTAAAGTATTAAGAAATGGACAGTGAAGTTGTATTAACAAGCCTACACTTTTTATTTCAAATACCATGCCCTCATTCCTCAAAGACAATGAAAATCCCATTATAATACTTTAAATGTCTATATAAAAATAAATCTAGTATATTCTAGGGTAAGTCCATTTAAATAATATATCAGTCTAAATCTGTACACTTTAAGTGCCACAACTGGCACAGACATTGGTGAAATATCAGGCCAGTTGTGGTAAGTGAAGACAAATGACAATGCATCTGTAAGAAGTTCTACCAGTTTTGTCCCTTTTCTGACGTTCATGAACCAGTGCATTTAAAAAGCAAAGCAAAGAAGCATATAGCATGGGCAGTGTACCTACTGACACAGGATTTTTGCTTTTGCCATTATGGAGGTTGACTAATTCAAATTGATTGCACCTCTGAAATTTGCCCATGAGAGTGAGAGGGCCAAACAGCCGCCCAGCTGGAAATTAGCTTGGGAGCCCACAAAAAATTTCATAAATTACTTTTACTTTAGTCTCAGTCAACGAGCCAGGTTGCCGGCAAAAATAGAATCAACAGATGGGAAGGCAAAAAAAGGACAGACAAAAAAACATCCTGAATAAATGTGCTGTGAATCATTGCTATACCACCTAGAATCTCTACCTGAAGTAAAAATGAGCTCATTTGTCATTTGGCCACCTCTGTCTCTCCCAGCATGCAATTATAATTATAATTCACCAAAACGGGCCTTCCTCCTGGAGACTTGCACTCAAAATATGCTCTCACTGTCTAAACAAGACTGATAACAGAGAGCCACAACCTCTATCTCCGCACAGAGCACCACGACCTAAAAAACGCACCCCAGAACTTCAGAAAGAAGAGTGTCAAGGGAGTTAGGCGACAATGGTGACGTCGCTAGCACACGCAAGCAGCACCAAAGTTCTCCGTTTAGCCAAGTCACGTGGCCACTGCTTTTTTGTCTTGTGACATGAGTAATATCCTGTGAGCCAGTCGACTCATTTTGATAGGGATCCTAATGGAAAGCCCTTTCAAATGGGTATGTAATGAAGATGGATCTGCAGACAGACTCATAATCACATCTGTAGTGCTGGCCTATCAAGGTGATTAGATGTATTCCACAGTGAAAAGTGTCTAAGAGAAAAGTAGTGAAAAAAGTGGTGGTGATGTGGAATTATTTGCACGGTGATTTCAGATTCCTTACTCAAGGCCATAAAGACATGTGCACAAGGCCATATATACATGTGCATGCTGAGAGGCTTTGTTTATGTGGCCTAAAAAAGAGAGGGACTGGCAAACATGGACATATTTCACTGTTTACCGAATGCATTTTCATATGAAAGGTTTTTTATTCATATGAAAAGAAAAGTGTGCTTCCCGTTGAAATATGCCAAAATCTTCACAGGGAGATGTAGGAGGAAAAAGTTGTTTTCAAAGGTAAGTTAAAGAAGGCCTTAGTGGCAATACAACAATGAGAAAGAAAGTAAGCTTTACCATGAGAAGAGAGTGTGAAGGAATACAATCAAGTTAGGATCAAAAAGAGGATATTGCACAGTAAATCATACACCTGCAATTTTTAAAAACTGTTTCTTTACATGGCATATGGCACTAAATCATTCCTCTCTGCATATACGAAACTACTGGAAGTTCTGTCATCTCGAATTTGTCTGGGCCTTTTTCTGGGCTTAGCGTCACCATTGTTAGCTGTCATGCTTGCAAATTCCAGCTTGCAACCCGCTAGATCAATTAGAGCCTTTTTATGGATGCATCTTACCTAATGTGTTTATCCTGTGTAACTATTGGCCTTGTCATGTGAATAAGTAGTCCAATTGTTGCTGCGAGACATGTTGCTCCACTCATATGAATTTGCATCCCAGTCTGACTAGCGATATCTTCAATAGGTAATAGGTAAGCCTAATGTTACCTAAGCGACTATGTGTAGCCTATTCTACTTCACAAACTTTCAACTCTGCTGTCAACAATTACGCAGATGGAGATGGAGCATTTGGATGCGATGGAGCAGCCCATGGTAGAACAAGCCATGATCTCTCTGACCATCTAGTAAGTAGATGGACAGGTTGTTGTCCACTTTGAGAGCTCGAAAACATACACTGTTGACTGCATGTAAGGGGTCAAATATTTCGACCATGCAATTTTGTTTACCTTTTTACCAGACCATTTTTTCATAGTCAGCCTATCACTAAAATAGCTGAATAGCAGAATTAGTGGATATTTTGTCTCTTTCCTAAAGCAGTTTTGGTTATCAGCATTTCCATGGAAAAATTAGTAGTTTTGTGCAATTTCATATGGGAGTTAATTCTATAGGTCTATCTTTTGTATTGAAATATGGACCATTAAGAGCATTAACATATTGCACCAGTACTTTTACTTTTAGTACTTTAAGTACATTTAAAAGTAAGTTCTTATTACTTTTACTTAAGCAGAATTGTTGATGTTGTAGTTCTACTTTTACTTGAGTATATATTTTGCTGGTTATTTGTACTTTTACTTAAGTACTGAATTCCAGTACTTCTTCCACCACTGGCACTTATAGAATTTATAAAGGTACCAGACTTCTTCCGCCCATTAAGCTTCTACATTCATAATGTTTAAGCCATAATGGGCCTGATTGAATCAGGGTTTTCTTTACCTTATAATTACATTACAGTACATAATGGTCATACAATATAGCTAAACAAATGCACTCTTAATGCAATGTGAAGAAGTGGCCAGATGTTCAAAAAATGAGGAGCGTTCATGATAGTTGGCTGCTTCACAGACATCACATTCTACTGTGAGTAAGCACTCCACCATAGCACGTAAGATTCTTCAGGATCATTCTTACCGGGTAAAACGTACAGCAGAGCAATTTAATGCATCACTACTTTTGCTATTTGATTTCGCTTAGCTGCTCTTTGATCCATTCGAATTCAACCCAAATCGTCAGAGGTGTCCTAAACAAGATGAATGCTCTTCATTTCAGCAGTCATAACATTTTAATGCATCACAACCGGCACTGCTTGACTTCTCTCGGTCAAAGGGAATATCTGTATCTAAAAAAAAAAACCGAAAAAAACAAAGTGAGTATCAAGATCTATTAATGTTGAGGGAGACTACCAGACATGGTAATGCAATTAAAGTATTGAAAGTCATTTAGTAAATTTGGAAGGTAATGTAATCTTAAGTCTGGGAGGGTAGCCTTAGTGTCTCAGTGCTTAGCCCCCAAATCCATAAGAGCCGTTTCAGTCAATGCATCTCTGTGAATAGAGCTTTACACACAAAGTTCCCCTCCGTAAGCCAAGAGAATGTCACTCTAGTGGTGGCAGGTTATACTGTTAGAAAAAAGTCTTCTTTGCTTGTCATCAATAAAAAGGCTTAAGATTCTACTCAGAACATGCACATCAGAGAGGTGAAAGAACTCTAGAACATCTTTCACTAAAGCCACTCAGAGGACAAGAAGTGTGTACAATTTAGCAGAACTGTATTGTTCAGGTTAACATTCATTTGCAGCAGAATTAAATTGTTGACAACGCATTTCATGGAGAGAAAGTACAAACTTAATCGTATTACATGGGCTAGTATGTGTTTACAACTTTACTCAATTTTATATTATTTCTAAGTTACAAAATGTTCCTGCAGAAAGAGTGACCCTAAAACCTGAAAGAACTTAATTCATGTTCTAGGTTGAGACCTTGTCGTTCAGTTGTAACAAAACTAGAGTGTCTCCTCAACCCATTAGAGATGCTAAAGTGTCTCCAGGTTCCACTCAAGGATGCTGAGGAAGAGGAGACTCTTAAGTAGTGCTCTGCTGTCCTGGCTGCACTTCACACTCGAGTCAATGAAAGAAAACCTTCTGAACCAGATAAAGGGTCTCTGAGCAAGGGGTATTTGTATTTGAGAGAGAGAGAGAGAATGTTTTGTGTGTATGTGTGTGTGTGTGGGGGGGGGTCATTCACTTGTGTCTTCTAGGATCCATATATTATGATAAAATGCTGCCCAGAACAGTGCAGCACCTGTTATACAGTCACCTGGCAGAGATTTATAGCTGTCCAAATGACAAAAGTACTTCAACATATTGCATACATCTCAATCATTATCTCTTTTTTCACCATCCAGATTGTGTCTCGTGTCTCGTGTCTACTCGTACCTAAGGTAATATCAAGCTTATTAATGTTTGTGTTTGACAATCTAATCACAGCTATGGTTATATTAGCTAATGTTTACACCAGCGTTCAAAACGGCAGCCGCATGTGTGGCTAATCATTAAAATGTTTGTTTATTCAGTAAAGACACAAAGCCAGATGTCTGTTAAACAAACCTCAAGCTGGCGGGCGACTGTGCAGAGCAATCACCAACTGTACATGACGACACACACAGTGCAAGATTTTTTCATGAATAACTCAGTGGTTCTGTCTTGCAAATATCATCTGGGTGGGCCTCAAACCTGGCCAAGGTCATTTTAACATGTTGACTGATCTTACATGTGCTTCTGATCCTCAGCAGCCATGCAAGGCTCCTGTCTTGCAGTGCCCCCCCTCCCCCCCATCTCTAAAATAATGGAGGGAAACCGTGTCTCCTTTAAATATTGACTCTGTCGAAGACACTCAGCGGGGTAATTTGTTTCTCCAGCTGAAAGTGATCATTACCAGGGGACATCCATGTTCCTGCAAATGCCAGAGATTAGCGGGGTGTTTTTCCCCCCAACCTCATGCACAATTCAAAGGAAAAGCTTCTCCTTAAGCAAACTGAAACAGCCCCAACAAAAACAACCATTTATAAAGCAATTAAGCATTAAATACGTCTCTAATGCCGTCTAACAATCGATTGTTCAAATTCGGTTAGATAGCCTAACTGGATTTTGAGAATGAATACAGATATCTTTTCTAACTCTATAGGATATTACCAGTGAGTATATTAGAGCTCTGGGTGACCATGGATACGATAAAGTTGACATATCAAAGACTAAGTGTAAACAATGACTTTATAACTGTCTGCGCATATTAGAAAGTCTGATCCACATCCATTTCTTTTTTTTTTTAATATTAGAGAACTTTTCATTTTGCCCCCCACATGCTTCTCCTCAGTTGGGCAATTACAATCTGGAGACGGTCACATCTGTGACGCTGTTCAGAATTTCACAGATTCACACTGTTTTAATTAGCTGTTGCTTAATATAGTGATCTATGTGAGAGTTTTGTTGCTCTCTCTTTCCCTCCTTCTCACACTCACTCTCTGAGAGGAAGCTCCAGACTCCATGACATATGTGTGTTCAGCCCAGTTACTCTGACATGGCCTTGATTCAAGTGTGCTGCCATAATGGGCCTCCCACATACACATTTCCCATGAACACACAATTACTTTTCTAAACTCCAGTCTAGCAAAAAAACTCACAATCAACGACTAGTACTGTATATTCTGCCCAAACCAAATTCCCTTGCCCAAATTTGTACAATAGACAAAGCAGAAAACAAAACAGATCGGTGACACTTTAGATATCACACCCTGACAATACCATGTTCTGTGTGTGGAGTATGGCATTTATAAAAACAGCCACTCTTTCTAGATTGTTCTTGATGCTCTGTGCGTTAATTTGGAACAGTATTAAGTAGATAATGATGGTGGGTCCTGCATGAAGATACAACGTGTACATTGGTTCTCAAAAGTGCACACAGACATGGAACAAATGCAGTGATTCTTTTCTGTTCAGTGCCAGTGGCGCTGGCTCAAAGCAAGCACTTTCACACACAGGTAAAACGTCCTCTCTCTACCTTTCAGTGTGATCCTTCTCTGTTCCCTTTGACCAAATAACACACTACACAAATCCCACATGAATACACGTGTGTGCGTGCGCGTGTGATCGCGCACACACACGCATTCAGAGAAAGTCTCCCTCAGAGCTTGAAGGAAGAAAAGATGCGCTCTCCAGGTAGAAATGAATGGGTGGTACTAAAAAGAGGCTTTCATAACTAGATCTCCGTGGCTACTCTGAAATGGGGTGCATGTTGGGTAAATGGTGGACATGATGTGACACAGAGGTCTATCAGCCCAGTCTGACATACACAGATGCTGTGTATTTTATGCATTTCAATTATCTATGTGCGTCACTTCCCTCTCCTCACAGCCTACGATTACAGTGTTTGGGAAAAGAAACAGACTTTTCTCTAATCTTGTTAGAGAAATCAGTTGCTGTAAAGCCTTAGTTTAAGATCAATTTTCCAAAGCCTTCACAGACTACTCAGCAGGTCTGTATGTATGTGTGTAAATGTCTTGTATCTGCCAATAAAATTATTCTATTTCTATGGTGTAGATATGATCAAATGCATTATTGACCAAAGCCTAATTTTACTGCAAGTCAGTAGTTCATTTTGATTGCGCAAACTGCTTTTCAGTGACACAAAACATTAATTATCACTCAAGGCCTTAAGATTAACCCCACAGTTTGTCACTGATAAAACATATCTAACGTCAGGGTGGACCATCTCACGAATATGCATATTATGTATTGTGAAAAGAGCACACAAAAGAGGTACCAACACTTCCCATTGCTCGTTCCTGTGAATAATTTCTACATTAGATGTTTGACTTGCACGTAACTGGCACTAAAAAAAGAAAATACACTTCTTTCTGTGGTAGCAGGGTTTCAGATTTTCTTCTTAGCTTGCTGAACCAATAAACCTCCTCTCCACAACACTCTCTCCCCACCCCCAACACTGCCCAGCCCCCACCCCTTATTGTTTCTGTCTAGTTTGCTACCATCACCTCAGAGACCAATGCTGTTGGTTTTCAGCATCCGCTGACATTTGATGTATGCCTTTACCATCTCTAAGACTTAATAAATCATGAACAAGAAAAAAACGCACCGAGATGGCAGAGGCAAAAAATTTCATTACCACGCCAAAGCCTCCGACCAGCTAGCGCCAGGACACTGATAGTCAAAAAGAGGAGAGGCAGCCACCAGAGTCCCTACACTGCAAGAAACCCAGCACCAGGCAGGGGCTCATGCTTTAGTCATAATCTCCTATGAACTCCTTCAGGTAATACTCCCTACCTCCCCAACACATGCTGTGTGATGATTGTGTGAGCCTCTGACATGTTGGCAATGTACAGCACAAATACACACTACACACACACACACACTAACTAACACACACATACAAACAGCCACACTTCATCTCACAGACATCCATTTCATCTCACAAAACCCATCTCATGGTTTCCTTGTGACCTTCGCAAGAGTTCGCTTTTGTGCAGACAAAATTCACATTTTACCAAGCGAAGCCATAGCGACTAGATATGGTGTACATACCCTACATACACAGGACATATGACCATGTTTTAGCCAGGGGGTAAATTACATAAACACATTAAACTGAGCATTCACAGATTTATCACCCATCTGTGCACTAACTAGGAGTAGCCTAGATCCTGTAGTCTCTGTCTGCATTACCTAGCAAACAAGCTTTCCAAGTGTCAGTGTGATCCATACTAATCATGCTAACATATGAAATGAATCAATGCTATTGCATAAGGGCATTGATGGATGATTGGATGGAGAATTGGGACACGCAGATGCTCAAAGTGAGTCTGAGATCTTCTCTGCAGCAGCTTGTGCAGTCTACATCTCGAGGAGGGAAGGAACTGCACTGGTGAAGCATTTCCAGGCGTTATTAATTGCGAGTTTAAAGTGGTGTAAATAATTGTGTCTTCCTACCTAGGAGGGAAAGAGAGAAAGTCAGAGAGAGTGTCAGAGACAGCAAGAGAGAGAGAGAGAGCGAAAGAGAGGCGCAGATGCCAATCAAGTCAGAATGAGACAGGGAACACATGAAAGAGACAGTGAGAAAAAGGGACAGAGAGTGTGTGCAAGGAGAAGAAAAGCAGACATTAAAGAGAGAAAGACACAGACAGAGAGAGAATGGGAGAAAGAGAGAGCATATATGTGAGGCACAGCAGAAAGGGTACGTAAGACAGAGAGAGAGAGAAAGAGAGAGAGAGAGAGAGAGAGAAAGATTGCAGAGAGGCATACACTTCAATGTAATGAGCTTTCAGAGATAAACACCATACATGGCGGCAAACACCATTAGGGAGGCCCAAATGCCCAACACCCTCACAAATTATGACAGAGCCTCGACTAAAGGGTTTAGGGTAGAGACTTTATCCCCCCATTTCCTCATTTCCTCCCCCTTGGGTTCTCCTACAAATGCACTCCCAGACACTGACAAATGTTTGACACAAAACTCCTGTTCCTAAACAGATGCATATAGCTTTAAGGTAAAATTCTGCACTCTGAAATGTGCTGGCTATCAGCTGGGTAATAAGGCTTCTTACATATAAGCAACTCCTTCGAGATACTCCAAAGGTGTATGGAATAAGGTAGAAATTTAAAGGCTAGACTTAAGACAAGGCAAATCACTGCCTCTTAACTGTATCTAAATGTCACTCAAGAACACAGACTGAATATCTGGATTTTAGCCATAGTCTCAAATGTTGGTGACATACACATCAACCTCACGACTAAGTAAGAGGGTAATGACGCACACAGGCACACACACTTCCGCTCTCTGAGGTGGAGGTGCCGGTGCCTGCTGCCATTCTCTCCAGTTATTAACAAGCTTCACACACAGCTGATCACACTGTGTAGTGTTCCTACAGGCTACAGTGGCTGTGTCTAGAACAATGACGCCATGTAAAAAAAAAAAAAAAAAACACACACACACACTTGTTCTGAGCCTCTCCTCGCGTTGTTCACACTCAGATTGGCTCATAGTCAGGGACAAGGCTAGCACGGTGATACAATAAATCATTACGAGGTGGCTCTGACACGAGAATCCTACACGGGATTGTCTACGGCATTCATCTCTATCTGAGGCCCGCGGCCGCTAATGGGGAAAGCAGATCAGCAGAGTGGATCTATAAGCATTTAAGTTGTCGGCGTACACAAGTAAGTCTTTAATGGAGGTTGGCCATTTTCTCTCTCTCTCTCTCTCTTTCTCTCCCTCTCTTTCTCTCTCTCTCTTTCTCTCTCTCTCCCTCTCTCTCTCATTCTCTCTCTCCAGGCAAAACAGTAATGACCATAACCCATATGTCTACCACAAACAGTTCAAACTGGGATTAAAAGTGAAATTGCAACTGTACGGAAAATTACCCCCTTTAACTGAGTGAGGTCCGAAACAAGGCCTTATGTTTTTCCTGACTGGGTGTTTAAATGCACAGTAAATCACCCCCATAAACAAAATAAATTATCCACAGCTCATTTCACCCATTTTGGAACAGTATTAGTTGCTGTCATGGCCATGATCTATGGAAGCAAATCTCATTTCTGACAAGTAAGACAGCAAGGCGATTTCTCACCCTCTCTCTCTCTCTTTCTCTCTCGCTCTCTCTCTCACCCTGTCTCTCTCTCTCTCACCCTCTCTCTCACACTCGCTCTCTCTGTGGAGCAGGCTGTTGCATTGCCTATAAGCTGACTGTAGTGGCCTAAAGGAAAGAAAATGGCTTCAGCTTGTCCCCACAGACAAGCGCGACATCAGAAGTTACAGGTGTTGATTTTTTTGTGTATTGATACAAGCTTTGCGTGGCATGCTAAGACATCAAGCTAACCTGCTGACGCCTAACTGACAGTATCAAACTGGCTGAAACACTTTTTTTGTAATTTGTATTACATATGTGCTTCAACAACAAAAAAACAAAAAAGTGACAAAGAAAACTCAACTTAACATCCAAGATCTGCAGTATATTATGTCATAGTGTCTAAAAATATGAAGCATTACACCCAAGGTGGTTTTGCTGATCTGATGCAATGTGCTTATAGGGGCCTGCAATAATAAGACGCCCAGATGTCTTTGACAGTGTGTCAAGGGCCAAGAGAACTGAACAGAGGTTGTATGGCACGAGGGCTGGCAGCTAGCGTACCAAGCTGCGAGGGATTGAGCTGATGAGATGTCCATCGAAGTTGCAACCCTTCACTGGAGAGACACAACAGCCAACAGCCTCTATTATCCTCACCTCACATTCTGCTCATGAAAATGAACTCCATAAAACTGCAGCACAAACGATAAAAAAGGAGGCTGCACTACAGCTCGCCGGATACTTGCTTCTCTCATCCTCTCCACTGGTTTGTGGATGAGTAAGCGCTCCGTTACTCACCTACCGCCCTTCTCTCCCCCAGTCCACCACCCTACCCAAGACAATTTCCTCTGAGCCTGTTGGAAGCTAGAGCATCCACTGGCTTTTTTATGAATATGGAGCCTAATCTTGTTTTTATGGACACTTGCATTTGTGCAGCTGAGTGAAGCCAAAGAGGGGAATGGGCTTGGGCTGGAGCAAGTGACACACTGAAATAACAACACACACACACGCACACACATACACATTTTCATGTGTCACAATTTTTGAAAGGTGCCCTGCCCTGTGCACATAGAGTGAGAAAACTGCAGTTCAAATGAACCTACAATCCGTACAGGCGGATAGACAAGCAACCCAGTGGCCGATCACTTGAGTCATCATTGTTTCCTTTTTTTGCTCGCACGCTCATCGTAAATCTCATAAATTAATCCCATGTCGGGCAGATGTCATCTCCTCTCAGTGTCAGCAAGCTGCTAATCAAGTGGCCTGAAACAGTGGGCAGAGTTCGAGCGCGCAGTTACACATCTCAACTCCTGCAACAGCAACAGCGAGAAGAAACAACAACAACAATAACAACAACAACAACAACAACAACAGGCAACTCTTCACTTTATGCTTCATGTTCTCGTACTCACGGGACCTGATGCACTCCCTGCTCTTTGTTTTCCTGTTTCCTTCACAGCTATTTACTCAGAGCCACAGGCTCACAGCTCAGCGGGGACACAATAGCACTGCACCAATCCTATACATCTTAAGCAGCTATAGCTATAGCCTTTCATATAGCCTAGGCCTACCATAAGCCTGACTTATATGAACAGGTAACATAGTGGTCTCCACAAAGGCATCAAGCTGATAAAAAATGAGGAGATCCCAATATGCAAAAATGCAAAAGATGACAGAGAAGGATAGGATGCTGCCAGTGGTGCTGTTGCTATCTGCCTTCACAGAAAAAGTGTTATGCATCACCACAAATCGGCTTTGCTTGAAATAAATCTGGGGTTACACCCAGGGCTCTCTTATCTTGTTTGGAGGTTGTTTGTCAGGGGGCCTTTGAGGGAGCGCTTGGCAAGCTGTGATGGACTACGGTAAAGCCGCATGCTCCTCACCCCTGGCTGAGCAGATGGCTCTGGCCAGAAGGATGGATGGATGTGAGAGGTGAACTGCGACGGGGGCCAGTGAAGTGGACGGGCAGAGAGAAAATGTGCCCCCCTCACCACCCGAACCCCACCCAACCACTTTACCCCATCTTCCCAAAAAACTTCTCTAAAGTGAAGCCCAGGGGGGATTCCATCCCGATCTGTCAACCCAATATGTCACAGGCGTGTTTACTCTCCGAGCCCAAGAGTGAGGGGAGAGTCTGTGTGGTTTGGAAAGTAAACTTCAAATTAAATAAACACACACACTGCCCTTTCATGTTGAGGAGATAAATGGGATTAACTAAAATTCTTGATGTTGCACGAATGCCTAGAGCTACCACAGGCCTTCACTGTGGCAGATGACATGCATAGCACTGTGTGTGTGTGGTGTGTGTGTGTGTTGTGGGGGTAAGTATGCAGACGGGTTCGGTTTAATGTGTTTGAAAGGTGCTTTGAACACAGAAAGTGGAGAGGTGCGAATCGCTAAAATGTCATCCGTCTCCCTCCCACACCAAACAAAACAATCCCACCCCTGTCAGAGCAGAGGGGAGGGCGGATAGAAAGAGAAAAGGTGTAGCTCACGCTTGTCTCCCGCAGTTTCATCTAAACACTGGCATCCCCACAACAAAAAAAGCACACGACTCAGATAGTACACACCAACAGCTCTGCATGCGCTCCTGCTGATTGCTTTCAGTGCGGGGCGGACGCCTTCCCCACAACAGCCAAAAGAAATCAAGCAGAAGTCTTTTCACGGCATTGGGCAGCACACTCAAGAGGCATGTCCTTGAGGGACCTGCGCAGTGTAAACCACGATGAGCCGCCGCACACATATGCTGCTTATTTGTGCATTTCAGGGGATGATTAATGCTACATTACAGCAAAATATGGTGAGGAACAGGGCTGTGGTTAGATAAGCTCTTGCCATAACAGATGCCTAATCAACTCAGAAACAAAAACAGCTGTGCTGAGAGCAACATCCAAGGACCATAGTGGGATGTCGGGCAGCCCCTTCTCTGTTAGGTGCTGAGTCAGACTGGGATATGACAGACTTAAAAGATGCTGACTTCTAACATATGAACAGAGGAGAGAGTAGCTATAAAAGCAACATGCTTAGAACAAAATCCCAGTTCTCTGGGTGTATGCACTTCACTCAGGAGTAAGCCACATAATCTCCATCATGTAGTAACGCAGTCTATGCAAAATCTAATGACTATCCCCAAAGCTTGAGTTTGAGAGAGGATATGCACAGTTCAGAGTTATTGGGGATCATATGTGTGCCAACACATGTACAAGATTTGTCTCAAACCTTTGGTACTGCAATGGGTTTTCATAACACATCCAAAATGAGCCTAAACGAACCACATCCAAGTGCCTTCAGGTGTGTGTGTGTGTGTGTGTGTGTGTGTGTGTGTGTGTGTGTGTGTGTGTACATGAATGATTAGCGTAATCTAATGTGTAGTGTATCTAGGACTCCAGTTATTTATCTTATGAATCAGTGCAGTGATGCAGTTACTCTGCTCTTCAGGTGAGGCTAACAAGTCAACGCCCCCTTTGCTGCCATACAATCTCTGACCCTTTCAGATGTGGGCACATTACAACTTAGATTGGGTGGAATCCCAGGCAAAAGCATATCCTTGTCTTAAGTCATCACATCACATTCACCTCTCCTCCAGAGCAGTTATATAAAGTGATTAATAATAAAATAAGCAAAAAAATGGCGATATGAAGATAGCATTCACATTTTCAGTGCTAGGCTTTGACGATAATTGACTGAGGTCCTTCAGAGGGAATCCTCGGTAGATTGCAGGCTTGTCTCAAGGTAGTTGTCACCAAAGTAAACTATATGAAGAACAAAAAAGAGACAGCTTTTAAGACATCTCTCTCCATCAGTAGACCGCTCCACTCAATTATTTACTTTTTGGAGGTGAGCTAGAATCTACAACATATTCATCACCAAATCAAGGCAATGTTGGGGGTTTAATAAAAAAGCAAATCCTTATCAAAAATCGTGAGTATCATCACACGTGCGTGCGTGTGTGCATGTTTGTGTGTGTGTGTTTGTCTGTGTGTCTGTGTGTCTGTGTGAAAAATATACTCAAAGGAAAATCATTTCTAATCGTTAAAAATGTAATCACCAATAGCACAAACTGCCAAACAAGTAGTTAATCTTTTCGGGATGAGCATGTCGATTAGAAAACAACCCTGATTCATGCAACACGGATGTCCTTCTCATGAGCTTAATGTTGTCAGTCTCCCCACAGTATCCAAGCTACTTTATTTATTACTGTTATAAATCCCCAGATTTCAGAGAGAAGTGCAAGCAAGACTGTCAAAATCAATACCTGCCACTCCTGACGACTGACGTGCTGCGTGTGCTGACAGTATCGGTGGGTTCTATGCCCGTCTAATGTCAGAAAAGCAACAGTTTTAGCTAGGTTAATTCTCATGTGTCCCAGGAGGAGCAAACATGCTTGCTCTGAAAGCACATAGCCACGGGCATAGACTGCACATCGTTAAATTACACAATGATTCTGGCGTGATTTTTTCGCAAAAAAAAAAAAAAAAAACATGGAGACTTATGAAGACATATTGGCATACCTTTGAATGAAACCCGTTCGACTTTTCAATGAAGGAAAAAGTAACAGCTCCACTCTGATGACACGAAGGTCTGCACTGAAGTGTAATTCTGAACTTGTCTGGCCGTCCGTAAACAGGTTAGTGAGGTTGCTTGATGGTTTCGGATCGGAGTTGGTTTTGAACCCCTTGTGCACAATAAATGCTGTATGGAATTCAAACATTAAGGGTCAGTCCGGTTATTCTTGACACAGATGAAAAACAACTGTACTTCCATATTTCCTAATCGAGTTGTATTTCCAATCACTGATGCGAAATCCACTTGCGAGGAACTCGTCCACTCCTCTTCATTACCCACGGTCCTTGGTGAGTGAATCCGACAGAGGCTGTCGTTCACTTTTTGCAACCGCCCTCAACCCCCACCCCCGTTAGAGTTCAGTAAATAGGTCTAATTACGGTTTTCTGGTAGAAATGCCATGGGAGTCTGTGCAGTGTTTGTTGCGAAAAACAAGACCAATACAGACCGATTGTTACTGGTGTAGCACTACCCAGCCCGAAATGGGGTTGCCCTGTGATAGCGCAGAGAAAACAGAATTGATATCCCTCCTTTATTAAACAAAATCAATATGTAAGTTGTTTAGAAAACAGTGCCATTTAATTATCTCCCTCTGTCTAAGTAGAAGACTGTAACATTACGGTTTTTAGAGCCAAATTGGAAAGTCGTCCTAGATGCGCATACACTTATTTCAGAATTGCCTTGGACCTGAGACGAATGTTTTCCGTTTGGGATGTTCACTGATCCTTCGGAAACAGACTAGCCAGCCTAAAGAGAATTAAAGAGACAGATCTAATACCGCTGAAACCCCTAAAAATGAACATCCGTTATTGTTTCCAAAATGTTTTGCGGTTTGGAAGCGGTAAAGCTGCAACTGCAGCACTGAGTTTCAGGATCCGTGAAACCTGTGAGACAGAATACAAGGTCTTAGATTTGTATACACGTTTTGCAGTGAGTCATCCCAGTAGCAATGAGATGATGGCTATGTAACTGCAAATGTTCATCTCCACCTCCAATAGAAAATTAGCCCCTATTCCAACGTGATGCAGGTGCGCTATGCTGAGAGACGCTGTAGGGCAGTTCCAGCCCCCAGAACCCCAAAAATGTAATAACACGACACTTGAATATAAAGGCTTTGTTGGCCTGATGTGTTCTCCATTGATCTAACTGTAAGAAATCAATGAAGTATGATGAAGGACGTTATTTTATTACCGTTTAGCCTTTATTTCCTAATGATACAATGGAACACGCGCCTGGAGAGCCCATACTTACACTACAACTTAATGAGACATTTTTTGTGAAACAGCTAGGTGCTTGCTGCTTATATGTTGCATTACCTGACAAAAACTTTTAAAAAGCTTTCAAACAATCACGTCTGCATCATTTAGACCACTCATTTTATAAAGCCAACCATAAGCTTGACTGTGATAAATGTGTAATGTCTTTGTGAAAGGCAACTGATCCTTACCCTAAGGTGTGTTCTAACATGAACAGATGAGCTCTTTGAAACCATGAAATGTCGGAGCTATGAACATTGTGATTTCTGGAGATGGCTTAAAAGTGCATAATCAATGTCACAATTAATTGCAGTTGCAGCTACACCGCATAGAGCTGCCAAGATTGAATAGAATTTATTCTGAATACCGGCATCATGCAAGACAGTTTAAAAGGAAAAGAGAGTCACGCATGGTCTGTTTTTTTTTTCTTCTTGGATGCCTCTGATATAACACTTGTGAATTACTCAAAGACTTGCTGTTCGTATTTGTATACGTTCTGACAGGCGTTAACCGTAAAACTCTAACCGGAAACTGATGAAGAGACGATATTCTGAAGTAAAGTGGTCTTGCCTAAAGCACTCGGCGAGCAGTAGCCTATGCACTGATGGGAGCGCTAGTCTGTCCCTTCCCCCACATTAAAGAACCAGCCGTATCACCAATGCCTGTGTTGTTCTAAGGGTCTGAGGCGCCCACTAGTGCCATAACGGGCTCGATTGCATCGCCCGCTCTTTGGATGTGTGTAGAGAATGAAGTGCGTAGCGAGTATTGAAAATATGAGGAAATCGGTAATCTGCGCATTACCACACCATCCCTTTCACACTCAACAACTTAGTATCCTAAATAACACAGAATTCTTCCTCTGAATTTTTGTATTGTGTTTGGATGCCATGTACATGTTATTTTTTGGATGCTACGGGATGCTTAAATTTCAGTAGTAGGAACAATAATTGTACTTTACTATTGTTGGTGGCTTGTGACACTTACCTGCTGCCACATGACTACTGTCTTGTGCACTGTCCTGCCCACTGGCCTGCTGTCCTGTGCACTGACCCACGCTACTGGCCTACTGTCTCATCCATTGTCCTGCACCACTCACCTACTCACTTGTTGTGTCTTGCTTAGTGTCTCATGCTACTTGCCTTGCCATGTTCTCCACCATTGTCAGGGTTAGGATTTTGGCAACTGTCACAGGAATGGGGCGTGGCATAGAGCACAAGGCAGTAGGCGAGCGGCACAGGACAGTGGGTGAGTGGCAGGGGACAGCAGTCGAGTGACACAGGACAGTGGGTGAGTGGCACAGGACAATGGGTGAGTGGCACAGGACAGTGGACGAGTGGCATGGGACAGTGCACAGGACAGAAGGTGAGTGGCACAAGCCACCACGCTGGCACAGGAAAGCAGACGAGTGGCACAGGACAGTGGGCGAGTGGCACAGGACAATGGGTGGGTGGCACGGGACAGCAGACAAGTGGCACAGGACAGCAGACAAGTGGCACAGGAGAGTGGGTGAGTGGCACAGGACAGTGGGTGGGTGGCACGGGACAGTGGGTGAGTGGCACGGGACAATGGGCGGGTGGCATGGGACAGTGGGCGAGTGGTACGTGACAGTGGGCAGAAGGTTAGTGGCACAAGCCACCAGCAACAGGACAATTTTTTTCTCCTGTTACTTCTCCTGAATTTCCTATGCCACCTATTTGAGGTCCCTCAAAGAGTTACTTTCATAACTTTTGCAACCACACTTTGTCTTCTATATTATCATTGCAAACGATCAATGGTGTAATATGACATTCAACCTGAAATGTCCACTTGCAAAATCAGACAGCTTTATAGCTCTGTCTACCATTTGGGTTTGCTCATTTTTGAATCACATTCAGTATGAGAGAGAGCAGTCAACTTTTACCAAAAGTAATATGATGTTCCTCACACCTTATTACATTCATGACATCTGGGCCATTTTGACCCGGGGCATCAGGGTGATATGAAACTTTTAAAAGGTTCAAATCAATGCAAACTAATAACTGTCTATTAGAAAAAGTTATTACATTCCCAGACACATCACCTCTATCTTATATTTACTCAATATTTACTACTTATTTATTTACAGTTATTTACTCTCTGTGCAAGTGCACAACACTGTTCCACATGCACACCTATCAGCAAAAACATCCATAGGCATGCAAGGGGAGAGGGGGGGGGGGTTCTCGTCACTGTTCCTCAGCAACATGGTACTGCCCTGGGTTAGGTTATCTCTCAAGAATAATTTTCTGAATTGAGTCAGATCTCATCAGCTCAAAGGTCTGATATATATACACACACACACACACACACACACACAGACACATACACATACACACACCCATACACAGTCGCTCAGACCTTTCTGTCTTTCTCCAGAACAGAAGATATATCCACTGTTTCAAACTCCACTCAGAATAGGAACACATTTAAGGTGCCAATTTCTATCTAATTCCAGCACTATTAGATACCACACTCCTTTTTGTTTTGAGCGTGGGGCAAAACAGAGCCTACATAATTCTTTTTCTTGTAAGCTCTCCCTTGGATGGTGGGTGCCGGCCTGCTACCAAAACCCGTATAGTGTCAGGAAGGTCCATCAAATGTGGAAAATGACTTCAACTTCACAGGGCTTTGCAGCTAATTTTCCAGGAGACTGGCTCAGGCAGGACACCGTCTCCGGACCAAGGGGATAACGTGGAGCTCAATTCTGATCATGACACAAGCCTGAATTCTCTGCCAATCGTCAGCATCAATCCCAGTCACAATTTTGCTTCAAAATGATCATGGATGTCAGGCTGGCCAATCATGAACAACTTAAATGGTTCCCAGTGTTAATAAGAGTGTTATATTCATCTGCCACTACAACGAATGGGATATAAAATGTCTAATGAGTTTGTCCTGAACATATTGTGGTGTCACGTGTGAATGACATAATGTGTACCCCTGAGGTTTTCTTTCTACAGTCAATTGAAAATTGTATTTTGTATCCCTGTTAAGAGCTGCGTGCGCTTGGGGAACAGCAAGGAGACAGAGAGACAGCAGATTAGTATGCTTATTTGAGGACCCTTGAAGCAAATTAAAAGCAGTACTTCAGTGAACAAGGACCCTGTTCCATACCAATTTTCACATTAACATGTCCAGTCCAAATGACAATTTTATAATGTTTCAATATGAATCGTATGTTTTTAATTATCAACTGTCAGAATAAATGTCTGATGGACATTGTTAAGTTAAAAATGTGGTATCTTTTATCTAATTTTGAAACAAAAGTTTCTTGGGATGTGATGCTGTCCCTCAAACTATAATCAATGAAACTTTTTTCAAGTATATACAGCAAGCCACCCATTAATCACTTATTGCTGACCAACCATGCTGCTTGTTAGCTGTTTAGTCATTGTATTAGAAAAAATCCAAATGTTGAATAGGTGATCATGTGACGATGATACATCTGCCTATGAGTAAACAGAGGCTGGGAGGTTGAACAATACAGCTGATGTGTCTGCTTGAAGTACATTTATGTATTTCAACAATAAAATAAAAATACCATCAATAAATACCAACAATAAAAAAACAATGCTTGAACGTTTTATTTCGTTCCCATACTACTTCCACTTAAAACGGAAGGCCTGAGGGAACAGCTAATCAAACTCTGTTGAATTGGATTATATGAAATGCTATGGAACCACTGATGTGCAATGGTGTATAATGGTGCAGGTGTACAATGAGGTGTGATTTCTCAAGAAGGTTTTTGGAAATTGTTCAAAGCGACGTTGCAAGAAATCGTTCGCTCATGTTCAACAACCCTTGTAATAATATTAAATGTTTTAATTTTAGAAATTAGTGATAAGCCAGCGGCAGTCATATATATATAGCATAGATCTCAACCTATTTACAGTAATACCTCAGAGGTTTTTAAAACCATTACATATATGACAAAGACGTTATTATAGCCAATATATTCATGAACCATAACATTGTCATGGGGTTTTAGAATGGTGTTTTCAGCACCCATTCTATTCACAACATTCACATCACCTAAACCCTCTTTACTACACCTTACAGCAGGAGTGAATCAGGTGTGAATCATCTTCATCCAGTGCCAAGCAACATAACCATCATGTGTGGGCCAGTTGCTTAGGTGCTATCCCGTAGGATTGCACATTGAGTTTAATAAAAGAGTCCTTTGATGCTTTGAGATGTTAAGGTGGCTTTGGCATTGGTCTGTCAGTATTCTAGTCGTGTCTGTGTGCTGGTTTCTGGAAATGTCACCCAAAGACATCTGTGTTGCTGGTGAAATATGATTCCAGTAATTATATATTTCTGATTTATATTCCCCTGGCATTACATAGGCCTATATCAAAAATGAGTGGTACAAAGACACCACATAGCATAGATTAGTGAAATCTCTGAAATGGAGGTCATGGGTGGCCACAGGGAGAGAAGAAAGAAGAATGAGCAGTGACAGGGAGGCTGACTTTAAACACCCAGATACAAAATCACCTGCAAATACCCAAGCACCAGCTAATACACAAATGGTGGTTGGTTGGATCTAAAGCGACAGAAGTGTTTATCTATTCACTTGCACCTCCACACATTTTCTGGCATCAGTCAATGTTGACTTAGACACCGCTGTTTGTGTCGGCTTTGAAACTTTGAGACATCTATTCATGAGTTGGAGAGGAAAAAAATTAACGTTTACCAACAAGTGATTAATGATAGTCTGGTAACTTGCTGGGAGGGTGTTTAATTGTCATAGTGTGAAGGGCAAACCTTATATCAATATGCTTGCCAAATGCCTTGGGAGATAGGGCAGAGGATGGAGAGTGACTGATGTTGTTTATTTTGGAGACTCAGACGGCATATTAAACGACTCCTCAGAGGCCTCCCTCTATAGTAGGCTATCTGCAGTGCATCGCCCAGTGCTGACAGACATCTCTGAGAGTGTCACCCTCCCTACGCGTTTTGTTTTTGTGTACCCTTAAAAATAGCTCCATATGTCTGCTGTTTGACTGTTAAAGACAAAGAAGAATCATTGTGTGTTTTTTTTAAATAGTTAATTTTGAAAGTTGATTGCATTCAGTGATACTGTTCAGTGTGTGGCTGAACAGCATATTTGCTACTAAAGACAAATCTAAAATAGCTTGATGTTCTCCTTGTGTTTGCAAAAATGATCAAATTGCTTGCTCAGAAAATGTGTGAAATAATTTTTTTTTAGGTTGCCATTATTTTTTCTCCAGAAATGTTTTTTACATTAAAGTGTAGTTTTTGACACTGTTTAGTTTAGTTGTTAACACTGTTAACAATGTTGAAACAGAAGAAAATTGCAAGCAAATGATCTTATTAACCAGACTGTTTGGCATTAAGTTGCTTGTGTATAGCTGACAATATCCTGCCTGTTGTGTTCATAAAGTCATGGAGGTCCTTAACACTTTCAAGTGACTCATTCCCAGTTGCAAGAGGACAATTATCGACTGAAGAGCCAGTTAGACTAGACGTCGGTCAGCATGGCTCAGTGTGGTGCTGTCCAAGGTTTTCTTTTACAGACTTGGCTTTAATTATTTAATTGATCTGCAGTCAGGGCAAATTAATAATTCATACAGATGTAACCAAGTCCTCGCTGTGTTTATGAGAAATTGATATTTCAGGTTAGGAAATTACTTATTATTTTTGATCCACTCAAGGCAATTGAAACAGATTGGCTCTAATTGATTGCACTCAAAGAATTATCATCAAGCAGGGAGCATAGCACACACAGGTGCATCCCTAGTGGTCCAACTAATCTGCTTACTAACACACTAATAAAGAAGAGATGGTGAAAAAATATGGCCAGTTACCCACCATCACCACAACCACCACTGCAACTATCCACCCACATTAGTTCAAATAGTTCACTTACATCCTGTGATTAGTTGCATAAATGGTTCAAGTAACTGTTCTTTGGAGTTGTTTTGGCTTCTTGAATGAATATGACTGTCTTTATAGTAAGCAGTAGAGACAAAAGTGGTTTGTTTGTGACTTTACCAAGGCACAAAATCAGGCCGGCGCATAACTCACTGTCTAAACCATGTCAGGTCTTTCTTTAAGTTTACACTGACAGTAAACACTCGCAAAATATTTTAGAGAATTTGGTGTCAGCAGTTATTTTCTATTGTCTGTGGTGCAGACAAAATATCTAAATATACAGTATCTGTCATTTTGTGCCAGTCATTACATTTTACATGCTACAGAGATTCTATTATCCAAAGTGGCATCACCCCTGTAGAGTTACATCTCTTGTCACTTCTTTACTTTTTTTAATTTGGGGGTCCTTTTGCTTTTCTTCAGATAGGACACAGAAGAATAACAGCAAGCATTTGAGAGAGATATATGGGGTGGGATGTGGTGGGAAATGACTGTAGGTTGGATTCAGACCCAAGTTCCAATCAGCACTAGGATTTGAAGGTGGTACAAAGACCGCAGCTACTTGCACTACACTCCCAAATTACTGACGTAACAATGACATAGCAGTTGCATGCACATTCTTTTGAACTTTCGTTGGAACATAGCTGAAGCATATTTCTCTGAGGAAGTGAAGGCTTTTGTTCAGCTCATTACCAAATAATTGCTCTGAATACTGGTCTATCTTAAGTGACACTGTGATGTAGGAAACAGATGGTTGCTCTGTCATGACACAGACGTGACTTCTACGGCGCAATGCTTTTGCTGCCAGCCCCACAAACAAATACTGGCTCTCACCTGCCAGATATTACAGAAACACAGGTGTTGCCTCAGCAGATGCCAAATCGCAACGATTACTGGCATGTTTACAGAAAGATGTGGGAGGAAACCTCAGAGTTGTTAAGCGCGGGGTTGCATGTGTGCTTTCCATGCCACCTGCATACCTTAACCTTTATGTTTGAGGGAATGTCAAGGAAATCAACTAGTTCCAGTGGGTTAGCCATTTGCTGCTGCTCCCCGCTGTTCATCCAAATTGCATCTCGACACCCAATACATTTAGCTGTGCTACATTTCCAACATCCAATCCTCCCTCACAAATACAAGGTAACCTGTATATTGTACACACTTATGCAAGAACACGAAGTTAGTGGGATCACAGTTTGTGGGGAAAAGTTCATGATCGATATATAAACACTGACTCAAGTGTACTTGATTAAATTAATTGAGGTGTGGTTCCGTATGTCTATCTTTCGATTATATGTCAGTTTCTGGCTCTTGAGAAAAATCTTACCTTGATCGTGCATCCCAGTTCCTTTATGTACACCTCTCCAGCTATACTGAATTCATTTCTCCTTGCCTGCAATTCATTCATCTTAAATTGTCAATAACCAATTTTAGCTTAGAAGATTGAGACCAGAAAATGTCCTCTGTTATAAATGAGACAATAGACAGTACTTTATGTAGTTTAGATGGATTCCTTTAACACACAGAAAGGAGGGACAAAGCAGATCCAAAAGAGCTGCACTGAGAGCATTTATATGCACATCAAAAAAACGATCATTATCAGGTTATTGGAGTTACCTCGTTATTCAAGTGTTCATGTAACAGAATTAGCTGATTGTCTTTATCAGATTACTGCTGTTATCAGTTTATGAGAACTGTTATGAGTTTATGAAACTATTTAAAACACCTAGATTCTCATCAATATTTCAATTTCTTCAAAAAATGTATACACCTTAATCAGGTTTATTTCATTTAATTATCTGCCTTATTATTATAATTATATTGCCTTTGCAGGACACATTGGCGAACATACAAACATTAAGAAATTCTTTAGCAATTTACCAAACCATGTAAACCCATTTGGTTTTGGTAATCAGATTTCTTAAATCTAGTAAACAGCTGAGAACGGATTATTACAGTTATCTGATTATTGCCACTCATTGATTTATTGTGATCATGTAAACGTGGCCATTATTTTAGGCGCTCGCAAATAGTATGCATATCACTCCTTACTGAAAATAGTGAAAACAGTCTATTTTGTGTAATACACTGCCAACATATTTTATCTCAGTGAACCCAAACTTGATCAAACGTGGCAAATATGTACACTGGTCGTCAGGTAGATATGTAGGGGCAGAGTGTGACACAGAAAAGACTTACAGATAAGACAGGAGTCCGGTGCAGGTATCGGCCCTAGTGCTGTGCTGAGTTTACAGTAAGGAACAATCCTTTCAGACTGTGAGGAGACAGACACCCTGTCTCCTGAGTATCTGTGTGTCTGGTAAACAGCTTTGCCCTGAGTGTAGCCATGTCTGTGGGCTTCCTTTCCTCCCAAAGCTCAGCCTCAACCAACCAACACTTCTTGTCTAAATTTTTCAGGTGTACAAAAGAAAGCCAGCTGCCTCTTTCTTGAATGATCAGAACATCAAATACTGACCTCTTTTAATAACACAAGAGGCAAAACAAATAAATAAATAAATGATTCATGGGCATCAGATATCCCTTATGAATGCAGTGGAGTTTTTACTGAGCCTGTGCACACACATAGAGCCTGTAGCATGTATGGGCCCTTGTAGAGAGATATGGTCTCTTTCAGATTCCCTTTGGGCCCCTCGCATGTGGAAAATAGGCCAACCATCAAAAGAGGCACGGACAGGTTTTTAGCCTTAATGAACTGCATTTGGAAAAAATGGCAGCAGAATGGTGCCTTCACCACTCTCTGTTTTGAAAGCCTGCCTGGTTTGGGAGCCTAGGCTTTCCAAAGAGCTTATTTAATAGTTGACATTTTGTTAGCGCACTAGATTAACACTTTTTTTGGGTTGGTGGAGATAAATGAAATTCTATCCACATCATAGCCTGCTGTGCTAATTTTGGTTCATGATATGTAATATCCTTTCATGAAAGGATACAGCGAGAAAAAAAGCACATTACTGAAGCATGTTGGGAATATGTATGTGCTCCATTTCTGCTGTAGCCTGAATTTCAGTGTTGGAGATTAACTCACTATAGGAGGGACCATGAAAGGAGGTACACAAAAGCCATTTTGATACAGGGAAAATACATAGATATAATCTACAAGTAGATAAAGCAGAAACATAAGTAATTTTCTAAGGCAAACAAATGAAATAGAACATACTGAAGACTCATAAATAAAATATGCAGCATACACATGTTCTTGCACATGTCTATTATGCCTATATTGTAAACAATTTAGCCTCAGGTTAGGTGAGATTAGTCATTTTACTTTACTTTTGACATCCTCTCTCTCATTCCATCTCTTTCTCTCTCTCTCTCTCTCTCTGTCTTCTTTCCTCACAAATCTGAGCCAAAAAGTCGTTTGAAATGTATCAAAATGAAATAAGATTGAAATCCTTAATTTGGCATATATCCTAAATTAACTCTGAGTCTATGTGTGAGTTCCACCCAGTGGCATACCGCCTCGGCCACCCTCCCTTCATCACTCCCTCTTTGCCTCACAGAGAGAGAGAGAGAGAGAGAGAGAGAGAGAGAGAGAGAAATAGTGCGGCCGCATGAAGCCCCGATAGGGTCTGTGGACAAGATTACACAGTTTCAAGAGCTTGCTTTCACTGAGCCGGGATTTACACCCAGTCACTGGGCCATAGCAGTGTCAGTCCCACTGAGGAGGAGCCCACAAGCCCCAAACTATTAGCAACATCAAGGGAATCTCTCAGTGCGTGCAGGTAGCACAGCTCTCGGAAGCCCACTTCTCCCTCAGTGCACCAAGGGGAAGCAACCACTGATCCTCTAATTGGCATTTTATCCCGCAAATGCACATTACCCTATATGCATTTCAACGGGGTCTCTGAGTGTGTGTGTGTGTGGCAGTAACTGAGACCTTTCCTAAACATCTGCATTAATTACTTTATTAGTGAAATCACCTGGAAAAGTTCGAGGCGACAAACTTGAACCCTAAGGGTGTTCGATACTAATAGCTGCATGATTTAAAGCAGAAATCCATGAGGATCTGGAGGATCTCAGATATTCATTAATGTGGACATGCAAGAACTGGATGACCACTCAACCCTCCCCTTAATCCATTCAGCATTTGGCATATTGACAGGAAAATGAAGGCAAATGTTTTTTAATAAATGAACTCTGCACCCAATTCCACAGTCAATGAGCCCTAATATTCAGGCGTCTCCTGCAGATCTTCAAGCTAGCCAATTCAATAAGCAGGGGTCCAGACGAAGACCCCTCGGCTGCAAATTCAATAGACCATCCAGGGTCTCTTGAGTTTTCAATTACACTGCCTGCACCAGCCACTGCGGTAATGGAGGCGAGGGAGTGAAATATGCCAGATGAAAGAGCACATAGCATGTTTAAGTCATGTTTTATGAATGGCAGGCTGTAGTAAAGCTCTGAAAGTATGGGGGCACTCTCTTATTCAAACCCCTAAAGGCCAATTCGGTTTTCTTTACTAATGGTAGTTATCCAAGTTTACTTCTTGAACACTTTCACTGTGTATTTAAATTGTAAATCCAGCACAGGTTGAATGCAAGGATAGGATTTCATGCAGCGGTTACCATCATTTTTAAAAAAAAATAGCAAATGCTTTTGTTGAATGCAAGTTACAAGACAGTGATGTGACAGAGCTATTTCTTTGATCAGGGTGTGCATCTTATGTGACCAAAGTTGTTCCATTCCAAAACCAAAAGCTCATATATCCCATTTGTATGGGATATATCCTTTACAGGCAATCTTCTTAGCAGCGTTATCATCACAGTCGTAATCATGATCATGCTAATACATCTTATTACCTCCACCAAGGAGGTTATGTTTTCGCCGGCCTTTGTGTAGTCTGTCTGTCTGTAAGCAAGATAACTCAAAAAGTACTGCAGGGATCTGGATGAAATTTTCGGACAACGTGGGTATCACGACAAGGAACGGATGATTAAATTTTGGCAGTGATCCGTAACACCATCTGGAATTTAAATTGGGTCGGTGACCCTATATATATTGCCTTGGTGGAGGTCTCTGCTCTCCGAGTGCTTTTCTAATTTAAAGTATGAGACAATTCTTTTTACATCAGTTTTCAATGTACTGGTTATCCCTTTATTGCTAAGGGCATATCCACTTACATCCACTCCTTTCTCTTGACAACATGACAGGGTGCAATACGAGGCTTTCCAGGTGCAAATTAGTAATGCAGAATCCCCTTTCCACCAAAGTCAGTGGGTAATCAAAATAAGTTTGAAGCCACTTTGAAATTAGAAAATTATGGCATTGCTTTAAATGCATAATTGCTTAAATTTCAGAGCACCTAAACTACCCAATTCACAAATTGACCCCCATCTTTGAAACTAGGACACTTCTTTCTCCCGGACGTTATTCACATTTAACCGTCCCAAAAAATTGCCTGGTCACACACAGGCATGAAACTCCATATGGAAAAGTCCCGTTGAAAGCAGGATTCTTCTCTATCCTGATAGAATGACATACGGATCATGTATGTCCCCATGTGAAATTTGTGTAATCCCAGTCAACATTTCTATGTGGGACTGGTTTAGGCTCTGCGTAATATTATTTTAAGACAGTTCAAGTGATGTAAGTCACTTTAAGTGGTGTGATTCAATCTGCAATCTATGCCCACCCACTTGCTTCATTTAAAAAAATACTTAATCTGATGTTTCAGCACATAACAGTTAAGATAAGTTAAGTTATAAGATAGGTTATGCATTGCTGTTCCCTGTATTTATCAGTAGACTTGCATGAATGCATGTGTGAGGAAGTTTGGTGAGCTCATAAATTTCTCCCAGCGCAGGGTTAGCTCCACCAGATGCCAGATGTAAAAGAGAGGTGGAGTGACCTTGGTGAAGCCATCACCATGTACAACCACCAGAGCAATAAGACCACTCTGGTTGGCATCTCATCCAGAAGCCTCTTCATGCTCTGATTTATGCTTCCCTGGTTATGACAATGCTCCCTCGTCCTTTTTGTTGGACATTGCTGGGTGGTACATTTCAAATGGAATCTGATTTCAATGTCGTGGCATTCATTCCCACCTTGTGCATGTAATGGCTTGCTTGGTATGACTGCAATTTGCAGCTTTCCCTGTTTTTGCAGAGAGTATGGATGCGTTATAACACGAGACCATAATTATCTGCACGAGGCAAAGCACTCCAAACTGCGTGATGTGATGTGCTTAATTTTTTGGGGGGCTGCATTACTTGCTTGAGCACGACAAATGCTGAGACCACAGTGGTGTGCACCACATGCATAATTGGGGTCACATCTCATAAGAAAGAATCACGGGGCTGTAAATGCTAACATAAAAGGACACTGCAATGCTTTTGAGCAAAAGAAAAGGCTTGGTGTTTTCCTTGCCGTATGCGGCTCAGGGCAAAAGCTTTTGATTGATGTGCCGTATAATCAAAAAGATTGTCGGTCACTGAGTTGGGTGAATGGCTTCTTGTCAGACACACAGAAAATTACCCAAAAGGTTATGTATGGTCCAAAGCTAAATTAGATCAGTTGGAGACTGAATCTGCTAGTGCCCATAGTACCCATTTAGAGGCATGTTTTGTCGTGCCACTGACAGCCCTCTTCTTGTTTACTCAAGAAAAGTCTGTGAGTTCTGTACAATTCAATGCTTCTGTTTGGATCATTATTAAAATATGTATATACTTTGCTCATTCACTGTGGTTTGCAAAAGCTTTCAATCTGAAACTTGTGTTACACAAATCAAGGGGAAAAACACCTTACTGCACCTCAAAAAATCATATAATGCCTCTTCCACATATATAGTTCCTGCTTGTCTCGCTGTAAAGCACATTGGCCATTCACATATACAGCAAATA
Organism: Tenualosa ilisha; assembly: GCA_015244755.2. NCBI lineage: Eukaryota > Metazoa > Chordata > Actinopteri > Clupeiformes > Clupeidae > Tenualosa > Tenualosa ilisha. Next base: position 2,576,803 of record PYXC01000585.1, read on the forward strand.
AGATCTCCAGTGCATTCGCTCACTTCCTTTTGTTGTTCTCTATACTGCACACACAGAAAAAATGACCTCAAGTCAGGAAGTGCAGATTGAGTCTGCATGCCTTGTCATGTATCCCGGTCACAGCTCTCTGCACACATGCTGTGTGACCATCCTACCAGCTATTATACAATATACAATAATACATAGGAGCTGGAGTGGACAAGAAAAAAGTTTTTTTTACCTCTCTACTCCAGCTCCCACACAAATATACAGAGAGAGAGGGGGGGGGGTTGAAAGTGTGAATGTCAATGAATATTAAGCAAGATGCACTGCATGCAAAAAACACACACACACAAACACACAGAATTATATCTCATCTTATCAGCAATTTCACACTAGACCTCAGATGCATTTGGTTTTCTCTTCTGTCCTATTGCTCCTCGCCCTCCCCTTTGCACCCATGCTCCACATTGGATGTCAACGATACTACAATCCCCTTTTGCTCCATGTTGACCTCAGTCAGTGACCTCAGTCCCCCAAAATTTGCACCTAATGTCCCCTCTCTACTCAGGTTGACAGTAGCCAGCTCTCTGAGAACATCAGTTAGGTTGTGGAGAGTGGAGAGAGGAGATAGACCAGAGACCCCAATGACCAGAGTCAGAACCGGTGATCTTCTGTGGTCTCCAACATCTCAACTGCAATAAACCACTTAGCATTGTGACTGATGAACTGTGATCCAGTGACTTCAAAATATTGACAATACAATCTGTTTCATGAGGTATTGCATATATATTTGTTTTACAATGCACTACATCAGTCAGTCTAAATGTCAAATACTGTAAGTTGTTTCCTCTTCATTCGTGATGTTTTCCATTTGATGTAGTCTAGAAGAACAGCCTAGTTTTTAGAGAGAAGGTCACACTATGGTCATTGTAAAGTTCCATTGCTCAACTATACATAATTTATATAATTTATATAAATATATATAATTTGTGCTTGGCTAATGTTGCCACCTGTGCTGTGCTTTACCAGTATTTGTTCAAAATCTGTCAGGCTTATATGGCTCCATCTAATGAGACTTCAACATATCACACCAAATAAGCTCTGAGAAATTTAAATAATAAGAGTTTGGTTTATTTTTTTTAAACAAATTTATTTCCATGCATATTCTGTAAATTATATAAAAAAAGAATCAGTTTAGAAATGTTTGTGATTATTAAGAATAGAAAATGGCATCAAAACCAAACTTAACAGTATCTACTTTCAACACTGTGCATGTCCACTGTCTATCTCTCGTGGTGACACTGAATATGATAGCCATCTGCAGCCCATTCTATGTGTCAGGAATAACCTACATAACCACTCCCATTCCACCAACAGCAGCCCATTTCTATGTATAACAACTATGTTATCCAGGCTCAGCAACCTCCTGTTCAGCAATGGACTCATACTAGTATGCTAAACCCATCGCTGTTCACCTTTCTGAGTCATCTTCCATAGTCATACAAGATGCATACACCACAACTGCACAACACACACACACACACACACACGCACACGCACATACACACACACACAAACACACATTCATAATCCCTCTGACCAGGCTCGCCCACACTACTTTGACATTTATACCTCCCCACAGACACCTACCCACACACATAGATGTATAGATGCGCAATCGCATACATCTAACAGGCTCAGTTCACCTCATTACTCTCATCAGATTCAGTGAACTGTAGGTCATTATCAAGAGTATTTGTTACTTATGCACAAAGTATGTTTCCATACATCTCCCTGTAGACACACACATGTCACATGTAAGAGAGGCCACGAGAGAATATATTTTTTTTGTGTTTGTTTGGGTGCTGGATCATATAGACTTGGCTAAGTAATAAATGTCAGAAATGACTTGGCTGAAAAAACATTTATGGTGATGCACATAGTGGAAAAGACACAAACTCTGTCGAAATTAGTCCACTGGAGCGAAAACTAATAGCATTTTTAAAAATTCTCCTTCAGGTGGCCCGGCCACCTTGTGTGTTTTAATTCTTGAATTAACCAGATAAGAAGCCTCCGAGTGGCTTGCTGTGATTCTGTACACACTGTTTCTGCCTTTTTATAGCCTCTGCCTTCGTTATCAGTGGGTGCAGTTGGTCTCTCAGCGGAAGGTAATACAATGTGCGGCAGTGGCGCATTGTGTGCAAAGTAATCCAATTTTTGGACTTTTTTTTTGCTGTGACAACTAAACCATTGTTATCACTACCCTACTCTGGCTGCTGGAGGACTAGACCTAAAAGTACATCATGAGGTGAAAGAACGGCGTTGTAATCAAGTTACACAAATGTAGTACCATGTGCTACCCTGTAATCTTACTTATGTAAGAAAATTGTTACATGATTTAGGTGATAAAAGGAAATGCAAAGAAAACTAGATAAGCAAGCACTTAATCAAGGGTGACATTACACCACATTTTGCAAGATGGCTTTGTAATATCTAATTAGCCATGTATTTAATTAGTGAATGAATGCATTTGCTAACCAGCTAACCTTGCATGTCTCTTGGTCTATTTTCCTTTTTTTTTACAACAATACCCATGACCTTTCCATGACTAGAGCCTCAGTCTTCAGATCCTCTGAAAGGCGAGCAGGGTTGATAGATATATCGGAGTTATTATAAAATACAAGATCAGAGGGGCCTGTAATCTCAGTCAAAACAAAAGGGCCCCGCTGACTCTTCCTGAGGGCAGTCTCATCAAGGCTGCGCTTAATTGGTTCCTCTGCTCTGCCGAGCCCTTGACGGGAGGACTTGAGGTGACACTTACAGTACAGACCAGCCTTCTTGCAGTGTTTGCCCTTTGTTCAAGTCCCATTAACCTTTCCGTTCCACTTCATTCCTCACCTTTTTATGTTCAATTAAAGCCTGTATCACAATGAAAAGAAATAAAGAATGGACAGGTTTAGCCATGGATCTCAGAAAGAGGAGGTACAGTCTGGTGGGTTGGCGTCTATCTTACAGCTTGTGGGGCTCGATTGAAGCCCAGTACTTCCTGGATAGATGCGTAAATGCATTACCAGTAGAGTGATTGCACAGGCAGAGTGTTAAATGAATTGTGAAGATGCTGTGGAACTTACGGTCAAGATGCAAGCACTGTCAACCACATCCATTTAACTAAATTTATCTGACTGTTTATTGTGTCATATTGTTACTATACATTAGTCAAACACAATCTAGCGGGCACTAATTGGATAAATAAATATTTGATGAATCTGTAAGGTGATAATGTAGCACATTGGAATGTGCCATGTAATATCTTGAGAGCAGTAAAATGCAAATCCCTGTTTTTTATACAGGCCATGTAAGGTGTTTGAAAGTGAAAAAGAAAACAATAGCCTATATTCAGTATTATATTATTTATTATTATATTTCGACAGGCAGTTTAGCACTTGCAAACGTGTTGGACAGTGGGGAAAATCAACTCTTTTCTGGTGCTGACATGCCACAAGTGGGCAAATTGTGCCTGTACACAGTTTTGATTTGAACAGCTTATACTTTAAAAGAGTGTGTTCAGCATCAGCTAGCCTGCAATGGAAATTTTAAAATTAGTATTCAGTTGTGTGTGTATGTGTGTGTGTGTGTGTGTGTGTGTGTGTGTGTGTGTGTTTGTGTGTGAGTGTGTGTGTGTTCTGCCACCTTTTTGCAATGTACATTTGGTTCACAGCAGCAACAAGATGGATATGTAAAGATGAAGTGAAGCAATAGTTTTAACGCTGCTCTTTGCCTTTGCATTTCAGACTAATTAATCATAGGCTCTAAATGCATTCAGAAGCCCCCTTCCCTGTGGTTAATTGGGCTTCAACTGCAAAATGGATTAATGGGATGATTTATTCAGAGGGAAGCTCTAATGCCACAGAGCACCCGTGCCAGTCCCTAAGTGCCACTTGGATGAATGACTTCCTCTTGTATCCCTGGTCTCGACCTGTCTACACCAGCCCTCTCTATGGAAAGGTCACACTTCACCCCGGTGACAGGATGGGAATGAAGGCATGGCTGCACTTTAGGGTAAAAGAATTCATAAGCCTGAATGACTTTGGGGTAGTTTATAAGAAAACTTATATAGTGGGCAAAGTTTTTTTGTTTGTTATTACCCAGCCGAATGGTGATACAGTAGGCTGAGCATTATGGCTCTGTTAGACTTTGTTTCTCATGCAGAGGTCTTTACTATGCATGGCCTTCTCTACTATGAAATTACATTTGTCACTGAGTACTGCAAATGTGACTGTTAGCCGCAAGTCATGCAAATACTTCACTGTAATGATAATATTATAAACACAAACAGCGAAGTGGCAATAAGACAGACAGGTGGCATTTACTGGGCCAAGGGTCATAAACTTTCCTTGGAGGATGGGGTGGAAAGGGGGGGGGGTGCGTATTTTTTCAAGCATGGAGTGCTATTACCCGCAGATAACCACATGTTAATAGTTAATGCAGCCGAGGGGCTTTCTGAATTACGGATGGGCCAATCCATCTGACCAACAAGCCCTTGAGGCTCGGCTACCTCAAGCCGTCTTCGGCAATCCTAAACATTCATCAATATACTGCCACCTGACACCCAGTGTCAGGCAGATACAATGTGGTCTCAGGTCTGAGCAGAGCTAGGGTTTGTAAGTGGCTGGTGCAATAGCAGTTCTGTGCAGAGAAACTGGATGTAATCTTTGAATATAAGATATTAATAGTCTATAATACAGTTACATTTACATTTAGGGACTTTGGGTGTGAACAAGGCATCCACTGCAGCCTCTGTACGTTAATGGATGATTAAACTCTGATCCAGTTGTTCTGCAGGTAAATGTTTTAACTGCATAATTAATGCCTCCATTAGCATATTATTATTAGTTTATCACCCCTAACAAATATATCACTTTCTGTCTATTTGAAAATGGATCCAAGCAAAGACTGGCTGAACAGTAATTAAACCTTGAACATAGTCAGTGCACCATCTCCAAACTATTTACTGATGCATGACCTGCATTACAACCTTTCTCATCATCTCTAACTTGCATAACTCTGTGAACAAATTGAAAGTCTTTCCATATAAGCTGCAGTTTGTTACAGGTCACAGACTCTGAAAATCACAGGTGGATGGGAATTATATGAAGTGGATATGCCTGTGCATTTACCTTTCATGATTCAAAAATGTCCAAGTAGGCCTACAAAATTTCAGATTTTTAATTGAAGAGGGGTACACTATTGTTAGTAAAACCTCATAATTATACATCTTTCAAAAATATATATGAAAGAATAATAAGAATATAATAAGAATGTATTATGTTATATTATATGAATTTTTCTTTTTTCTTTTTAATTCGTTCCCTCAATTCAAAGCCTTACTTAGACCACAATTTGGATTTAATATTGAAAAGTAAACATGATGTTCTTGTAGTCTTTTATAGTAGCGGAGTGCCTTGCTAAGGTGGCACGTGTGCTTCTCTCCTGTTGGCACTGACAGTGACAGCTGCTAGACAGGCTCAGGGATAGGTTTAGAGCAGGCAGAGGGGCACCCTCTCGCTTTGGATTAATCAAAGAGCACGTCGGATGGAGAGGCTCTCTGAAACACCAGATGCTCCAACACCAAGGTCATTTTCATTGATTACAGCGCACAGAAGCCCTGTCTAAGACCCCCAGACACAGTCACTCAAGGTTACACTCACCTGTCAAGTGTCTTCTTTGATTCTCAAGCTCTTGTGGAATGTGGAACAGATGGATGTAAGGCCGCACTGATCAGAAGGAGAGTTTGGGGGAGTTTTTCCCAGTTTGGTGACACAGGAGTGGTTGAAGCTCAGAGAAATAATAAACTTCCAACCTCATTTTTCTCTTCTCGTCTTGTTTTTATTGTACTCACATGACAGTCTCTGGTGCTCATTTCATTATGATTTAGGCTATAGGAAATCTATAGGCTTACACTTCATTAGGCTTTAGGACTTTGCTAAGTTGCCATTCATTTGCATGCCATTGAATTTTACATTGTACCATTGAATTCTCTTTACTAATTGACACTACTAATTGACTAAATGAATGTATCTCAATTGGCCGGATTAAACTAAGCCAATGGAACATAGGCTACAACTAAGGATGGCATAGCATACACTACACTACAGCTGTAACAGAGGTTGGCCAGTGTCAAACTTTTTGAGCCCACATAGAGACTGGCCTTGGACAATTTCTTCTGTTGCATACCATGAACCACATAAGACAGTCAGGGTAGCCATTGATTCCTTGGAATACTGAATTTACAGGGGCCTATCCATCACACAACTATTGGGGGGTAATTTATAATGGCATAAAAGCATGAAAGCATTTTGCATGGAAAATATATATATGAAAAAAGATTTATCTACCTCCTGTAGCCTACTCCTTGTCATTTTGATAGCCAAAACCAGTAGTTTATTGCCTCAAGTCTCTTGTATGCCCTAAGCTATGGTTTTGTGCAGCTTATAGGCTAGCACCAAAATGTTTTGTGTATAGGCTATACGAATTTTTTCTGCACATTGTCCACATGGGCCTACAAACTTCACAGGAAACCAAATTATTATTTTACCATGTCCATGTAATGGGTGATCAGATCTGCCCGTTCCTTTGGTGTGCAGTGCCATCTGTTGGACACTTCGTGAAGCGCAATTCTTTTCCTTTCTGGCTGACATTAGAGACGAGAATCTCCTGAAGAGAAAGGGTTTCCGTGGCAACGGTGAAGAGCTGCTCTTCTTTGGTTTCTTTGTGCGCACGCATTCTTCTTGCCCACGAGGGCATGTGAAAGGACATGTGTGCACAATGAACTTCATTAGCAGTATCGGAGTTTAAAAAAAAACTCGAACGAGCCCTACAGCTTTAGAAAACAAACTTTTTCCTACTGAACAGTCCCTGCTGCAGTACATTGAAAACATCTTTAAAACTTGTCATACAAAATGTTGTTTTAAATAGTCATTACCAATCAGAAATTTCTTTTGCTAACAAGTTTTGCTTAAAACATATCCAAGGCAGTTACGCATGCTCATTGGACAGATATTCATGCCGTTGGGATTGAGTGTTGAATGATATTAAAATAACAAATATTTCCCCAAGCATTTATAAATGCGCTGATTGCATGGACTTGCACAGGGCAATTCAATGTGCTTCACCAAATCATGCTGCAATGTTCATGTTAAGGTGATGCACATATTCTCCACTAGATGTCGCCAGATGAAAAGGTCATTAAGGACTTTTTAATGGGGTCAAATTGAGCTTTCACTGTTACAAAGAGTATTTCCCCGCTCTCATATTCATCATTCATGTACAGGCCACTAAAGTCGATAAAATGTTACTATACAGGCTAAATTGGAAAAGACTTTCATTCTCAGTTATTATTTTGACAAATATTGAGACCTGTGAATTTTTCACATGAAATATAAAACATTGTAAAACTAACTTTGCATCTTAATTAAGGAAGGACTGTAGGCCTACATAATGATTCATGTATTCAGGAAAAGATCAGGGCTATTTACATGGTTTCTCTACACTGATATTATTTGTTTTCTGATGTCAGGTGGGGTCACAGGGGGGTCAACAAACAGACAAAGTATTTCTTTCACCTTTGAGAAACACAAGCCACATGAGATTGGGGTAGGGTACTTTCCCTCTCTCGTTACTCACAGAGCTGAATCATCTCAAACATCCTTACAGTATACAACAGTCCAAGGCTAAGTGAAACAGAAACCCCTTTGTAAAGTTTGCTCTTCCATTTAAAAAGAACATAAACGTATCTATTGTTAGTGTGTACAGCAATCCACAACTTTGTTGCAGCCAAGGTATATGTATCTAGACTAGCATAGGAACAGCAAATTTGATATACATTCAGATATGCTTGTGACTGATGAGTGATCATGGTCATGTGGGCCTGTGTCCATTAATTGTGTTCTATCTCTATCAGTTTTTTTAAACACTCAAATAACAAATAGTAAAACTGGGTACGCAGAAAACTTCACTGATTTTGTCCAAAGAAATCAATGCAGATAGAGTGGGGACGTTTGACTGCAGCATAATAAAATGACAAAAGAATTGTAATTGATTAAATCGTGATGACTGCATGAAGACCTTGCCATCTTATGATCTATGGTTTGTTTGGACATTGTCAGAACACCCTATAATAAATTCACTTCAGCAGACCTATAATTCAAAATAGTTTTACAAAGTGCAATATGAAAATGAAATAATTTTAACAACTTTTGTCTGAGTTAATGACATTTATTTTATACTGCTTACCAATCACCTTTTGTCACTTAGAATGTCGTAAATTAATTTTGCATGTTTTTTGTTTTGTTTTCTGCCAAGCTCACCACATCCTTATGCAAATAAATCTCTGAAGTCATACCACAGACGGAAACGCTTGTATCAGATGACCTGAATTGATGCAGACAATAAGGTTGATCACTTACATCCACGCGTAAGAAACATTTTGCCCCTTGCAATGCCTCACGGGAAAGTGAGAGCTCATACACGGCTCAGTTTGTTGAACCTTCTTCACTCACTCACTCACACACACACACACACACACACGCCACTTCCTGTGTTTGTGTGAGTCAGAGAGGAGTCATGTGCAAGCGCAGTGAATCAGCTCTAAAAAAATTGTAGGCCTGTCCCTGTCCCCCTGATTCACCAGGCCCTCCCCACCATCCACCCCCTGAAGGGGAAAAAAGGGAGAAGAAAGAGGGAAAAAGGACAGTGTTCCACCCCCGCCCTCCTCCTTATGTGTGGCTCTGATCGCCCTTCCTTCTTTTCTAGCTATGCCTGTCTGGCAGCTCTCTCTCTCCTCCCTCTCTCTCTTTCTCTCTCGCGCTCCCTCTTTCTCTCCCTCTCCCAGGCTGTATGTGTGTGTGTGTGTGTGTGTGCGTGTGTGTGTATATGAGTCATTTCCACTTCCAGCGGCCAGAGCCAGATACTACTCACAGAGAAGGGGGAAACCCAAGCGTGGTGCAAGAATAGGATGTTTTTGACCAACATCTGTTAGTTGGTTTGGCAGCAAAATACTGTGGTTAGCAAATGGCCTAAAAATGGACAGACAGAGTGGGTTGAGGAACAGCAATGGTGGAAGAGTGTGGAGGTAGGGGAGGGAAAAAGTCCAAGGGAGGGGGCATGGGGGTTGGGGGTGGTTTGTTGGGGGAGAATGAAGAGAGATGGTGGGGCTGGTGGGGGTGGTGGGGGTGGAGTGGGCGTTCTCATGCCACAGTGGGCCAAGACCACCCCAAAGTTTAATGGGATTCCCACACCCCAAATACTGCAGCAGCCAGACAAACCAAAAGAGATATCTATACAGACTACACGGAGCTTGGTTTGTAAAACCCTCAGTTTCTAAGGAGTGCTTCTGGAAATATGGTTCATTCATTCATTCTTTTATTTATTTATTATTTGCAACAGGTGATAAGACTTTTTTCTAATTTTCTAAAATTTTTTTCTTACTTTGGGTTAACATGCACACTTAAATGTAATTGAATGCATTAAATGGGGATTCAATGCATTAATTGTAATCTATAGAAAAGTCTGTATTCTGACCATGTTTGTTATGTCAATTAGGAAGAATAGCTTATCTTTATCTAAATGAAAACAAATATGTAATGAAAAGACTTTTTACCTTGAATGAATGTTTTATTATGCTTTATTAATGCTTTATTATAAAATACTATGGGTGACTGATAAATTGCTATAAATGTGGCAAGTTGTTGTGTTGTTTGTTTTATTATAATTTGTTTTCTATACAGTTTGAGGTGACATTCCATGCACATTTCAGTAACCAGGCCGAATTCCACACAGAGGAAGGAATATGGCAAGTTGGGGGATGGGGGACGGGGAAGCATGGAGAAAGGAAGGAAGGAAGTCTGTGGAGTAAAAGAGAAAGGGGGAGTGAGGAGCAGAGAGAAAGAGAGAAGCGCTGGCTTACCATGTGAGCACATGCTGGGCAGAACATTGGACTCATTGAGAAAAAAGTGTGCAGCTCTTCATTCATGCTAACTCTCTCTCTCTTCTCCCTCTCTGAATCAGCCCACAAGAGAGTTACACACTCATTTGCCACACCAACAAGTTTGTGGTTGTGCAAATAAATATATCTGTCCAAGGATATAAGTTCCAAAATAATTCCAATTCCAAGGGAAATGAAAGGAAGTTGTTAATAGGTGAGGTTGTTAATACTAAAAAATTAAAACCCTAAAGTACATAGTTGAAATATAATAGTATACGGCAATAATGTATAAATCTGATATACGACTGTGCTACACATGATATGGATAAAGCTTATGTAAACTTCTTTGTTTACTGTTTTGAGACAATGCTTGAAAGTTTGTAAAGAAAAAATAAGGAAATGCATGCATAAAATTTTACATGAAATCATGTCACCATTTTTTGGCATTATATTCAAATAACGCAATTCCAAGCAAGTAGGTAAGCTCCATGTTGAGAACCCAAAAAGTCTAATTTGTTGTTTGGGTCAGTTACTTTTACTCCTTTACAGTTATGTCAGCAGGACAACCTTGTTTTTTCCCCTTCATCTGCCTCTTTTTTTTCTTTTCACAAACTTCCGTAGCCCCGATTTGTCAGTGTTTGTGAGTGACTCAGAGAATAAGAGTCTGGAATCTGGAATGGAGAGCTATTGTCCATAAGCTATATAAGCACAAGGAGGTTTTAGGGCAGGGCATAATCTCTGAAGACCACAGTGGTAACATACTCAAGAGGTGTGGCAGTAGGTGGGATATGTTATTGCTATGTTATTGTTATTGTTATTATTGAATTTTTGAGTGTTTGACATAGATTTTAACATTGTTAGATTATGTAAGGTTCATGCAAGTTTTTTGATATTTAAAAAAATGGTTGCAATGCAATTTAATTCCTCTTTATTAACTTAACCAGGCTGTGTTGTGGGTGCTTCAGTTGAATTGTTATGCATAGGTATACTTCAGCACATTGAGAGATTCTGATAACCATCACTCTCTAAAGAATGTTTCTAAGGTGTCACATTCCCCAGTTTCTCCCTAGTCTCCTCCCCACTGAGTTGAATTGTGGTGTAAATTCACAATGACACCACTTACTAGCTCCCTGTCTGTGCATTGATCTTCATTCTAAAGATGTCTGTATGACTGCTTTTATTTGTCTGCAAACAGAACCAACAGTAAATTCAAAACCATGTATAAGACTATTCTTCCTGTATGTGCACAGTGAACAACAGTTTTAAGAATATGTGGACCTGGCAGCATATTAATTTGCTTACATTTAAATAAATCACAGCATAGGCTAATATTATTGATAGTAGGCTAGTACTGAAAGCAAATGTAGGCTTTAAGTATAGGTATGAAGGAAAGCTGAGGGTAATTCTGCATAACATGAAACAGGTGAGCAACACTGTACCTCCCTGAGTCCAACCCGAACACCGCAAAACTTAGTTGTGCAAACACCGTAGTCCATTGTTATAGCCTAACATTGGCCATGTATTTACACGTTTGAGCGCCTGAGAATTTGGCGGGGAAATGAAAACACGGGAACTATCAGAGACCTGCCTACTTATCATATCTCCGCCCACCGTTGTTCTATTTCCCGTGAGGAAGCCCCCTTAAATTGCCCTAAAACTCCCTTAGGCAGCCGCCTTTTTTCTTTCATTCGGAGGACACAGTGCTCTATTTTTAGCACAATTTGGATTGACTCCAGGACCGGGTGCATTTATTTGGTAATTTATTTATTTATTACTTTCTATGATCCTCTCCTCTTTATTTCCCCTCCCAATGCAAAAGGATTTAAAGGGCTGGGTTGTGTAGGCTTGTTATATTTTCAGTCCCAAAGACGTGAGCATTAGGTCAAGACCAACCCTGGTAAGGCACTGGCGCCTTTTCGTTTGAATCTGATCAGAAAGAATTAACTAATTTTGAAATTACAGTGATTGTGAGGTCTGAATTTGCAATGGCATATTGGAGAATTCGACATAGGCCTATTTATGCATCAATCGTTGTCTAATGCGACCTTGCGTTTCTATAAAGATATTAGGCTACCCTTGTTTCCATTTTGCGAGGAATTACCAAAGCTATCGCAACATTGTTGCACAAACGTGCTGAGGAATGCAACATCTCATTATTAAGCAGAATTTTTTTCGTGTTCTTACTTAAAAGTAACGGAAACAGTGCGCGTATGAGCTACCCCGGCACGAATTTAAAGGGGCAAGAATCTTCGCTTGGTGTTTGTGCGTATTGTGCTTGTACTGTGTTTTCGATTGCGTATTCCGGTCCGCGCTGGAACTGCGGGGCATCCGTAGCAACTGATTTCCAAGCATTGCTGTAGCTAGCTCACCAGCGAGGATTTTTGTTCTGCGGGAAGGTAGGGTAGATTTAACTTTTGTGTTTTGTCGGCGGTCGTGGTCGTGTATAACGAAATATTGCAACGCTTTTGCACTAAAGTGTAAAGATTGCTGTTTCCTGTGTCGTTTTGTCGGGGCCGTGGCCCTTAACTATGTTGTCAACATTGAGAAAGCCGGTAGCTACATGGCTCACCTGACATCAGCTCTCGACAAGAACCCTGTCTTCAGCAGCGACAGCTATTTACGTCAAGGCTATTTAAGTGCAGCCGCTCGGCTTATGTAGGCTACTCGACTGAATAAACCATAGGCTACGACAGCCTATATTTCATTTTTTCAAGTCGCGCGAATGTCTTTGAACTACGTCCATCTTATTTACTAGTGTGAGGCATTTGTCGCTGGGATAGTAGGGGTAAACTATGCGATCGTCAATACAGTAGCTTTTTGTTTTGCTTTGGTTGGTGCACTTTGCTTGTAGGCTAGTGCCCGCTGTCATTTGTGCCCGAACACATTGCGATATATGAAGAAAATGTTTTCCGTATTCTTGTAGTTTTATAATACGACACCATGAGTGATTCCGCCAAGGATACCGTGTCACAGAAGGAGAAGGATGGAGCCGAGAAGAGGGGACGAGGGAGACCAAGAAAACATCCACAGGTGAGAAGCATCTTGAGTGTTAAGTTATGCATTACATTGATATTAACAATAGTATTTCAAGCCGTGGCCAGCAAAAAAAATCCTCACTTCTCGGTCATCACAACAAATATAACATTTTTTACATCATTGACCTATGATTGATTGTGCTACGATCATGGTATGCTTGGTAATATTAGTAATTTTCAGATAGTTCCTATGCACAGATTATACAGATACATCCATTCAGTAATATCAGCCTAGGCTACTTTAAACACAGACCTGACTTCATTCTTCTGTTTATAGTGGCTGTGTCCTTATGCAATGCTCATGGTTTTTTATGTAGGCATACTGAGCATTACACATAGATGTGTCATGCATACCCTTACCCTTTTTAATATATGTGTGTGTGTGTGTGTGTGTGTGCATGCACTAATGCTGGACATCCTGTCCTCTCTCATTCCCAGTTACAGTTACATGCTTGCATACATCCATCTCAGCTTATTGAGTTTAACGCTCATGTTGGGTTGCAGAACTGAGTGGCTGTTCACTTAAAAGAATTGAATAAAACCAGTTAGCCAGCAAATATATTTGGATCTAGTGATTAACTTATTTATTTTATAGTGGTAAACTTATCGTTATTGCTTGTAGATGTAATATTTCAGGAATGCATCCAGACTTCTTTCAACAGTAGACTGTCAGGGGAAGTTTCTGACCAGTGGTGTCAGTTATAATCCAGTGTCTTTGAACAGACAAACAGACACAGTTCTGGAACGCAACAAAAGATATCCATTTATCCCGAAGCTCTGTGTACATTCTTTCAAACGGAAATGCAAAGTGTGTGGGAGAGCTCTCTCTCTTTCATTTCTCCCTGTCTTTACTCCACCCTATTCATCAACAGAAAGCCCTTATAAGTCATGTTTGCACATGCCATGCTTTTATAAACTGACTTGGCAAAGTGGAATATCCGGCCCAGCACCTTCACAAGCACCCACTTTCCCAGCATGCTCTGCTCTGTCCCCTCTGATCCACCATGTGCTCTCTCTGCTCCCTCTCTTACATGCCTACTGTATCAACATGGGTGGCCAGCACTTCCACTTCTACCTCCTTTTGCCACCCACCCCCACTCCCCCCCCCCACACCCCGCTGCCTGTTTGTTCGTCTCTCATCATGCTGGCTAACATGCAGTTAATATAATTTTTTTTTGCTTGTGCTTGTTTTTTTTTTCTTTTCTGCAAAGCCCCGTCTCAGTTTCTGGTCTCAACTTGGCCTCGGCCCCCCTTTACAAAGTGCTTGATACACACTTAATGGAACTTGGCAACCCATGACTATGTACCACCTGTTGGTCTTAAAGTAGCAACGGGTGTCAGTTGCACTGACCTTGAACAGTGCTTTCTTTGTGTTGCAACAAAGTTGTCTGCCAAAGAAACTGCGTATTGTGACCCACGTTTGACTCCTGGACCTGACTGAAGAATACTGGCTCAGATCCTTTTATTTTACAAAGCCTACATGATATGTCAGGGAAGTGTGAAGTTGTTAAATTGGTCTTTGAGTGCTAAAATGTTAAGTTTTACACTTCTACTCTTGTTCAGATGACTTCATGTAAAATTAATATGTGCTTCTGAAGAGTTCAGTGCTGCAGCAATTAGTGCATTAGGGCACTGCAAGGACATTAACCTGGAGGCAATTTTGACAAGGCACAGATTACTCACACCTCAGTCTGGATCTTAATGCTGCGTCAACTACGAATGCAACCACTGCCATCAGCACCAGTGTCCAGATTGATCTGTACAGGCATATTACTCATCAGGCATAGTGTGCAATAATGGGATCCACTTCTGTGGCCTAGTTCAAACTGTGCTGTGGTTGCCTCTACATTTTCTGTTGGATGGGAGACGGCGGGTGGCCACAGTTGAGCCTGCCTGATTCCACAGGTCATGGAGATGGGGGAAGAAGACACCATCGGTCTTGCTGAAATATTCAGACCACGTTACACTGTGGGATTAAAGCACACACACACACAAACACAACACACCGAAGCACCATGTGCATGTTGCAGAAATCAACACCTCTTTGTGGTGTGACGTAGTGGTGCATTTGTCAGATTTTGCGGTCAGCTTCGCAACATGGCTTAGGGTTACAACTTGAGGTTTCTCGTCATCATCATTGCCAACCATCCTCCTCATCTCTCTCTCTCTCTCTCTCTCTCTCTCTCTCTCTCTCTCTCTTTCTCTCTCTCTTTTCAGGAACCTAGTGGGTCTCCAACTCCAAAGAGACCCAGAGGAAGACCAAAGGGCAGCAAGAACAAGACCCCCTCTGCTGCCAAGGGCAAAGTAAGTCCAAGCCGCCAGTCTGTCTATGGACGTCATGTGCACACAGGGCCGAGTCCAGTTGGTTTCTCTAATACAGGCTTAGCAGGCACCTTTCAGACATCCAATTAAGCCCAGGTATTTTGATCCTGCAGAAACCGGTTAAATACAGGTCACATTAGCAGAGCTAACTGGAGCTGATGGATGCTGGTAATGCATGCAGTAAGGCAGACAATTTATGTGCTATTTTTATTTTTGTTTTAATTCTAGTTCTCTTAATGTGAGCTCTGAAATTAGTGTTTTGAGAATGACACACTTTGGGAACAAAGGTTTGTCTTTTTTTTTTTAATTAATTAAGTAATTAATTTTTTGGAAGGATGTCTTGCAGTTAGTTGTGGGTTAACTGTCATGTAGTCTATTTCCTTAAAGCTGCCTCAGAAATAACACTCAAGAGCTTTCCTTTGAAAGAAATTGCCACACCGACAGCTCTTCAGATAAAACCGAAACGCTCAAATGCTGGTGTATTCTCCCTATCTTCCTGCCCTTGAGTTTCCTGCCTGCAGAGTGGTGTGTGTGTGTGTGTGTGTGTGTGTGTGTGTGTGTGTGTGTGTGTGTGTGTGTGTGTGTGTGTGTGTGTGTGTGTGTGTGTGTGTGTGTGTGTTTTGTGCTGCAGGTGCACAGCCAGTAAGACTGTTTCCAAGTTGACAGCCCCCACCTCTCTACACACGCTCCAGCCCTCCCTCTCTCCACCACTCATTCTTTTCCATCTGCTGTTGTCATGACAACAGCTGACCCCCCCTCCCACCATTCCACTCACCCACTCACACCCACACTTCTATAGCGATATGTCCTGTATACTATGTTGTAGTGGTGCTGCGTGTGTGTGTGTGTGTGTGTATGTGTGTGTGTGTGTATATGTAAGTGAGGGTCTGTTGGCTGATGCCGGTGGTCGAGCACGCCCAGTCCCACCAGCTGTCTCTGAACCCCAGACCAGGTGGCCGGCGAACTGGAGTGCCCCGCGAACAGTTCCTGTCCTTTCCAAGATAAAAGCCGATGAACTCAATGCCCTCAGGCCATCTGCCTGCAAATATAAATACCAGCTCCCTCTAGTGTCTGCTTTGAAAAACTGCATTTGTCAGTGCCAGTGCTAATTTCGCTCTCGCGCTCTCTCTCTCTCTCTCTCTCTCTCTCTCGCGTGCACGCGCACACTCTCGCTCTCGCGCACACTCTCGCTCTCACGCTCTCTCTCTCTCTGTTTCTCTTTTCTCTGCTCTGTTGGCTCTCCCAGAAAGCTACGGCACCAGCATCTGCAGGGACGAAACGCAGAGGAAGACCCAAGAAGGCGGTAAGGAGTTTATTTCCCTCTCCATTCCTTCTGTCCCAGCCAAAAAAAAAAACCTACATTGATCAAATTATAGTTGCATGCACATCCCTGTTATTGGACCCCCTGTTACTCAGGCCCCATTGCACTGCCAAGCTGTTGCCCGAAGGTGTGTTTGTGTGTACAAGGCTGTCTCCCATGGCAACACCTGAAAACATTTGCATTTGGCAATCAGGCATGGGGTTTCATGAAGTCCTTTGGTCACCCAAGGCTCTTTTTTGCACACATAAAGAAGCACACCGATATTCGCATTAGTCACCAGATCTCTAATGAACTGTTGCTTGAGGCATATCATGTTTTTTTCCCTGCACAAACCCAGCAGAAACTGGGTGTGTGTAATTTGCATGTAACTGGTATTATGGTGTAGTTGACAAAGGTTCCTTCCACTGCAAAAGTAACATGTGCTTGCTTTATTTTCATGGCAAGCCAGTGGTGCACTGTACATACTAAGAAACAGTGGTTGAACAATGTGGATTTTTGCATTTTTGAGTGTGCTGAGGAGCCTCAGCAGTTTGGGCGATTAATCAGTGATTATGTTGACAGATGGATTGTGTTTGTTATAAAAGTCCTTGACGATTAATCTCTTCTCTGTGTGCGTTGATGCCTGTGAAGTCCTTTTAAGAGGCATACAACATTAATCCCACCACCACCACCATCTCATTCCTTGAAGACTCACACTTTAGTCATCACAAGCTTTAGTCATCACAAGCATCACATTCCTGAGTATACACCCCCCCCCCTCCACACACACACACAGACACTAGCCCAAACCCCACCCCCACCCCCATCTCCTTACACTCCCCCACATGTTCAAACTCATTCAGAAAGTGCCCATTGAAATCCCTGGGCCTTGAGTCATGGCCACAGGGTGCTCTGCCAGACTGAGTCACCACAGAGCAGCAGCTTCTCTCCATTTCCTGTTTCCCCTTCCAGCTTCCAGGTCACTCAGTCCAGAGCAGAGCTTTCTCTTTGCAAGAGCTCATTTTTTAAAGTGATATGCTTCACATGTATTTTCTAAGCAGTTCAGTGAAATTCTGTTTGCATATACTGTGTTGCTGTTGAAAATGTATGTTTCTATTTTTGAACTAGATAACTATAAGTGTTGCGTTGAGTAATACCTGCTTCAGTGGTGAGTCATCTTAGTGAATTGATTTTGTCCCAGTGGACTGGTAATGCAGTCTTGTGGTGGTAAGCCACTGGAGCTGGATCTTGCTCTGTGTTCTTGCGGAGGGGGGAGGGAGAGGGGGCGGGGTACTGTGTGTGCTGTTCTCCTGCACGTTTCCACTCCTTTTTGAACGAGGGGAGAGCAACGCAGCAACAGCAGCAGCTCCCTTCCAGCTGTCTGGGGACCGTGCCAAGGCCCGCTTTAGTCACCGAGTGGAATGACCCCTTGTTACCCACAGAACTGGGCATTGGATTTTTATGAATGAAAGACCCAGCGGGGGAGGAGGCAAACGTGAGGCGGGCGGGTGGGTGGTTGCGGGCGGGTGGGTGGATGGGTAGGTGGTGGGGGGTGTCTGCGACAGCTCAGTCTGACTCAGTACCTGACTCATATGGGATCCATTAAGCCCCGCAGATCACAGGAAACATTTATTTAGTGTTTCTTTTTTTGTTTTGTTTTTGTTGTGGTGCAGGAAATTAGTAGTAGTTTTTCGCTGCAGAGCACTCAGCGTGAGGGTGCGTATGTACACACAAGTGTGTTAGTCAAATGTTTGGCTTCCAATGAATGAAAGTAATGACTCTTGGCAATTTCTCTTTTTTCAATGTTCTCTCTTTTTTCCCTCCCTTTTTCTCTTTCTCTTTTTGTCTAGGAAAAGGAAGAAGAGCCCTCTAAGGAATCATCTGAGGAGGAGGAAGAGGATGAAGAGGAAGAACAGTAACCATACAGCTCGTGCTACCTCATAATTCAATATGACGGCTTCCTTTCCTGCCAGCCAGATCTAGACTGAAACTCTTTTACCCCAGAGCCAACCTAACCATGCCCCTGCCATTAACCTCTGTCTTCTCTCAGAATCACGCGCTCAAACGGGGTGGGGGAATTCGCACAGAACTCATGCATTCGACTTTTCCTCTGCGACACCACTGGAAGACACAACTGTGTATATCCATACATATATCAAGGCTTGTATGTATGTATGTATGTATGTATGTATGAATGGGTATATATGTACATGGGAGTCCTGTTCACGCTGGGTTAGCCTCCTGTATCAAACGGTCATGTCTGTGCACCAGGTGAAGGCCATGTTCTGTTGAGTCTTTCTGGCTAAAAGTGATTACTGTTATGAGAGACTCTGCTTTTGACAGTTTTAGAAGTGACTGATCGCAGGACTTGCTTTTCTGCATTCTGCTCTTTTTTTCTGTAATTCTTTTACACGAGCATCTGAATCTGAGCTGGTTTGGTTGGGTGTGTGAACCATTAATGTCATTTTATACTGGACAAAGGTGACTTTACCTACTTTTTGTTTTTCATTTGGCGTGCGTGTGTGTGTGTGTGTGCGTGCATTCATGTGCTTGTTGTGTAGTTATCACAGTAATATCCACCCATCACTTTACCCTCTCGATGGAAGAGCAAAGTTTTTGCGCATATTGCAGTGTTTGGTTTGTTTTGCCTCAATCTCAGTGCAAACTTTTATAAACCTGACCATTTCTCCTGTTTTCCTCAGTTGTGAATTGTCCTTTTTCCATCCAATTAAACATCATAATTTTCTGAAAAGGCCTAGACATAGACCCTGTCTTGCCTGGACTTAAGAACGCTTGTACAGATTGCTGTGAAGCTCCATGTGGTTGTTGTGGACTAGTGGGTGTCTGTTCATGAGTTGCCATAGCAACCCCCTGACTTGTTATAGGCCGTAGTATCACTGACCTTTATCGCTTCTGTGAGTTGCATTGTCGCCTTTATTCTGTATGGCGTGATGTTCCCAGTACTTTAACACACACCTAAGCAATGGTACGTCTCATTAATAAAACACATGCATACAGGCATAATAGCGCTCAGTAAGACCATAGTTAGTCATCAGGTCTGAGATGATCTTGCTCACTCTGCATCTTCAATCTTGGCATAAGGGCTGACGTGGTAAATGGCCATTCACAATCTGTTGGCACAGGACCCCTGTCATCATTTTGGCAAGCTGTTTGTTTTTCTCTTCTTTTAACATGACTGTTCTTGAGTAGCTATTAGTTTCATGGTTTTTGGACTAGGTGTGAAAAAGTGGACCATTCCATATCTTGCAAACCCTCACCCACTGTAGACATCCTCTTTAGTGCTGGCAACAGTGTACAAGTGGATGTTTTGTTTTTTCCATAAGAAGGCAGCATTTCTTTGGCTGTATCTCATGTTTGTGAAATGTCCTGCCTGCTCTTTTTTTTTTGGTTTTAGAAACATAAGGCTTGGGTTTTTATTTTTTTGTTTTTTTTTGTAGTGCTCCTGGAAAGGTTTTCTTCTCCGTGTCAGGGAAAATGGATCACAGTCCAGTGATCTCTCCACAGAACTTATGCTGCTACAAACTCGGACATAAAAACCCGGAATACTGCAATCGGACCCTGTGCTCTCTGACACTGGTCTGCAAACTCATACCTCACTTGACAACAGCTTACTTACTTATACCATGTTAGTTTCAGCTGGTCTCAGAACAGCCTTGGTGAGGAGTGTGCGATGTTTCAAGTACAATGTCTGTATTATGGTGTTTTTAGTTTTTAGTTCAGTATTTTTGGTCTAACAATTTTGGACTTAAGATGCTAAGCTTTTTTTAAAAAAAAAGGAAAAAAAAGAAACAAAGTGTGCACAAGCACATCCTATCAGCTTTTCATGATATGTCTGTGGGAATTATACAAACACCGTAAATGACTGCATCGTGTCTGTAAGACGAATTTTATTTTTGTTTGTTTTTGGCTAAATATGTTCACAGGTTGTGGTAGTTTAGCAGATTTGTGTTTAGTTTTTTAATTAGATACTGTGGTGCACTGAAACACAATTTTTTGGTTTGGATTATCATGGAGTAATGGTTTTACAGTGTAGTGACAACAGGCCATGGATTTTGGAAAATTGTCCCACTCTGGTTGGCATCCGCCATCTTTCAAGTTCATGCGGTACTGTGGCCGTTGACTTTTAAATGCCATTTAACAGAGCTGTCCTTGTGCACCGATTTTCATCCATGCATACAGTACACATGCACAAAAAACTGTTTGGGATCAGTCTTTTCATTGTATAAACTGTATTTTTTATTGTGGCCTGCAAGTTTGTATTCCAAAATGGTAATAAAGTTAAAAGTTTTTAATTCCTTTCACTGACCCTTTGTTCTTTTGTCTTGTTGCTGTTGACTGTTAACACGGCATTTTTGTCCTAATACACTATATGTAACATAAAACTATTTACTTGAATACAAGCAGATAGATCTTCAGATAGAAAACAAACCCATATCAAGAAACTACTTTTTGTTTTTCAAAACAAATTTATTTTATTCATATATATATTCTTTTTTACATTTACATACCACTCATATAAAAATTCAAGTTTCATATGCTGTAGAGGGCCTGGATTCACTGAACCAAATCATTTGGAATAGGGGCAGGGGACTCATGCTTGATTTGATGCAACTTAGTTACATAGCACCAGCATGAGAAACATGCTGTTGTATTATTTGATCTTACCGCCTCCAAATTACTTTGTCAGAATTCTTGTTGAAAAGCAAATCTTTCCATCATTACCTAATACTGAACTTGCATTTACCTAAACTCAAAGTCTGTCAGTACATCAATGAAAAGGTACACTTGTCCAAAATGTAATAAACTGTCTTCACACAACCTACCTACAACGAAAGACCAAAAAGTCTAACTAGGCATGTCATCCTATGAAACTATTAGCTACCAATGTATTATGCGATATGGTCTACTAAAAAATGACTGACCTTCTTCATCATGGTACTCAACTAAAGAAAGAATTCTAAGACAAATCTTTTACAATATTAAAAATAAAGTGTGTCAAAATAATTCCGAGAAACTGTGCATGTTTTGAAAATGAAATTACCAGGACATGGTGAGACAGCTTTTCAGAGCACTGAAAACTAGGTCAACTTTTGCTCTATTCTTTAATATAATAGCTTAAAAAAGTAATTATTTGCTAAAGCGTCACACAAATGACTGTTAGCTGTTCAGTGCTCTTTAGAGTCCCATAGCATTGTATTTAAAGCACAACCAATTAAAATGCAAGGTTGCATGTCTTGCAGGTTTCTGTGCATCCAGGCCCTGTGTTGGTTGTCTGTCACGGACTGCAGTGCAAAGCTGAGATGAGCTTTCACAGTTACCCAGCAGAAGAATCCAGTATGAGAGAAGTTAAACTCAGTTATCTTAAACAGCTTTAGCTTTCTTCAAGCAATTTCCATTGTAGACACTTGCACCAGGACGAGCAACGGTCTTTTTTTTTTTTTTTGGTGCCAGTCTATTTAGCATCTGGCCATGATGGTAGAACTACACATTTTAACTACATTTTTTCCTTTCATCAATAAGCATAGCAATCATGTTCACATTGGGGAGAGGATCTGGAGATTGCTTTAAAACAAGGTGAGTCACTTAATTATGATGTTTTTTTTGTTGTTCTGTTCCTTGTTCTTTGCAGAGGGACGTTTCCTGACTGCTGGGCCCACTCAGCCCATTGGTATGCCACAGAGCGGATGCTGCATATATCCATATGAGGCTCTGAATGGGATGGCCCTCAGCAAGACATTCTTCCAGAACTAGTCACAGGCCAGCACTCAAACATGGGTATGGTCAATACAGACACAGAAGGATAGATAGTAGAGCCAAAATAAAAGTCCTTCAGCAACTTGCTACCAAGAATCCTTTGGAAGGATCTGACTTGATCACAAGTCTTGCCCTGACCCCAACACATCACATTACGGCTAAATCCAACACAGTTTCAGTTCCTCTCTAAGGTTCTTTCAAAGCCACTAGATCGTAACAAAATAGTATCAGAAAAAAAAACACATTTATGACCTCTGGCTTCAATACCAGTTAACATCTATTAATACTAATGCATATCTATTATTTAACTGCATTCAGAAGGCTCCTACACTTGACCTCGCATTTGAAGAAAGGTCCAGTTGCACACATTGTGCCTGAGAAAGGGTATATTAAGGTGCGTCTTTAAACAATCATTTAATCCATTTTATCAGTGTAAACTACCTAACCACGTCCACCTTTGAATGGCATTCCTTAGGTCTCAGTCAACACATTACCAAAAGATAAAAACATTCCATAAATAAACTTGTAACAAACAAACAAACATAATGCAAGTAAAACACACTAAATACAACCAACAAGGTAAATGTGCCATTAACAGAGAGTTGTAACTATATACAATGTGTACCAGCAGTGGTTATTTGTGTATGATGATGAGACTCAGTTGAAATGGAGAAAAGATATGGAAGGAGATGTCATCAGTTAAGGATTTTAAGAAAGACACAGGATGGTGGTCAGGCAAAGTGCCCACAGTGCAACAACATCCTGGCCCCACAGAAGATACCTGGGATACTCCCTCATTGTGGTTGCCAGAGCGCATGTTGCCCACAATGTGCAGCTGACATGCTTTCAATGGATGCCGATCCCCTCCCTGTCATCCTTGAGCATCTTTCATCAACAGAGGGCGCTCTTGCTGATAGTTTCTCACCCAGCTCTGCACCACCTGAGCACACAGAAGGAATTGAAGAGGACATGGGGTTACAGGTTAGAGGTTGGAGGCTCTGGGTGCGGTGGGATAATTTTTTATTATTATTATTCAGGAAGGAAACTGAATCAAATGACAGAAGTATCTAGACAGCTGTGCTGAGAGCAGGTCAAGTTGTCTGACTATGTCAGAAAAATGCTTGAGTGCTTCCATCATTGTTTTTTTTTTTCAATAGAGTAAAATGAACCCTAATGAAGGGAGATTCTTGGTGCTGCAAAAACAACACATCACCATCTACCACTGTATAAATATATGTAGCCTAATGTAAAAGCACCACGGTTGTCTTTTTCCTTATGAACTCTCCCACCTCTTCTTGTGACATTTTCCATCAAGTTCAAGGAAAGGTAGATAAGAAATGACAAAGGACATTTTTTGACACTCTGACTACAGCTATGTACCCAACATACGCTCAATCATTTCATAGAATGTCATCGTCTTTGGGTTCTCCACAAAAAATGTTGATGGAGGTCAATCTGTATCAATCCATCTGTATCGATCTGTATGACACTGCTTAATAACCAAGGGCTACTAACTTAATCTAATACATCAACCTCTAATAATTGTTAAGGGATACACATTAAAAATGGACAGATACTCTGTATAGATACAGAACGAATAACTTGATGATATTTTTACATTCACAATGAAGCAGTTCTGAAATAAATAGTGTAATGAAGAGACCAACACAACAAATATGTCTACCTTGTATACATAGAAAATTGCTTCTTTTACACACTCAGATGCTCTAAACAGCAAAAGCTAATCATGGTGTACAAGACTCTATTTCAAATGTGTGATTGCAAAACACACATTGGTTGCACAGACAAATTTCAGAATAAACTGTGCTTTAACCGTCTTCTAATTCTTAGGCCACATCCTTGTACAGCTACCCGCCACATCCTCAAGGCTTTCAGTTTCCTGAACAGTAAAAGGGCAATCATTGTGGATCTGTTCCATCGCCAAGAAAAACCTACTTTATCCTGTTGCCTGGCAACTTAAGTAGGTCTGAGAAGAGTTCTAATATACTTATTGTGCTGCTTTGATCATATGGGCACTTAAATAATAAAAAGTTCAAAATTTACCCAAAGTGACCTCTCCAGAAAGACAGAGCCTGTCTTTTCATGCAGCATGATATGAATCTATGTGTTCTACATGAAGACAGCATGGTGTGTTTCCACATCACAGAATTTGTCCATCAAGCTGATAAAGCTTTTGATAATGGATTCAAAGGCTTCTTTTTATGAAGCTGTGTATCACTGAAGACTTAGGTTGTCTGTTCCTTCAGTAAACAGCAGTGGGCGTTAAGGGGCAGAAAAACATGGGGAATTGAAGAATCTGTATCTGAAGACTGCTTCATAGGTGTCTTTTTGGTAGCAAAAAACATCAGCATTAGAGACACAATACAGGTAAAAATATTCCCCTGTGGAGTGTTTCACTGAACGAGAACATTTACTGTTATCCTTCTCTGTACAAGTACTGAAATACCTAAGCCTTTCCTAAAGAAGCACATACCTTAACTATGTGCCTCAAAACTACTTAGGATTAGCAAAAACAGAGCATGTACACAATCTGTCATTTTTAATCTACTGGAGTACAGTGGAGCCATGTGAGCCATGCCCCCCCCCCCACCACAGTTAACCTTTTTGCTCACAAATAGCTTCACACCTAGACTTGCAGTAGGACACCAGGTAACACAAAGCAAGCCACTCTGTGCACCATTCATGTCGCCTTATTCATTCATGCCAGTGAAAATAAAACAGCATTTAAATGCCTGCTCATTTTCCTGGTCATGTGACCTATCGCAAACTTCTTGAGTATTTCATCTTTCAGGAAATGGCAAAAACAACTGTCATAATGCTCTGAAAATATGGTAGACCTTTAAGTAATATGCAATCATGGGACTTACCTTCCTACTACTGCTGAAAACGATGATGATAATGATGAAGATTCACCTGTGCTCTAGCTGTTTGCATGAGTATGTTTATGTGTGTGATGTTCGATGTATCTATGACATGTTTGAGACCAACAATTAAGACAGTGATTTCCTGTTTGAACAGCATATTGTATCTTTTCATGACAAATATCAGTCTCCCACCTTGGTGTCCTCTTCCCTCCAGAGCATTTCCTGTTCAGCTTCGTTCACTTCCTCTGAGGGGTCATACGTGTAAACTGGAAGCAGCTGGTGTCGGAGCCTGTCGAGCCTTCAATAGAGACAACCACAGCACTCGGTAAATATGACAACCAATCTACATCTGCTGTGTATCAGTACAATAACAAAAGGGAACTACTGGGATGATAGAATGGGCATATCAGGCACAAAAGAGGAAGTTTACCTTCGTTTCCTCCTTATGTAGAGAACCTGCAATCAAAGCAAAGGTCACTTAACATTTTTCTGTTCGATTGGCTCCCACAGTGTTATCAATGCTACTGTAAACAAAAGACAACACATAGCAAACAAGGATTAAGTGGTACTTATCTTAAAGGGTTATTCCAGCCCAAATCAACCCACAGCCCTGTTTGTAGTCACAGATTGTTGTGGGTAGGGAAGAAGAATGAGAAAATTTGGTACTACATAGACCAAATAGCAAACTGGTAGCTACCATTAACTGACGAGGTCATAGAAAACTGAGTTTCTTTGCAGTCTTAAGTTAGCACGAGCTGCTGGTTCACTACTTGATCTATGCTGTACCAAATTTTCTTGTTCAGCTTCGAGCATAATCCCAAAATATCTCTTATCTTTAACTAGTACACTATGCTAAAACCAAATATAGTGACAACCAATACCCAACTTTGTGATATTATGTGCTAGTCCTACTGATCCCAATGGTGTATAGCATTCATCTGTATGATTAATGCTTCCCGGGTTCTGCACTTCTCCAACTCCCCATCTATCCCCAATCCCAAATAAATATTTTCTTTTCCATATGAGAAGTTGTTTTCAGACCCCTGCCTGTCATATAGCCAGGGCACATGCAAAAAAATTAATTTCAGCACCCAGGAGAGCAACAGAAAGGATTATGATGCATCCCTGTGGCTATTCTTCCCCATTCTTCTCTGTGCAATAAAATATGACTACAATATGAAAATAAATAAAATATTCTATCTATACATATATTTTTATAAATTGCAGTCATACAATATTCAACCATCATGATTCCTATATTTCCAGATTCAAGACCCCCCCCCCCCCCCCCCAATAATTTAACTGACATGGCTAATTTTTTTTTTTAAATAAAAATACATGGCTACCAAAAAATGTAAATGACCTAGTAAATGCATTATCACTTCATATAATTTTCAGAAAGGATTTATTAAAAAGCCTGCTCCTGCACATATGCATCAGTATGCATATGCATTAACTTTTGCAAATCCATAATTCTGGTTGAAAGCAACACCTAACCCACAACTGTAGACAGCTGAAATTAAGAGAAGGTCCATTTAGGAATATAGGTCAGTAAGGTCTACAGCAGAACAGATATCCATTTTTTAAGATGTTGCATCTTTGAGGACATAAGGGTTGTCATGTTATGAATAAAGTTAACAGAACATAGAAGAAATAACATGTTTACAAATCCATGTGCTCCTTGTTTTGAGCCTCTGCCCCTCCCAGGGTCTCTGCACGGGCCTGGCCGGCGTGCTTGACCACTCACTTTTGGACTGTTCAGCAAAAGCCTAACCAACAACTTCAGGACAAAATATTTCTAATTAAGAGATGATTTTGAGCACATTACTACCAGAAAACAAGACACGAGCATAAATTGAATTTACTCTTCAAGTCAGACTTCCTGCTGCAGTCAACCAAAAAAAAAAAGAATCCTTGACTGTGCCCCTCATTACAGGCTAACTCATTTGAGACATGTGATTCTGCATTCTTCGTTCAAGTCCCTGACTGCCACAACAATACCACACATACACATACACACACACACACACACACACACACACCCCTCCTTATAGTAAAATCCCAGAGCTCTATGCCTTGTCTATACTGAATTGACCAGTGGCACGATTCCTGATGCAAACATACAGCAAGCTCTCTCCATGCAATGCTGCCTGTCAGTGAACACCAAGTCAGCTAAGCCACCTTACCACTGCGGTCACAATCCCGATGATGGTGACGAGGAAGAAGGGGACCAGGACATAGCCCACCACCACATCCTTATCCACAATGGAGGGAGGCTGGGTGGTAGAGTTCATGGCGTACTCCGTGTAGGGGGGCAGGAGAAAGGGGGGAGGAAGAGGAGGAGGGAGAGGGGGTGCACCCCTGGTTTTAGCACTGGCAAGCCTCGTCCCCGTTAGTGGCGGAGCGTTTGCGAGGCAGTACCACAGCGCTCCTCGGGTTTCCTCCCAGTTGTTTACGCCTCATCGCTGGGATTCATGTGACTTCCACATGGTCTCTCCCCTCTCACTAATCAGTGTGAAATCTGTTTTAAGAGAAGGAGGGGTTGGGCTGAACTACAGAGGAGGAAAGACATGTCGAGAATAACTTCTGGACTTCATTGTCATGGTGAAGTGACTGTGTTATTAGCATGACTGAAAAAAATTGTGTGTGGAATTAAAGATGATTTAATAATTTCTTGGTCTATCATGTTTAAAAAAAGTGTTAAAGGGCTGCTAGAATATCATAAGCATGTAGCCCAGCTTATCAGACATTGGCATTTTTGGACATCTCTATTGTTATCACCTGGAAGTAGGCTAATACCTCTCTAATGTCTAAACAAGGAATAAGTGTGTAAAAAAGAAGTGAATCTTAAAAGAATCTCAGAGACTATTTTAATGCCAAGGCCCAATTACAGCTAACGTTAAAGTCAGGAACTGAGCCCACATGTGAGGAGGTATAAGTTGCCCTACTTCCTATGGCTTAATTCCACTTGCTGAACAAGGCCAGTTACCCAAGGTTGTCACTTAACCATATGGCCTACTTGGAATGCCCCCTGTAGTAATTTTGATCTGTCCTGATTTCTTCCGCAAAGGCAGGTATCGATTCCGTTTGTCTGTCTGTTTGTTTACAGCAGTGTTACGCAAACACAAAATCAAACCTATGTTCGAGTAGCTTGCTAGAGGGGTCGCGTTTGAACCAGGCCATCTAGCCAGCACCGCGAATTTTTCACATTGTGATAAGACTGTGGCATTGCCACTAGTGCTCCGCTGCACATTACAGGCCAACCATATTAAGCTAACTTCTAGACATCTTTCGTCTACCGTTCATTACAGGTTAACAGCGACAGCAAGAGATCAATGGAACTTAATAGAGATCAATGGCACTATCCAACGTAAGATGATACTGAGACTTAGGCTAATGCAGCCTTAGCCTATGTTGACATCAAAACCACCAGAAGGGGATTCCTTTGTGCCTTGTGATTGTAAACAACATCATAGTAGAATTACCTACTCTCATGCTGCGCATGCATATGCCTGTCATCTTTGTTCAGATCGCCAAAGAAAAGAAAATGCTAAGGAGGCAGCAATCATGTAGGCACTCACCTGATTACTTGTCTTGAAACCAGGAAGAAAAACACGAGAGTGAAATAAGAGAAGTAGGCGTTGACGGAATCTTCCGTCCAATAGAAATGACCTGTCAGTTTCACTGCCTACGTCGCATGTTATGACATTTATTTTTCGCAAGATGTCGCCAAAAGTAAACTGTTTCACTCCAACCTGCATGGTTTTGGGGGCGATTACACGCAACTTCACAAGTTTTTTCATTCCTAAAACTAAAGGTTTGTAGGTATGGTAATATATCATTCATGATCTGATTTATAGGGCAATGGATTTTTTTCTCAGAAACGAGTTCTTAGAAATAAATGGAAAAAAGAGAGATAATTAAAATTCATCAATAAATTATGAAAGAATAAAAAATCCTCTGTAAAAAAAAACAACTTTATTTAATGTCATGAAAATACAACAACCTTTATTAATCTGATGTTGTCAGAGGTTAAAATTTAGCCCATGTTGGCTGCATTTTAGTGTAGCCAATGTCTGGAGGCCAAATGATGTCACTTCTCTAATCTCCCCCTATCCCTACCTTTTTCCTAAGACTTCCCTGGATGATTGCTTATTCCAACAACTGCAGGTTTACAGCATAACAGTCTTGTTTCCTTGAAGACATGGACTCTTTCATACACTCTGCATCTTGGTTATACAGTCTGTGGTTAGGCTACACTTGAATTCCATAGGTTTAAGTAAAAGGCTGTGAACTATACATAAGCTACAGAAAAGCTACACAAAAGGTGACATACAACACAAAAAGCAAGGGCTTTGAACCATATGAGTGTAAGTGACATTTTCACCAAATTTACAGGAGAGTAGAAACAAAAAATGACCATAACTTGAAGTCTTAAGTCATTTTCATAAATAAATATATGAATAATTTATTATCTTATCTTTTTGCCAGTAGAAAGAGAAACCAAGAACTTTTATTTGATACAAATCTGCCACGTATGCCCAATTGTTCTTCTCACCCCTCAATAACCCCCTTTTTTGCTGCAAAATCCTTGCATGAACATTGCACAGACATTGCACAATTCCTCCATACTGAACCTTGCATGAACCTTGCATAATTTTTACATTGTCATTGCATAATAGGCTATTGTGTAGAGATTAGGTATCAGTGATGGAGCTGAGTGCTTCATGTCTGGTCTCATAGTTCGGTTCAGGTCTTGCACCCTCTGTATACAGTACATGGTTGCTCCATACCTCGTCACTCTGGTGAAGAGCCTTGTTATGTTCTCCCTCAATGCATGCATCAACAATATTTCTCAAAGGAATATCGCAATTCCATCATCCAGCAAAGTAGCTACAGTTAATGCTTGAAAGTGCAGGTCAATGTTTATGGTGCATTCCACAATGAATTTCCGGCATTTCAAATAAGCTACTCCACCAGTTTCAATTAATCCTAAGATCTGCAGCAAATTCACCATGTGCTCAATAGACATTGCATACTTTCCGCTGGATTTCTGGTCCATTCTGTATAGAGTAGTAAAAGCTACACTCTCAAATATAAATCGTGTGAATGTGATTTATTGGGAAGGATGTCAGGACAAACGTTTCAGCCTAAGCCATCTTCAGCATCAGAAACAATGGCCGAAACATTTGTCTTGACATCCTTCCCAATAAATCACAATCATAAGATTCATATTCGAGAGTGCAGCTGTTTTCATGCACCTGAAGATTTTTTTGTTGAGCGCACTTTCTTTCAAAAAACTGGTCCATTCTGGACCCACTTGAATCTTGTTTTCAAATGCAAGGCTCTCCACTAACCTCACTTCCTGCAGGACTACACCCCAGACTGCACATATATATAGTGATTCAGTCCTCCTCAGAAGAGCTCAACAGGTGTCTCACCCCAAACTATGGTTAGGCAGATGCAGAAGCTCCAAGCTGAATACCGAAGTACTTCCAATATGAACTTGCATACTAAACATTGGTGATGCAATACAGATTTAAAAGTGCAAATGTGCATCAAAAAAAGAACAAAAAATGCCAAACATGAATCTAAGCCCCACACTCACACTCGCACATTATTTTACTACATTAGTTTACTGTGCATGTTTTAGTACATTAGGTTATTTCTGTTTAAGTCTGCCGTATATATGTATGTTGATATGTGTATTTATGTTCAAGGGTTGTGTATTTATGTTCAAGGGTTGTGCATTTATATTCAAGGGTTGTGCATTTATGCTCAAAGGTTGTGTATTTATTTACATGGGTGGTGTGATGAATTATGCTGTAATAAGTGTATATGTTGGTGCATAGGTGGTGGGCCGGAGGGTGTGTGATGAGCATAACTATGTATTTATGTCTTTGAGGTACCCTGTACTGACACCGAAAACAAATTTTCATTGTGGACAATAAAGTCTATCTATCTATCTCTATCTATCTATCTATCTATCTTGTATATATGACTTGATTTTAAATTTGTTTTGTGTTTGTACTAGGAAACCTTGGGTGTCTTACTTATTGTTTTGCCAGAAAGGCTTCCGGAATTGTGATCATATCTCACTGTCACTTTATCACAAATTCTGAAAGGAGGTCTTACAGGAAGCGTTTTGCACAAACTAGATTACTTCATTACAACGCCAGTCTTTAATCATACACTGAGATCTTTCTTTCATCTGGTCTACTACATGACAGCACTTTGGAATTTCACTGCTATTCAAAGTTCATGTTTGGCGAACCTTACCCACAAATCCAAGTAAACACATACTTACTTACTCACTGCTATGCCTCCTGTGTAGGAACTAAAGAAAACTGCTACTGCTTTTTTATCGCCACATTTTCCACGTTCCTAAGTGACTTTACACGGTGGGAGATACATTTTTATTTATTTGTATATTTGTTCATGCTTGATTGAACAGGCAACATGGACCATGGTGTAGAAAGTTCAGAGAGAGAAAAAAAGACCGTTTATTGAACACATGTAATACATTGTATGATACATATCTTGCTGCAAGAAAGTAACTATGTTACAGCATTTAAAAAGAGGTTCCATCTGCATGTAATGGCATTTGCCAATTAAATTTTAGACTAAACTGAAACTATTGTCTCATGCCAGAGCATCAGCAGCACAGGATTCGTGTGCATGTCGGTTGTGTTTGCCTTTTTTTTTTTAATTGGTGCTGATCTTATTTTCCCATTTCTGTTGATTTTTTTCAATTTCCATGGATTTCTTAACTAAAACATTTTTGGGAAAACCACTTAGCTAATCTGAAGTGCACAAAAATACTTTTTTAATATGCTCCATTTAGAGAGTGAACATTACCTACATAATTATGCAGCTCAGCTAGTTTCACACACTACACTACAATCAGGTGAAAAGCAGCTTCTGTCTAGTTAAGACTGTAATCAACATTTTTTATCTCTTGAGAGATGATCCTTTTTTATCTCATGAGAGATGATGAGAGAGTAAAACCTGTGTTGTATCCTAATTCGCAGTAATAAGGATAGATGTGCATATACATGGATCTTTACCATGTGGAAGATTCCCAAAAATATGATCTTAAATATAATATATTATAATGTCTTCAGTTATAACACATTTTTTTATGCCGTAGCTATTAAACGTGTTAAATCCAAATCTACAGATTTTCTAACTGGTTCAACGCACCAGACTCATGAAATATGCATAATTTCAAACTTCTAAAATAGATAAATATATTCATCTGAAATTAATTACTTTCATTTATATTTGTTTTCTATCCTTGTGTGGAGTTGTACTCACATTTTTAACACAATAAACAAAAACATTGGCACTAATCAGATATTCTACAATGATTACAGCATTACATACAGATGGCTTCTCTCAACTGTCTTTGGACTGAGCCTTTCGCTCACTTCCCAGTAATCTGACTAGTACATAACCATGTGATCATAGTCAAGGTCATGGGGTTTATTGGGTGGCCCACACAATGAGAACAGAGAGAAGAATACAGGGAAAAAAGCAACATGTCTCCCAGAAGCATTTCTCTCCCATTCCAGGAAAAAGAATACCCAGAGGGTTAAGGCATGCTCACCTCCTCCTTGCCCCCACACTCCTCACCAGCTGTGAGCAGCCCCCTTCCCGCCCCCTCAGGGCAATCTCACCCTCACATGGGATATGGAGCAGAGTCTCAGTGTAAACAGATGGCCCTGTGTCATATCACCGTGTGATTCTGATCATTTTACTCTGCAGTAAGGGAAAGATGGAAAGGCAAGGACAACTGCATGAGAGGCAGATTTCTGCATTAGTAATGGGGAGCAAAAAATCAATGAAGTCAGGAAAAAGGTCAGGTTTTAGGTGAACATTTCACCGAGACTCATTTTTTTGTGTGCTTTTTTTTCTTTAGCCTTCTTTGGTTACTTCTGATCACAGCTTTCAGTAGCCCTCGAGTCTGCTTATGAGTTTATTGCCTGGCTATTTTTGGGTTCAGAAATCTTTAAGGTTCCCACTTGTGATTTCACAACAGAGGCAAGGATGAGATCATATTTACCCAAAATAGCATACCATGAAAAACATAGCTCTTCAAAGTACATTCTTTGAAGATGTTTGCTCTGTGTATTTTTGTAAAGCTGGATCAGTTTTCACCCTGAATAAAAATATAATTTGCACACAGCTAAAGTTGTTTTAGATCTGCACCAAGTTTAGACTACTACATTTAAGAAGTAAAACGAAGAAAACAAGATTCCATAATGAATAGCCCCGCCCCTCTGTGGTAGCTGATGAAATTTGCCATAAAGTGCAAACCTCAGTGAAAGAGACCCAACAATGGGCTCTGTTCACAGAAGGCAAAACGTCCCAGAGGGACTTTCGTTTAGGATGGTCACTCTTTTTACGGTGAACTTCTATTTTTGTGAAGTACGTTAAGCATTTAGCAGATACGTTTATCCAAAAAGACTTACATTTGTCAACTATCAATTAGTTCAGAGCCGATCTCCCCTAGAAAAACGTAGGGTTAAGTGCTTTGCTTAAGGGCACAACATTGAACTGGGATTCAAACCCACAATTTCCAGGCTACTAGCATGCTAGCCAGGTTCCTTAATCAGGACACTACCACCGTCCACTACCACCCATAAATACACTTCTCTCCGGCTGCCTCGCTCAAAGTTAGTGTGTGCTTCACTTCACTGCATGTACACTGTGTGCTGTGTGTGTCTCACTAATTCACAATTTGGATAAATGCAGAGACCAAATTTCAGAAGAGTATATATAGTATATTGAAATCAACTGCAACTCACCCGTGGTTGCTAAAGAGGGTGCCATTTAGCTAAAACTGACCATTTCAATCCCCAGCCCATAAGGTTGTATTTGGTCTTGTAAAATTGCATTTGAGCTTATTTCTGATCAATCAAAATCAAATGCATTCTATTTTAACATCAGAGAACAAGCTACAATACACTATTCAACCAATCAATGTCACCTTTCAATATAGAACTTATTCATGTATGTGCTTAACACAGACTTTACCAAGCACTTTTCAGTTATGTGTTAACATGTGTTTCCTATTCTACAGTGCTACCTACCATAATACCTTAAGCCCCTGAAACAGCTTATGTGCCTCCCCATTATTCCCTACTGGTTCTGCATAAGAATAAATCTGTTGCACCATGAAAGAGAACACCGTGATTCACAGTAATGCTAAGGGTTGTGTTTGGTCTGGCCATTGGCACAAAATAGACAAGAATGTAAAATACACAACTGTGATGACGAACATAATGGCATACAACATCTGTTCTTCGTTATGAGTATTGTTTTGTAAAATTTCAAAATTCAGTATCATAATGCTGTCCTCAGTTAAAGGCCAATTTTCTCCATGTACTTTGTCTACTCATGAGAAAAAATACACTGTGTACCAGATAGCACAAAAGGCCTTCTCGTGTATCAAAAAGAAACTGTTCCACATTTTTTCTCCCTGTCTTTGCTGTCTCCTTTTTCCTTTGTGTCTCTGCATCTCTCTCTCTCTCTCTCTCACTCTCTCTCTCTGTGTGTGTGTGTGTGTGTGTGTGTGTGTGTGTGTGTGTGTGTGTGTCCCTTGCTCTTCAGGCTGTAAGTGCTGAAGACCAGTTCTAAGAATCCTTCTTCCAGGAAAGCAGTGAGTCTATCCAGACACACACACACACACACACACACACACACACACAAACAGGCATGAGCATGCACAAACAGTCACAAACACACAGAGTGAGACAGAGAGACAGAAACAGACAGAGAGAGGGAGAGAGAAAGAGACGGAGAAAACATTTAGATGCATAATTACCAACAATATTAACCAATATCAATATCAATATCAATAAAATGATCAATAAAGATTATTTTTGGCACCTTGTAAAAGTGTTTGCCTTGATTTTCATTTTGATTCCTCAAGAATTATAACATGATTTAGCAGCATTTGGGACGGTAATAGCCTATAACCTAAAAAGGCAATCATCCTATTATTCTTTTTACAATAGTTAAAACACGCAATTTCTGTAAATGTGATGTCCTTCACATCTTTTTCATCATTTCTAAGAGAAAACTTCTTAGACAGCCAAATTAAGTAGACAGCCAAATTAAGTATGTTTAGAAAATTTTTGTTCTCTTGTTGTCTTCCAGAGGAACATTATATCTGGACTGACCAGTGACACTATTCATTCTTGACAAATCTGAGTTCAGCTTGTGAACTTGACCTTGATGTTTTTTTTTTTTGTTTTTTTTCACCATTAACCCACAAATGAAAACTAATGAACTAGCTATTTATTTGGCTGTATCAAGCTAATTTAGCAATAAGTAAATTAACAAATACATTAAAAAATATATTTTTCCTGCAGTAATCATAGGTTTAAACCCAATTAGTCACTAAAGCTTATTTGGTGGCCTTAACTTTTGTGCTTGTTTGTGACTTCAGCACCAGTCTCAGAGAGACACACTGTCTCAGAGAGACATTTAATTTCATGGAAACTCAATGTTTGATTTTGAAAAAGCATGGTGTGGGCAGAGTGTTCTAACAGATTACAAAGAAACATTAGTTTTAATCTAACCAACGGAAATGCATTTCAGGTCAGCAGTGTTGATCTGGAAAGGAGCAAACTAAATATACACAGTTTGGGAACTGGGCCATGCTGAGAATCTAATTTAGTGCTTCGTTCAAGCCTATTAATCATAATTGTAATTGCAAAATAGCAAAACTGTTGCTGCACAACTTTAAATTGTTTTATTATTGCTTTACATTCAGTCGTTGACCCTGCTTGCTAGATGGAGTCATTAGCGGGGGCAGTTAAGCACAAAAATCGATCACTTTGCAATAAAAGCATCAAATCTGGTAGAAAGGCTCACAAAGGGGCTAATAGCTAATGTTCATGCTCACACCAGCATATTTCTCAGTAACAGGATGTAAGAATGCTGAACATATACAATTTCAAATCTTTGCATAAGCGTAGTCCATGAGGGCAGGTGAATGACAAAAAAATTTGCAAAATTCTTAGACCTTGGTGACTTGGCTGCTCAAACGTACCCCAAATTTACCAAAATATACAAATCATCTCATTAACTATGCACCATACAAAAATGTCCCAAGAAGAAATTACGTCTACATGAAAAAGCTCTAAAGAATCATCTGAGAAAAGTTTGGTAGTGACCTTCATTGCGAAGTTGCTAATTTTCCCCTGTCTGTTCATGTTATGTGATCAAATTTAGACATCCTTCAATAAGTCTTGAAACCACAATGACAAATGATAAAAAAGCTGATCTTTTTCTTTGTCTTGGTCTTACCAAAGCAATTCACCAAAGCAATTCACAAATGGTGAAACAAAAAGGTTAGCTGTTTTAAACAGCTGACATTAACAGACACTCAGACTAATCCACCGCAACAAGATGTCAATTTTTTTTATGTTTTGATGGGGTTTTTTTTTTTTTTTTTCTGCTTTGATTGATCCACCCTCAGAAAACTCTTCCAGTTCACAAATCCCTTTGCCATGCTTTGCTCTTGCAGTGCCTTTGATGGAGTTGGCAAAGCACCTGTCCTATACCAAGTCAACGCGAGTTGATTTTTGATGACACAAGGAAATATAAGGAAGGAACACTTGTTGGGCATACTCTGCAAATCGTCTTGAGCCAGTAGGCTAGAGCAGTTGTATATTTGCTGCTCCATCAAGGACAACACAGGAGACCTTGGGAGCCTCTGACTTGGGAGGACAACTTTATTGAAAGAAGAAAACCAGTCACTCTTGACACTCTGGCTAAGTTTGCCATTCTCTGATAATTCTGGAGGGCAGGGTTGATTTTCACGGCAGAAGAATTTCTCAGAATTTTCATCCCTGTTCTGGCAACCTATGTACGGGCAAGAGCTCCATAGAATTTCTGAGAGTCACTAATCTTTATTGACTGTTGCTAGGAATTTTCCGAACTTGTTTGGAAGACCTCCAATTTGTTGTGACTAATGGGATCATACATGGATTTTGTTCTGTTTACTAAGCGATTCAGTGCTTTGAATTGATCTTATCCAGTATGATGAACATTCTGCACAGTCTTTACCACACAAATGTCAGCTATTTCTTTTGAATCAACCACAATGATACTCCTGCTCTCCTCTTCACATGGGTTCCCAAGTTCTTGGCTCACCTTTACAAGGCACTGAACATCCCTAGCAAATTCAACTTAAACACTTAGGCTTTGATCATGGCAATGCCTAACTCTGTCCTCAGGGGCACTTTGATGTGCCGCTACAAATTCTTGGATAACCATAGCCACTTCAGACCCAGCAATCATCCACCACCACAGTGCACCAGGATTGTCTAGCAAACTAGCAGCTCCCCCATCCCCCAATTCCCTTCACATGGGTATTATTCTGCTCATGGGCTCATGGTTCGATGGGAATTGCAGAGAGCACTCTCTTTGTCTTCTGCACAACAAAATTGCCAGCTAAGAACTGCTTGTAAACTTGTGGACACTTTGTAGGGAGCTCTGTCTGTCCCTCAAATGTACCTGAATCCATCTGGCGTAATTGATAGCATGGTCAACGGTGAAAAACCATGGTGTGAGGTCAGCCAAAGCATCAAGGTACATGTTCAAAGAGCCCAGCTATAGAGACCTTACAAAAATCAAGAGCCCCATGACTGTGAGCAAGTACTGAAACTGTGGAACTGTATCTTTTTGCCTGTTCCACCATTTATGGCTCATGTTCCAAAGCTCAGCACATCACTGGTGGATTGCATATTGATGCAATTATCATATGTAGCATGTTGCAGAGTGTATAATGCTGCTACTGTTACTTGGTGGGTTTTGTACAAGCAACATGGGCTGATTTTAAGAAAGAGTTAGCTGTTCCTGTTGTTGCAATGTCTGCTTAAACAAGAGCCTCTCTCCAACCACTTCCTTGCAACCAGTCCCCTAAAGTTTTCAAGAATGCCATCTGAATGTGCATGCAACATTAGCCCAATGTATATGGGAGTGGCTGGCTCCTGCACACTGACATGCCTAACAGCTACACTGGTCCGTCTCTTAACATTATTAAGTTTCATATGGACAATGGTAAGCGTAGCTGTAGTATTATCCACTATTTGTTATATAATATTTAGACCTTGAAGAATCATGTTTACCAGTGTCAAAAGCAATGGAAGTGTGGAATTTTCAAGGCATTCCTCTGAGAACCCTGTGAATAGTTTGGAATCCCAAAATATTTGACGTTGAACAATATTTGCAGATCTTGCTAAAAGCAGGCATCATGGTCATTATCCAGCTTACATGAACAGTGGCCAGGGGGTAACATAGGGCTTTAAGAGGGTATTAAGGTAGGTGGGAGCAGATCTGTCAATCACCCTGTAGTTCAACATTATTGCTTTGAACTGGATACAAGCAGCTAAGGGTAGCCATTGGAGCTCAATAAACAGGTATGAAATTTACTCTTTTTGGCTGGTTGAAAACCAGACGTGGAGCTGCATTCTGGATCATCTGTAGTGGTCTCACAGCACAGGCTGGAAGACCTGTTAGGAGGGCACTGCAATAATCAAATTAAATTAATCCAATCTTCAGTTGTTAAAAATATATGAGTCGGATACAGAGAAGACTGAAACATCCTACCAGTTCCCTAGATTTTAAAGAGAATAATATTTGACTGTGGCCACCACGAGATGAAACCTACTGACTGAAAAAGGAGTCAAACGCACTTTGGTAAATCATTTGATTTTCTTCTGATGCATATATACTCAGATTACTCGGATACTCCAGTTAAAATATTAGCTCAGTTATTGCCAATAGCTCGATTTTAGATGTGCATGTAATCATACTCACTGACTTACTACCAAGTACTTTGAGTAATACACTTCTAAATTGCTGTCTCCAATTTACTTTTATCCTTTATATGCACAGTCACCTCTCTGGTAGTAGTAATTTATGATAGATATGTTTTGTTTAAAAGCACTGGACTGTGTAACTTTATCAGCTGTCAATTTCTGTCATCTATCCATTATGAAATCCATATTTGGTGGCCATTTTGAAGGTTCTAAATCTGATCAGACCCCCTTTGTGAGTCTTCCTACCAAATTTGATGCTTTTATCGCAAAGTGATCAATTTTCATGAACATCTGCACTTAACTGTCTTGAGGCGCAGACTTGATTTTCATATGAGGAACTACAACTGCAAATACAATATTGCTCATACAGTGTTGAGTATACTGTTCATGGTTGGTGGTTACATCACATTTATTTCATGTACATAAACACAACAGCTTTCATATTGTTTGGTCATTGAAAAAGTAACTGTAGCTAATTACAGCACTGGGAAAATTCAGAATGTGTCAGTATCAAGGTTTTCTTTTAAATGTCAAAGTAGACACTATGTCCAAGGCGCCTGTTTGACAGACATTAGGTTTATTTGATGAGCTGTACACCACCATATCTTAAAGGCACTTTAATTACAGGTTGGTTTGTGATGTTTGTGGCGGGCCTGTTGGTCATAGTATTTCTCTTGATGTATGTAATGCTTTCACATTCATAAAATGTCAATGCCCACTTACTGAAAACATTGTGCATATAGTAATCAATGGTTGTACGATCAGTTCCTATAGTCATAATCTATTTCATACATGCCAAAATGTACAAAAAAAGAACTGAAGGACAGATGCACATAGTTTAAAGCGCATCATTTGGCTACGTATGGCTGCATCATTTGCAGCTAAACAATATCATTAAATCACTGTTGAATGGAATCGTGGAACCACTGACCGACATTCAAAGAAATATATTTTAAAAACTTCACGAAATTTATGGTTGTAAGAGATCATACAGGCCAGCAAAACAAAACTAAAACACATTAGTACATCTAGTACACTAATGTACATCTAGTACATTAGTGGGGTGGTGGTAGCGTAGTGGTTAAGGAACCTGGCTAGCGTGTATGTAGCCTGAAAAGTTGTGGGTAGGCTAGGGCTAGGGGAGACTGGCCCTGAACAATTGATAGTTGATGAGTTGTAAGTCGCTTTGGATAAAAGCGTCTGCTAAATGCATAAATGTAAATGTAAATGTAAATCTGTCCCTAAATGTGAGTTGTTAAAAAATCCTATCCTCCTATCCTCTCAACTTACTCTGCATTTTCTCTCAATGACTCCTTTAGGATGATGGAGGCTTACCTTAAGGTTTAAAAAAAAAAAAAATTTCAGCCAATTTTTTAAATCATGTCATAAATAACTTACATCATAAACTCATGATGAAAATTGCTGCATCACCACCATCTTAGAGAGCATGTTAAGTACACTCTACACTCAACCAATAGCCTAACACTTAAATTGGTCTAAAAACAATTAGTTTTTGGCTACTGCAAAGACTTTAAAGTTTAAGTTAAGATCTGACAAGATACTAGTAACACAGTCATGACCATGACCCACATCATGAAATAAAATTTGTAGCATGCACTAGTTTCATACCAGCAGTCCATCCTAGACATAATCCTAGTCTGTACTATACTCCAGTTGATATCCTTATGTAAAGGTACAAATGAGACTACAAACTTGTGAACTACTTCATGTTAAATACATAGCTCACAAGTATCAAATCACTATTTTCTTTTGGTATAATACAAGATGCATCTGGTTTCTATTTTAGGAGAGATTACTGGTGTTTGAGAAGAACAGCCAGTCTCTTTACATCCCTTCCTTCCTTGCTCCAGAAGCACCATGCTGATTGGCTGAGATAATAGGACTGGTTAGAAAGGAGGGAAAAAAACGGGACAAAGGGCAGTTCTCTACTTCCTGGGAATAGCAATTCCCTGAATTTGACAAAAAAAAAAAAAAAAAAAAAAAAAGACTATTGGACCAGCGTGGTGGACTGTACCTTTAATACGTTAATGTTTTTTGTAAATCATGTAAGTTCAGTCCATTCCAAAAAGGCATACTGGTAATATGCAAGAGTGGCCGCTATCCTATATACTATCATTAAATGTTTCCATTAAATAAGGTACAGCAACTAAGGCTAAGGTGCAGTACATGTGATACAACGCAGAGATACTTTGTCTTACAATCATACGGTATGTGGCAGATGGCAATGTTGGTAGTAAGGTTGTTACAATACTAAAATGTAAAAAAAAAAATACTCAATACTTGATACCATTTAGCACTATACCATTGGAGAGAAAACACACATTTTGGAGGCATATTCAAATAAAAATTATGGCGATGGCCCTTCAGAAACAGTAATGGCTATGCGCAGCCAGTTAAGTATTTAGCATAGTACCACACCGACAGCAGCACTAAGTGATATTAAGTTACTGGAGTCTAACAAGTCATACGCTAACATTTTGCAGTTGTGCAACACACCATCAAGAACTCTCATTGTATATTTGCACAGAGATGATGGTTGTGACAACAAACCTGATTCATTTGAGCTGTCAAGGCCATTTTCTAAGAGCTGACAACAGTTTATGGTCCTACAATAGAAATGGATACTCCAAAAGGAAATCCTTCAACCTTTCAGGCAGGGGCAAGTCCTTGTGACTGCATGAATGTTGGTTTATAACCTTGCGACAGAGATGTTGCAGACTACCGGGCTTTTTGAGGAGTGGTTTGGTAAGCTTAAGTTGTAAGGTGTCTGGTGCCACTTGCAAGGAATTCTCCTTAGCAGGCCTGTCATCCTCCACAGGATTGGTTGTCCTCTGATAGGCCAGGGCATAGTGTTGCACCAGTTCCACAGCGCCTTTAAACTGCTTGAGCTGAGGGCGCGCCATCGCCACAGAGTCAAAGCCAAACTTTCCATTCACATACTCAATGCGCAGATGTGTGGGTCCAAAATTGGTCCTCACAGAGAGGGTAAGGAGGTATGCAGGGTTTGAGCTCTTCCTCAGCAAGAAAGTGCCTTCTAGGGCTTCATCAAGAACCTGCTTTGCTTCTGCTGCTGTTAAAAGCCCCCAATACCAGCCTACAAAAAAAGGTGGGAAAAGCAAAGAAATGGTTAGCAATCAACCGGGAAATTGAGAAGCAGAACCAAGAAACACACGTTCCCATATTATCTTTTGCTTCTCAAGACTAAATTAAACATGTGTACAAAGACCTGAAGTTTTTTAAGAATACTTCCGAGGACACAGTGTGCCCCTTCACCAAAATGAAGAACTTTCAGTATTTTTAAAGCTCCTGTTAAAACCAAAAACAATATTGCACTATATACCGGACTTGCTCAAGTGCAGCATTGCTTTCTCAAATCCCTCAGCATCCACGGCTGATTGAAGTTGGCTCAGGTCCAGTAGATTTTTCGGCCGCACAGCTGTTAATGAGGACTTATTGGATGTGGTTGGAAGAATCATAACAGTACTTGATGGCGGTACACCTCTGCCTTCTGATGCTGATCGAGCAAAGGGTCTGAGCTTCCTTCGCCAGTCTCTCCGAAGCGTGGCTGGTTCAGTCTCGGGGGACTTGCTCACGCATTGTGTGTGCCCCATCCAAAATCTTGAAAGACAAACAAATTTTAATCTTATTTGTTTACATAAGGTAAATTGGCCTAAATGTATTATGCCACTAATCAAGTTGAGCAAGATTTGGGGAAAGGCAAGTCTAACTCCAAAGCCTGCAATAAGACATAGGCTAATTTAACATATTCTTATTCATTGATATCAGCAAGGCTTTCGCCACCAATTACCTCAATCTGAGATAGTGTTGGTCATTTTGTGATGACATTGCTCTAGAAATCTAGATTTAGATCTCAAATGAAAAACTGAAGAACTGTTGACTACAGTTATTAATGAAAAATAGAACTTAACATTGAAGTCAAGCTATGATCATTTTTTCGTTTGTTTGGTGTGTGAAATTTTATGTCCATATGGTTCTAAGCTCACAAAATAGGCCTGGTGCTGCAAATTGCAATGCCACATTCTGTGCTGCAAATTGCTCGCAGGATGGGTTTTTCCAGGGTACATAAATAAGTGTTAGCCTACCAGACAGGCCTATAAAATCGACAGAAGAAAATAACCTTACGCTAACGTTACAGTTAAATTGCGCAGTGCCAGGTGCGCCATGATAAGAGAAATGGGCTTTAACCTTAATCAGACACTTTGGAGTACTACTTCGGTAAATAATTTCCACTAAAATACACAAAACAATTCAAGTGTAAACAGACTGTCTAATTGAACTAACCAGAAATTAGAATTTTGTGCTCTGGTTTGCTCCAAGTTTTCCTTAAAAGCCAACAAAATAGGCAACAGATACGCCGAATCAATAATATACGTTACTCACCTTATCCAACTTTTCACCTCGTTTTCTCGAAATTCACCAAATCCCAACTTGTGGCTTTCAGAAAGCTTTCGATTTGTAACGATTTGTAACAATCATGTGTTACAACTGGGCAAATCGTTTCTCGTATTACGATAAATCTTTGCGAAATATATTGCCTATTACACTAATTAGAGCACCTGGCTTCTGTCGGACGAGTTATTTGCAGAGACCTTTAATCTAGGCTACTCTTTACAGAAATGTGCGACAGGAGAGGAGTACACCTCCTGTAGAACAACAAGGCGTGGAACTACAAAATAATTTTAATCTACTGTCTTTTTAAACGTTACTTCTTGTTGTCGAGTCAAGCGAAATTATATATCCTCTTACTCATAATCTATCAATTCGTATGTAAGCTAAATCAAATAGCAGTTTTGTTAATAAAACAATAGAATTGTTACGCATAATAAACTACGCGCTGCCCGAAACAGATTTATACTCCTGTTGTCACCAGGCATCCCTTGTATTGACTCGACTTATCGCAGTCCTTGCAGGCCATTAAACAATGTTTCCCTTGTGTTCGAGCAGCGCTGCACTTTCCAGGAACATTCCCAGAAAGGCTGGTCACGTGTGCATGATCTGATTTGGCTGTACTCCACCAATCCGCTCCCTAAGCGATGAAGTCACCAAATATAGGCCTATGGCCAGTGCGCAAAAATATAGGCGCTGTTCTCCAACAAAGAAAAAATTAACAGAATATCCCTAAGTGAAATTAAGTTTTGCCATGGCCTAAGTGAGATAAAACTGATCGATGAGTGTGTGAGAGCGACGAATAAAATTAAGTCCATTA
Organism: Tenualosa ilisha; assembly: GCA_015244755.2. NCBI lineage: Eukaryota > Metazoa > Chordata > Actinopteri > Clupeiformes > Clupeidae > Tenualosa > Tenualosa ilisha. Next base: position 2,621,170 of record PYXC01000585.1, read on the forward strand.
ATCAGATATTTGACAATAGCCGTTTGTGTCTTTGGACAGTCATGCCAACAATATCTTACGAATAGACTGCAAATTTTCTGAATTTGTAATGGATCACACAGCACTTCCAAAGCCATGTTAATGGACCTTTTTTCCAAATGGTAATGATAATGATGATAATGATAACCTAACTGTACCTTAAAATAATGGCTTACAGTAAATCTGGTTCAATAGAACCCTTGGTGAAGCGTTCAGATTTGAAAAAATAAATAGTCCAATAGAACCTCAGGACACCCATGAAACTGTCGGTCAGATTCAGATTTTTTTTTTTTTTTTTCAGAAAATAATAGCCTAGGTCATTGGGTGCTGTTTTATAATCTAACAGGTGCCACTCTGGCACCATTGAACATTCCATAAAAAATACATCAGCCCCACCCCTTTTGACCATATAAAGTCTACCAAAAATACTCTTTTCAAAATAAGTATGTCATGTTTGGCATCAAATTTAAGCTTGATGAATGGATACATGGAATATCACTATGGAAGAGTACTTTTGTCAATTGGATACATATAGCTTACTTAACACAAATGGTGAGATGGGTGAATAAGGTGGGGGGAACTGCTCTGTGTATATATAAGAAAAGTTCCTCAGTTTATTTAAAGAGGCCATAACAATTTCATAACAAGTTTTATAACATTGAATTTCCAGTCCACTCCACAGTACTTGTACAACATCTCCCAAATAACTTGAAGGATCTTGACCCAACTTGTCACATTTATATAGACTGGTAGATAGATATGTCACATGGTGTGTAATGACTGATACACTTTTAATCAAGATGCTAATGGGTCAAATGCAAGCGGCAACCAAAGGATTCAATGATATATGCTAACCTGATGCTAAAAACACTACTGTCAAACAGACAACGGCTGTATGAACTGGAGAAAGGCAAAATTCAATTAAGTAAATTGGCTGACACGGTGGTGTATCCCTTTAACCGTTGGCCTTGGAATTAACCAGAGCTGCACAGGTTACTACTGGAATCCTCTCCCACTCGATCATGATGACATCCCAGAGCTGTTGGATGTTAGGCTTTTTGTGCTCCTCCACCTTCCGCATGAGGGTGCAGCACAGATGCTCAAATGGTTTTAAGTCCGGAGAAATACCTGGCCAGTCAATCACCCTTACCTTCAGGTTCCTCAGCAAGCCAGTTGTCAGGTCTGTTTAGGGTCATTATTGTGTTTTAAAACTGCAATGCCATGCATGCAGCCCAGTTTTCAAAGAGAGATCATGCTATGAATTGGGCTCACCCAGGTGTACCCTGAGGATGCCTTTTGAGGGTGCCATTTCTCATACAAATGTAAAGGAACCCATATAAATGTGCTGGCTACAACAGCATCAAGATTGAAAGAAAGAAAAAAGAAATAAAGATGAGCTAAAGATGTAATTTATTCCTATTATTAACTCAAAGAAGAAGTAAAAAAAAATCCTTTCTTAAGGGAACATTATGTTACTTTTGGCACTATTTGAGGTATAATTTTTATCATACAGTTCATTAAATTACCATCTCCAAATTAATTTAGATGGCATATAGTCACATGAACGGTGGATAAACAGAAGTTTTATTCCAAGCATCTAACCAGGATATGCTCTGTGCAGTTCTGTGTGGAGGGTAACAAACCACCACAAAATAAAAAGAAAACAAGTCTAACCCACACTTTTACAGGCTGGGCCACTTTATTTCATCACCGGTAGTCACTTCAATTTCTGCACTACATCTTCCATTGTCCCTTGTATCTCATCGACTGTAAGTGCAGATTGAAGATAGTGTGTATCCATTTTGTAGTTTGAATGTCAGTATGTTGCCGTCAATTTGTATGTTGCTTTGCATCAGCTAAATGAACACCTCACAAAACAAAATATGCAGCTATCCTTTAAGAGTCAAGGCAGCTGCTTAGCATGCCTATCTTAGACCATGGCTATTCTTTTCTATTAATTTTTACGCATCAATTCTCAAACCTTATGACTACCCAGTCACAACATTTACAAGAGGAACTACTTTGATATGAGCAGCAAACCACTGGAACAGTTCATTTGTCGTTTTGTTTTGTTCTGTTTTTACAGATGAGGAAGAGGAAGGCCCTGGGTGTTTACATTTCATAGATAACACAGGTGAGCCAATGTTGAGCTGATGTGAGATTTCAGTTGATAGTATAGGATGGATTCCAGCCCACAAGACTTCATTGTTTTCTGCTAAAAGGTCATGACTACGGTATTTATAATGTCATTCATGTGTTCTCGACTTCTGCATTCTTGGAATTGTCCCTTGGAGATAAAAAGAAGATAGTTCATCAGTTAAATTTATTACCAACAAAAATGTCTGGTAAGGTGAGAGATACTACTGTTGTGTTACTCCTGCCTGTCAAGAATATTCTTTGTGTATTTACATTTACATTTAGGCATTTAGCAGACGCTTTCCAAAGCGACTTACAAAAGAGGATAACATTCAAGCTACAACACAATGAACAAACAAGGAGTGCGTATTGCTAACATAGAATCTGCACTGTTTTAAGTTGAAAGTGCAATAGTGTAACACAATGTAGAGAACTTAAATTATTAAGTGCATTCTCAAAGTTTACGCCAGGAGATATTCTTGGAAGAGCTTAGTCTTCATGAGTTTCTTGAAGGTGGAGAGGGTATCAGTTGATCTGGTCGCACTTGGGAGGTCATTCCACCAGCGCGGAACCAGATATGAGAAGAGTCTGGACTGACCTGCACAAGGTGTTGGCCGTGCTAGAAAACGTTCCTTAGAGGAGCGTAGTGGTCGTCGGGTGACATAGGGCTTCAGAAGAGAATTGTGTATTCTTTGTATCTCCTATTTAAGTGATATGCAAGCGCAGGATATCACTCCTATATCCTCACCATAACTGTGACAACATGTCCGCTCTATGTGTCTTCTCAGTTGACAGACAGCTGTTTGGTTAAGGCTGCATGGCACCAGCGGGATAATTTCCTCCACTGAATATGCAGCTGGATGGGTATGACGAGTCACAACAAGTAGTTATGTCTATCAAACTCTTTAAAGTTACAGTTGTTTACCTTAAACAGTTTAAAACTCATTCTGATGCTACATTGCTAACAATGTAGTGTCTTACACTGCCAGTCCTCATCTAGGACACTTGATGGGGTAAGATCATGACCCTTTTAGTCACGTTTTGACTAGGCCATCGTCTTACCACTACATGCAGTTGAATATTGTTACGAGGGGACATAAATATCAACTCTATATATTGTTGCTTTCATATTGCACTGCATCATTGCCTGTTTGAAAAGGAGGTTCATGACATGCAGAGAAATTCATTTACATGTATGCATTTACCAGACACTTCTATCCAATCAAGCTACAGTGCAGAAGAAACCTTAGAAAAACGGGACTGCCAGAGGTAGAGCGTCTTGAAGCTATAGACTCCCCTGCCCTGAGAGGACAAGGTCATTCCATAGCTTGTGTTGTGAGATATCCAAAAATAAATCATACAACATGACCATGTGACCGTCAGAACTGCTCACATGACTATGTGGCTATGTTTTCATTCCACCAAAAACAAATGGAAGGAGCAGTGGTCACAGACATACAACATGGACAGCAGCCACTACCGCAGTGCCCTACAGACAGCTGGGAGCTAAGGTGCCATACTTAACAACACCTCAGCTGTCGGTGTGGACACGGGAGGGTGCACCCTCTGCATTCACATTCACTACCAGTGAGGGCTCAGTTAGGTGCAGTGATGATACCACCTACCACACAGGACCGAAACACATCCAGAGGAGAGAGGTGTAGCAGCTAGAAATATTAAAATAGAGTGATGCCTGAAGCTACAGGTGGACATGTGCCCATACAGATACCTGGACTTAAAATGGACGGAAATTTGAATATATAGTTGAATATACCCAATTTAAGTTGCATTTATCTTTTTTCTTAAGAGGAATGTCCACCAACAATTAAAACCACCATTGCCAGAGGTGGAGTGCAAGAAGTGGAATATAGGACCAATCCACAGGAAACAACAATGCCTGTAAACACCAATACCTGGAAGGTGCAATAGGCCTTTCCAAAATTGCAGAATCTTGATAGTTTCTGCTCTTCTGACTGATCTTATTGATGACTGTAGCTTGTATAATTACATAAACAACCGTTGGATATATTAGGATATTGAAGGTGAGGTACAGAATCAGTTTATTAATCAATTATGGTTATCAGTCTGAATTCAGACTACCTATATTGTATTCACAAAAATCCAACGTTTGTAGCAGTACCATTGACGTTTCAAGAATGCTACGCATTTTACGTAACTAGACAGTACTACTAGTCACAGTAATGGCGTTTGTGCTAGAGAAGCTCTGTGGTCTATCAACATGAAGCGAAGGAGGGGTTCCTTATAGTAATTCCAAACCTTTAATAAGGTTTCTTTGAGCAGGCTATATAACAATAATAGCGGCCTTCTCAAGAGACACGAATTTTAATTTTCTCCAACGAAATGATGAAGTTGAAGTCGAACCAGACTCGCACGTACGACGGAGATGGCTACAAGAAGCGCGCCGCCTGTCTGTGCTTCAGAAGTGAGAGTGAGGAGGAGGTAAGGCCGAGGTTGTGGGGTGGGTCTGGGCCGCAGTTTATGGCAATAGCCAGTCAGACTGCGGTGTCTGGTTGTGCTAAGTGTTTGACTATGAGTGAATCACTGTCACTATGAATCTGATAAGTGTTAACGCAAGAGAAATCAGAGAATATTGTAAGCATTGTTTTTATTATTTTGCTCAATCGTAGTATCCAAACAAGGGTGAACGTTTATCCATAGCTGGCCTAGCGCGGTGGCTAGCTAGCACGCTGCCTCTGCTAGCGGATGCTCAGAAACCACGGTCAATTGTTGGTGTTTTAAACCGGCATCGTGGCCTTGGCTATAGTTTCCGATATTTCTGAAGTAAATCATAATAAAAACGCTAAGGTGACATTGGGTGCATGCTTGAAGGTGTTGATCGTCAATGGTTTTGTTTGTTGTTAGCTTTGTGTTGCGAGGTATCATCCTTGATCCAACTGGCTAACCGCTAGCCGGTGAATCTGGCTGATATTTGTTAGACATTCACTTTATTTTAGCATGTCATTTTGTTCCGAACGATATCAGCTGTCGCTAGAACGTTATTGAAGTTAACCAGTTAGCTGAGTAATGAGCAAGGCTGCGTTATAACGACAAAAGACCTCCGACGAGGAGTAACCTCGTTCCGCTGATTTGAGCTTAGCTACTTGCAACATCAGTAGAATATACGTGCTGGACCACACACCCACTGTGACAGCTCCAGGTTCTGTCTGGGATCGTGGATGTCTTTGTCTCATTGTTGATTGGCTCTTTTTTGTGCAGGTGTTGTTAGTGAGCAGTAGTCGGCATCCAGACAAGTGGATAGTCCCTGGTGGGGGAATGGAACCAGAAGAGGAGCCCAGTGTTGCTGCAGTTCGGGAAGTGTGTGAGGAGGCAAGTCACAACCTTTCTTTGACGCATTCACTCAAAGCCACCATGCCAGTGGTTCCAATCTAGAACAAAAAACAGGAAAAAGTGGCTTTTAGCCAGAATGCTTTAGAAAATGGCAATGAAACCAGACAATGGTTTTAGCTGATGTATTTTGCATTTTGTGGCATGACTAAATTTATATTACTTAGTGTAGGCTACTGCTTATAGTGAAAGCATACTGTACTGCAAGACAGCAGCCTAGACGTTTGCTATTTGGGGTCTTATTGCTATTAATAATACCCACTGGCAAACCTTCATGTCCAGTCACCAAAAAATCACTAATCATGTTTAAAAACGAATGTCCAGTTGTCTTATGAATGTATTACAAACAAACAGGAGCAAGCAGTTGCTGCATTAAAGACTGAGTTTGAGAGCCCTCTCCCAAAAAAAGCAAATCCTGTAAGAGACAATAATTAATAGTAGTATGATGGCTAACCAATTTCATCAGGTTGTCAGCAGTTTTGAACTAAGACTCTGAACAAAGTGTCACATCCTGCAACATCCCATAGCCAAGCTATGATAAAGCTCTCTTGTGGGTAGTGTACCGGAGGGTCTCCTTAATTTCCTTCGGGATCAATAAAGTAACTCTAGTCTACTCTACTCAAAGAGAATAGAATATTGTGGAAGAGTTTGTTAATTTGATACATTCAATGTAAAACGTGAAACTTATGCATTATATAGGTTCATATTTCTAGTCATTATTTGTGTTAACTTTGACAATTATAGCTTACAGCTAAAGAAAAACCCAAAGTCAGCAATTCACAAAATTAGAATATCACATACAACCAATAAATAAACAAGGATTTTTAATTCTGAAATGTTGGCCTTCTGAAAAATATGTTCACGCATATTTTTAAATATTTGGTTGGCCCTTATTTTGCATGAAATACAGCATCAGTCATGGCGTGGCATGGAGGCAATCTCCATGTAACACTGCTGAGGTGTTATGGAAGCTCAGGCTGCTTTTACAGCAGCTTTCAGCTCATTTGCATCACTGTATCTCAGTCTTCCTGTTGACAATACCACATAGATTCCCTATGGCAGGCCAATCAAGTACAGTAATTCCATGGTCATTAAACCAGGTATTGGTGCTTTTGGCAGTGTGTGTAGGCTCTTTCTGCTAGATAAATGAAATCAACATCTCTAGAAAGCTTGTCACTAGAGGGAAGCATTAGGGGGCTCTAAACTCTCCAGGTAGACCACTGCGTTGACTTTGGACTTGATAAAACTCAGTGGATCTGCACCAGCTGATGACATGTCTCCCCAAATCTTCACTGAATAGAAATTTCACACTAGACTTCAAGCAACATGGATTTTGTGCTTCTCCATTCTTCCTCCAGACTCTGAGACCTTAATTTCCAAATGAAATGCTTTCATTTCAAGTATTTCAGATGAAATGCCTTCACCCAAGAAGAGGACTTTAGAGCACTGAGCAATACAGCAGTTCTTTATTTAAAGCACTTCATGTTTCCTTCTAGTGACAGACTTTATGGATATGCTGATTTCATTCATTCAGCAAGACTTGGCACTGGCCCACACTGCCAAAGGTACCAGTACCTGGTTTAATGACCATGGAATTACTGTGCTTGACTGGCCAGCAAACTCACCAGACCTGAACAACACAAGGAATCTATAGGGTAGTACAGAGTGCATTTATATTAACATATTTTTCTATATTAAAATACATTTCTATATTGGTCTTATGTAATATTCAAATGCTGTGAGATATCAAATTCAGGGTTTTCTTTTGCTGTAAGCCATAATCATCAAAATGAAATGTCTAGAATGATGAATAATGTCTAGAAATATTTCACTTAATGTCTAATGAATCTATATAATGTATGAGTTTCATGTTTTGCATTGAATTACTGAAATTAACATGATTTTTTTGAGACCTAGCTGTATGTTAAACAATAAGAAGAGACCATATAATGCTCATGTAATTCAGCAGTTGAAGTGCATGAAGTGTAATCCTATAATAGACCTTTTTAGAGGTACACGACTTGAAGGAACCTCTGTATGTTGGCAGTGGATTTTTGTTGTATTGTATTCAGTTCTATAGAGATTGAAACAAACACGGAGAAAAAAAAATTAAAATGTCAGTGTGGGAATCAGAAAGCCTCCAGTGTGAAGTTCAGTGGTACGTGGTTTGCAAGCAACGACATGTTTGGCAGTATGTGTGGATTACACTACTTATTTGTTCCAAACAAAAATACTTTACTCCCCCTAAGAGATGTGTGACTCTTCATTGTGCTATAACTTAATCATGCTCAAAATGTTGTACTTGTAATGGGCCTGTAGCTTTGCTAGTTAGTGATTAACCTCGTCATTTATAGCTTTGTTATACGTCCCTAACATGGCCATCACTATAAAGTCAAAGCTTGATTTGCTTCAGTGTTTTGTTTCCTCCTTTTCTTTTCTTCCTGTTTTTGCCTCATGCATTTTATATCGGGGTTATAATCACAGGTCATTTCATTTCTTCTACTTAAACTGTTTGTGGTGTGAAAAATTGTGAATTGTGAGGACGTATTTCATATTGTACTACCTCCTTTTAACTCCTTTGCATGCAGCCTATCAGACAAAAGTAAAGGAGAGAAATGCAGCCTATTTGTACAACACTGTGTCAGAGCCATGTATGTAGACATGTTTGAGGAGGGAGCAATATTCAGAGAAAATAAACTCACAGATTTATAAGAAAAAATCTTGCATATTCTGACTTAATGAGGTCACAAATTTGTCAGGTAAAAAAATGTATGTGCCTTGGCAGAGCTAATCATATAGACCTTAGAGATGTAATTAATAATGTTATGTGAAGTTATGAATGTATTCCCATTGTTTCCATTTTAAAAAATCACCTTTTGCATTAATTGAATACAGAGGAGCAGATCTCATTTATGAGATACAGAACAAGTTAAAAGATGCAAGAATTGTCTATAGTGCTGTAAGTCAAGCATGGTTGAGGTTTTGCAATATCAGGGTGCTGTGGAGGTGGTAAAATGGGTGATTTTAGTTAGTTTTGGTTACAGTAACAGGATTATCTGAATGTGCAATGTTGTTAACAAGTTTTTTGGCTTATATAAGTCTTTCTTAGGAACAAAAATATTGACAAAAATAGGTGAAAACGAGCTTTGCTGTTGTGTTGTGACAGTTCCTTGTCTCTCTTCAGATTTTGGGTTGTCCATCTGTTTGATAGTCTTCCCCGACTCTTTTGAATGTCTGTGTTGACAGAATTAAATTCTTTTTTAATTTGAACGGGGAAAAAAATATATTTCTTTACAAATTCCTCAGCTATATGTGTACATAACCTTAAGGACAACTCAGGATACAAGCAGAGATTGTGTCTGAAGGGCGTATTGGAGGATGAAGTATGATTTTGGAGGGGGACAATAATTTTAAAGTGTCTGCAGCAGCACTGATCTGCATTGCAACGCTGGTGCTGAATGACAGGAAGGATCAGAACAATTGATAAACCATATCATCAGCATTGTTAAAATGCAAAAAAGGTTCTTAGTAAAAGGTTCTTAGAGGGAGGCTACGCCAAGGCTACTCAAAGACGCAAGGTGCATCTGCTGTAGCAATTAACTTCCCCGATAATCAATAAAACTGGCTGCACCAGATGTGACATAAAAAAATAGTCCAATCTTTTAAATGTATTTTGATGCAGCTTGACTTAATGCTTCTGTAAGCTATCTGGTGTAGGTCTAGAGTTAGATGTGCCAGCGTTGAGGTGACCAGAGAGAGAAATGGCATGGAGACAGTAGAACGAGACCAGAGGTGATGAAACAAAGCGCATTTGGGGGCGTGGAGTAAAGGGGAATAAAACAGAAAGGCGCAGTTGTGACTGTTAAGCTGTCTATGGCACACTTTTGAATGGGGTCAAGTTGTTTTTGCAAACAGACACAGTGACTCAGGGTACCTATTCGTCCTGGTGTATATGGTGAATGACAACTACAGAGACGTACTAGAGCAGACCATGACAGAACCATAGTATTAGTTATAAAAAAAAAACGCCAGGACTGAGTAAAGTAAAGTAGTATGTGTTTGAAACTAGAAAGCCACTCCCCTCACCTCACCCATTATTTCCATGAAGAGCTGGTTATCACAGATGGGAATGAAATCAACTTCGTTTACTGCCGGTTGGCAGCTCCACAACTCAATAGGGAGCATGGTGATGGTGTTTGTAGTTCACTGATAAGGATCGTGGCAGTGGCCAGAGGTTGGTCTCATTTGAGGCAACAGGAAAGAAGTAAGAAACACATTATAAAGGCAAGGGCAAAGAAAATTTACCTTGTCAGTAGGGTTGTTTGATGGACATGAACAGTTCGACTTGCTGGTCTTTATCCAAATAGGTCATCGCATGAGTAGTGCTACATATTAGGGGTTATCCTAAAGCTTCAGTGTCGGTCTGTTAATGATGCCATCAATGATTCAATTTGAAAAGGTTGTTGATAGTTGTAGATAGAGTTCAGCTATGGATTTAATCATCACAATCCCCAGGCAGGGATTGTTTTTGCCGATCACTGTTTTTTGTTTGTGTTTTTTTTTCTGAAATATAGTTTTTGGATCATAAATTCTTGTCTCATGTCTTCTAAGGGAAGATTTATCTGACCCAGGTGTGATGGTGTGTCATTCCACTGTGCTGTGCTGTTTGCACCAACAGGGCTATCAACAAGGGCTATCTGAGGGAAATTTTTTACTAGTGACCAAATTATGAATGCCGGTGTTTTTAAACCTATGTTTATGCATATCTGGATAGTTTTAAACATTTATTTTTAATGCGTTTGGGCCTTTCGTTTACACGTAAATAGAATTTTAGCCACGTCAAACAAATTTTTTTTTAAACACCCTATGATTTAAAAAACAAACAAAAAAAAAAAACTCAAGGATGGCAATTTTGTTTTGGGATTTTCTTGCAGCCAGTGGTACGGGAGGTATATCAATGTAGGGAGTAGCGCTGAATGGTATAAACAGTATGATATACAATATAAATTTGGACAAAGGTAGAGATTTTTGTTATATCGGCATACCACAATAGCTTAGATTTGGTTTTGACTTGTATTAGCATGTATTCATATAAGGTAGGCCTACACTTTTAAACAAACAAGCACAAGCTAAAGACATACTTTGATTTCATACGGACACTTTATTAACCATCATGTAGCAGTAGCAAAGATGATCAGTCTGCCCTATCTGTTATCTTACACGGTTGCACAGATTAAATGCGTTTGAGCCTAGTCATTTACGGGTAATTTACATATGGTTACTGTTACTTTTTTGCTGAACAAAATGATAACTCTTGTGTGAACCATATTCTATTATATTCACATGTCATTGTTGTGTAATAATGCCACGCTTTATGAGCTAACCCCGATGTACGTATAACATGATCCAGTCAGATTACTATCAGGCTGTGAATAAATCATTGATGGTTGTGTGGATAGAAAGCAAATGAAATGACTAGTGTGTGTGTATCGTGTTGTGCTTTTTTTTTTTTTTTTACCACAAGACAACTAACTAGGCCTCATTCACATAGAACTTGTGCGTTTGTGGTCTTTATCTGTTGCTGTCCTTTCACTGTACGAGTGCGTCTGTATTCACACCAGAAGCGGTCTGGTGCACAAACCGGCTGCCCGAACCTCCCTTTAAAATCTGTGGAGACCACATTATATTGCTCGCGGCACACATGGGAAAATAGAAGTCGTTTCTATTTCAAGCGGAGTGCGCGGGAGCTGCTTGGTGCTTCTGCACAGAACACGAGTGCAGTGTGCATTCTGCGTCTAATCTGTTAATGTGCATTCTAAACCAAAATGGACCAAAAACGTGTTCTCGCTGCTGGGCAGACAGATTCCAATCAAAACAGTCCTTGGAAAAAATTAAACAGAGACTCTTCAGAGTCCTATCTAGGTCCTGTTAGATTGGTATGTAGTATTTGATATCAAATGAGAGAAGGGTTTATCTATAGCCCCTCTCTCAAACTGCCAAGATCAGTGTGAGCTATTCCTAATTCATTTTCCATGAAATTGTCCTTCCACAGAACTAAAGCAAGTGTCTGTAGTAAGTTGTGTGTCTCAGTGTATGTTGTAAGCTGTGAATCATTGAATCACGACTTATGGTCACGGGTTGGTTGGTGTGGGTTATAAAATTTTTTTTTTCCCTTTCGGGAATTAAGCACTTTTCTCCTTAAGAAATTTTCCTAGAAATCTGGCATAGGCTGCTCTAACTTGATCTAGCTTTTCTATCTGTGTAATACAAACATCTTGTTGTTGAGTCCTCTGCGTGAGGCGATGAACAGTCTGTTTCCTCTCAGCAACCTCTTTTAAGCCTTCTTTGAACTTCTACTTTACTTCCACATTGTAACAGAAGCTATGATGATAAAATGGTTTTACACAAAGGAGAACCTAATGCATATGATGACCATTCTCTCCAGTTAAATGAGTAGCTGTATAAATAGGCTAATGTGAAACTGTAACTCAGAGGAGTGGGTACATAGGTGACGCTATTGCAAGCTAATCCTGGCCTTTTCCATTCCTGTTGCCATTCATATGGGGATGGAGGCCAACTCATATTTCACAATCAGGCATCAGTTGGCATGAACCTCTATGGGAAACTAAACTTGCCCTTATTTGTTGCTATTTTTTTGTTGAAAGTGTTCTGATAATTGAATTCAGGAACTTGCGATTCAAGATCTCATTCACACTACCACACAAATAGAAATACTATTGGATTGCATGTTTCTTTGGTTGTAGATATTCCCTGTTTTCTTATAGTAATGCTGTGCCCTCTGTTTCTCCATTAGGCTGGAGTCAAGGGGACGTTAGGCCGATTAGTAGGAATTTTTGAGGTAAGGTTCTGTTTATTTAATTTTGTTATGTCCATTTTTTTCATTTTCTTTATTTGACCTTTATTTTACCAGGTGACCACCCTTCTTTTGCAAGGGAGCCTTGACATACAGACATATAGACATTGCACAAAAATATGACAAAACATAGAAACAGCACAGAAAACACAGGTTCAACAAAACAATTCATAATACTGCAGAGGTTGAAAATACAGAAACAAGTAAGCAGATCAAGACCGATAACACGCAACACTGACTGAATGATTTAATTAGTGAAAGCATTTACAAATGTCAAATCTAAGATGTGTCAGTAGTACATAGAATACAACTATTTATTATTTACTTTAGTGTATTAGAGTGGAGGTCAAAACAAAATGATTTATACTAGAACTAGGAACCCACCAATTCCACAAGAACTAATCTCAAAGGCTTTACACTTTTTTCATGTGGACTGCGAGGTTGTCAGAGTTGAGGATGGTCAATCTGAAATCCTAGTACATGTTAAGGCATCATTCCCTGAGAGTTCCAGTAAACCATTAGGCCATTTTTGACTTTATTTCTCTTCTTACTTTCCTTTTGTAGAACAGAGACAGGAAGCACAGAACGTATGTTTACGTTCTCATCGTAACAGAGGTCTTGGAGGATTGGGAGGACTCTGTAAATATTGGTACGTGATGATCACTTTTCATCTTAAATTGTCTGTTATCTGTAGATGTAATTTGAAAATATTAAGCATTTTTTTTATTTGATGAGATCCTTATTACATACAAGTCTTGTTTAATTGCCACACAGAGATTAATTGTTAAACCTGTGCAACGGTCTCGATTGTGAATTGTACATCCTGTGAGGGTAAGCTGTAGCATTGAACAGGAGCACTATTCGCAGTGAGTGAGTGGCTCTGCTGTTTCACGTCTACAGGGAGAAAAAGGGAATGGTTCAAAATAGACGACGCCCGACGCGTGCTGCAGTGCCACAAGCCTGTGCAGGCCTCGTACTTTGAGGCCCTTCAGCAGGACTGCCTGACCAGCAATGGGACAACCCTCGTAGCCACCTACAACATCAATCAGAGCTCCCTCTCGGGTATCAGATAACTAATACAACAAAACAAGCACAATAGCAAACAACAAAAACGACAACAAGAAAACTTCTGGAGAGGCCTCCAATTCTCTACTCCTTTTTTCTTACGTAGTCCAGTTTGGGTCTCTGCTCTTCTTCCTTCCTCTCCTATTCTTCATACTACTAGTACTACTTCCTATTCTGTTTCTTAAAAAAAAAAAAAGAAAGAAAGAAAAAACTTCAAGTACACACCAACAGCAAAAGATGTTTGCCTTGCCAGCCTTCTGGTGCCAGAGTGAACGTACTGACTTCATGCTGGACGAAGACATTATTACTTTGTAAATGGAATGTTAAGAATTTTTTCTTGCCCCTTCTCTTCTTATGAATAATTGCATGAATTGACCCACTTCCCCAATCCTCTTTAACCCCTCCTGACTTTGTCCCCAACGCAAGGTTTGTTGAATGCAACTTATGTGCAACTGTTGTGTTATAAAGTAGTGGTATGAACCTAATGCGTTATGAAGACACTTTCATAGGGTCTTTGAAGAATTTTATGCTCCATTTTTTTTTGTTGTTGTTTTTCCATTGTTTCTTTTTTTCCCCTCTCATCTCCTGTAGATATTTTCTGTCTGAGTGAATGGGATCCCGGGGAAGTGTTTTATTTTTTTGTTGTTGCTGCATGAGCACGGGTAGTCAATTGTCTTACCATAAAAAACAAGTCTTATATTTACACTATGTGATTGGTGAGAAAGTAAGATTATTGTGCACATGTAATTGCTCTGATTTGAAGCGAATTGGACATTTGCAGTTGAATTGAAAGTAGTAGAGGGTCCTTTTCTCTTTTTTGTCTAAACCCTCTTTAAATTTATTTTTGACTCTAAACTTGGCTCTTGCTGTGAAAGTCACAAACATGTGACCCCATGCTCTATTTTGGTAAAAAGTCACAATACCTCCCACAATTCCTCTCTTCAGTTGCCAGCTATTACAGTATTATTCAGTCACAGTGTACACTTTTGTATTTAGGAGGGTGCAAAAAATTGCTCATTAAATTAAACCAATATTTCCTCACCTTTGATGGGTTTCAAAATCCCCTGCACCCAAATACAAGATGTCCACAGTGGTATAACAAAGGCTCTTTGTTCTCAGTTTATTTTACTGTTCTATGTACTTGGTTGAAATAAGATGTGTGGAAAAATACATAAGAAGATTTGAAATGATTTAATTTAGTATAATTACAGTTTCTACCATGAGATGCCATCAGTAATTAGTTGGCTTAGACCTATTAATACACCTCACTTGGTGTTATTGACATGGACTCTTTATACCTTTTATTTTTTGACTAATTTTTTTTCACTAAGTTCTTATTCCTAATTGACATGTTCTAGAATAGGTTTGCCTATTCTAGAATAGAACAGGTTTGGCCATCATTTCAAATATTGAAACTTGTTTCAGATTCAGAATTATTTTGAGGACATCACACCAACAACAACCACAACAACAACAACAAAAAAGTACATAAATAACGATGAGCCTTATGTATCATTCGGACCCTTTGATTGGTTAGGTCTTGTGTGGGTAGGACGTAAGAAGTGCTGGGGGCTGCAAGATACATTTGGTGCACAGCCGATGCTGCATCTTTACCTGCACCTGCAGTGCCTCTGCACAGTATCTACAGTCTTGGGCCTCACTTGAACAACCCCCAATCCACTCCCACCCCCACCCCCCTCTTGTTCCCCCCTTCATCCTGTTATTTTACTCATGTACTTGTCTGTAGCATAATTATTTATTTATTTTATTAGTATTTCAATGATTATGGCAGATGATGAAGATTTACTTGTCTACTATTACATGATCACTTGGAGCATGTGTGTTTCTGTGTGTGTGTGTGTTTGTGCGATTTGTGTATGTGATAGTCGATTTGTGTCTGTGTGTGTGTGCACGTGTGTGTGTGTCTGTCTGTGTGTATGGGTGTGTGTGGCTTGGTGAGGTTTTGTGTGTTCATGCCAGGGAAACAGGTGAGAGGGCAGCGGACTCGCTGCAGGGTGAAAGCACTCGGCTGCGACTTAGTCTTCTCACACGGCACATGATGGGGATAGACACAGTTTGCTTTTTACGTGGTTTCAGCCATTTTGATATTCAAATCAAATGTTTACACTGTGATTGTAGTAGTCTCCCATCGAACACTGGATATCTCTGGTTATTTTTGACTAGATAAATTTGATCTCTTGAAAGGCACTTTTCTTATTTTTGTCTTAACAATATTTCTAGGTATTTTGTTTGTAATTTACTTTTCTGATGGATCAGATGCTTGTGTGGACGCCCCTCTCAAACATAAACTGGTGAATTTGAACTTTTCCCACTTTTTGCTATATTACGTTTTTTTTTCTGTTTTGATTTTGATTTCAACCTGGCTGTGTTGAAGTCAGATGAAGGTAAAGAATGTGATCATGTAAAATAGTTGCCCAACAGAAATATTTGTCACAGCTTATGCAGCTATAACTGCTTTACATAGTCCAACTGATAGGATTCCTTCTGCATATAGTATAGCATAAGTCCTAACATATTACATATAACTTCTAAAGGAGAATTTCCCCACTAGGTGTTCCTCTACCCATACTGAGAGACTCAAGCCCATTGCATGTCTGAGGACAAGCCCATATTATGTTTTATGAACTATCCTGTTAACTATATCGGCTCTTAGCCACTGCAATCTAATTTGTTGAATATTTATAGGAAATTGTAAACTGTACGTAAAGGAGAGAGAAGTTAAAAAATGGACTGCTGCTGGCACCAATTGGAAAACAGATAGTATTTGTGCTTGCTGACGTATCTAAAAGCTAATCACAAACAGCTGGCCGGCCTATGATGGTTTCACCAGTACATTTATGTAAATGAGTAAAATAATATGTATAAAAAGGATCAATATTAGATCATGACAACATAAAAGTTTATAACAATATCTAAAATCAGACCATACAAAAGACACCTCTTAAATGATCATGTTGCGTGTGTCTCTGTAGTTTTAGTTCTCAGTGGCCAGGAAGGATTTTTTAAAGAGCCGAAGGTTACAAGCACATCTGACACCCAGACGCAAAAAAAAGACTGTTCAGTGACTGGTGCTGTGGAGAGGTAATATTTTCTTATAACCGCCCTAAAAAAAGGTCGGCTCCATCATTGTTGGTCCAGTATTTCAAATGATGGTACAGATGCTGGTCTGATTATTGGCCTATGTAACCAAGGATATGCATACAACTGGTCAAAGGAGAGGCGCTCAAGTAATTAAACTAAAATCAAGTCGTTTTCAGAACCAGCGGCTACCAGCATTGTAACGGAAAAAGCCACCCTTCAGTTAATTAGTCCAGTCAGTATTTACCAGTCTGCATGTCATTATGGTCAAGTAGACAGATTTTGTTCTAAATGACCATCCATCCAACCCCCAGTAGCTGTAGAATTTAAGGTTGACCAACTCATTTGAATTCTTTTCAGTTATATTGTGCTACACTGAGAACTCCATTCATAGGTAACATAGGGTCTGCTAATATGACCATTTTCTCTTCAGTTTATCAAGCTTTTGACATACAAAGTAGTGGATGTTACAAGTAATGCATCTTATCCAATATGAAATGTAGCATGCACAGTTGTCTAATTTGATATTCACTCCCAGCTACATAACATTTAGGTAAACTGAGTACACAGAATAAAATACTGACATCTACAGGAATACATAGGACAGTGCACTTTATGTATTTTAGGAGCAATCTAAACTAAAAACCAGTTAACTGCTGGGATCCAAATGTGCCAATAAATCCCTACATAAGTATAGACACGGCAGCAAAGCAGTTCAGTGACATAACAGCATGGTAAACAAGATTTACTCGTACAATGTTCTGTTTGTTACTTCATTTTATGTTTTGCCACAAAATTATCCTAAGGGATTCTGATGAAGGAGTTGTTTGTTCTGCATTGTACCCTTGAAATCCATGTGGCCTTTCTCCTCAACAGGTTCACAGTAAAGCAAACACAAACTCGTCTGTATACGCATGATTAGCCTCTTGTTTTCAGAGAGAGGTCCACAAAACAGGATATTGTATCTGCAGAGCACTTCATTAAACATATAACTGTCTATTTGTAAGGTAGATTAAAATCTTTTCCCCATAGCTGTCATTCTTTTAGTGACTTGCAGCACAATTCAATAATTAACAGCTCCATAAGTGTTGAGATATAGCAAGGAGTGTTTGATTGTTCCAACCAGATAATGTGAAATAATCTAAGAAATTCCCCTTGCACAATTGTATCTGATGGGTATAATCCCATATTCAGCATGTTTCTCAGTTAATTGGTTGATGAATAGACGGAACTTGATTTCACATGGTCAACATACACATTTCAAAATTATGTTGACATTTTGTAACAAGGCAGATTGTCGGTATGAGAATTGTGATTGTAATCTCATGATTGTGGTTGTAATCCATCTTCTCACAACATTGCAATGGGCAATATACCAACATCATAACTCGTAACTTTTGTTTCCTGGCAAAGCAGTCAGGACCTAAATCCTAATATCTCTGTAAGCCCTCAAGACATGAATCCTCAAAGACTTAACTGGTGTAATTCAGCCAATCATGAAGTCGGTTCATGCCAGTTAAGCCTTTAAGGGTTTACAGGTGACATGGGGTTCAGCTACAGGACTGAATATGTGCAATCTGTTCAAACTATGTCCTCCATCATTGACCTAAATTAAATATTTCATCCAAGAAAGCAGTTTTCACACTGACCAAACACATATTGTCCCCATAATATTTCTGCCTTTGTGAGCACCATTTCAGGCTAACATGCGACAAGTCATGAAACTGCTGTACCTACAATTTTGCCACCATCCTTGTTAGGAACAGTACTGTTCCAAGTCTTTGGGAGATGAACAGTCACTAATCCAAAAGGTGATGGCCAAAGGACCATACACAAACTGATTCAGTGACGCAAGTAATGCGAGTTGGGGCCTTGGCTTTCTCAACTTGAAACAAGTGGTACCTAACCTCATCTAGGGGTTGTTGGCTGGAAGTTTAACAGTCTGATCTCCTGAAACTTTTCTTTTTCACCTGTATGTTGCCCGAGACCTGGTACAGGTTTTACATATCCATTCATTATTTCACTGAATTAGTTCCAAGTCCCCCTATAACAATCTGTCAGCTGGAAAATGTAATATTAAAAAAGAAACTCGTAATCCCTTTTTATTACTATTGTAGATCAAACTGTTATGAAAAGACTAAAGATTGTAAAATAGTTGTGCCAACAAATAAAAAAAAACAGTATTTCACAAGCCTTCTGTGTTTATTTTATAACCAGGCTCAGTGTAATTCACTGCATGTATGCAGCTATGACCGTGTGGATTACTGAGGTGTCATCTTACTGAAAAAGCTTTTTTTTTTTTTTAATCAAATATAGCGTAGTCTCTAACCAGGATTTTAAAAACTGTTTAGTGTTGGAAAATGAAAGGACACTACCCAGCATGGAAACTGTGTAGCTAAAGAGCCAGTGTTGGCATTGTTCTGGAAAATTGGAAAAGGTTCCATCTAGTTAATGTGTTACAATGAACTATAGAAAGCTGGGTGTCATCCGATTTGGTTCACATGCTTCTCATTTAAGAGAACCACTAGATGTGTTAAATCAGACAGTTGGTTTGAGCTGATGGAGGAAGCTAGCCAGACTAGTGCTGCCTGGTGCTTCTGCTCAATTTCTCTTTTTATCGATCTAAACCGCTTCAAGCACACCCAGATTGTCAACTTATTTGTGATGGCATACCCAATGAAAGTGATCAGAAAAGGGTCACATGTTAAGGGACTGGGCCCTACATCTTCACCAACCTTTACAATAGGTGACACTTTAGTTGTCCAGTAGCTAAGCACACTACACAGAAATACAAGCCATTCTCACTGCATCACAGTGGCCATGCCGCTTATTGTATGGAAGACTGGCTGCCACAACAGTAGATGGCAGTATAGCGCTCCAGTGTGGTCGCAAAGGTATTTGCAATGTCACAAAACAAATGCATTTAACAATGATCAATAAAATTAAGAGCCATGCCAAAGTTCCAACAGATTTTATTTTACAGAAACATCGCGGATTTACTGAGGCTGCTGTCCTCTTCCACGGCCAAATCCACCTCTCTGGAAAGCACAAAGAGTAATCATTAGACTTAGTCCATATATGTGCAATTAAGCATCTCATACAGAGTTAATACCAATTACGAATTTAGATGCAAATCACACTAAGCAATAAGGCACAAGTGTGAGTAAGTTTGGGGAGATGTGCCTACAGCCATGGTTTAACCAATTTAGTAACACACAGATAAAAACATGTGCGGTTATTGCAACCTACCGCCCCCCCCCGCTCTTGTCAGACTATTCAATGCTAATTGCTGAATATCAGTGGCTGAGTTCATGTGAGGATATCCTGGGATATCACCCCTCATGAAGATGTGTAGAATAGCCCTCATCTAGTTCAGACCTAGCTTGCCAACTACATCCCCTAGATTCCTTTTAATGAAAACCCTTTCCCACAACACTATATACACCCTAACCACCCCCCCCCCCCTCCCCACATATGGGTTACATCAATACAAAAACCCATTCACCAAACACCCATTCTATAGAAAATATTTATTTTAACGGTTTAAGTGTGCATGTGGATATCCACCATGTAAACACCGGTAAAAGGAGTATTACTTACAAATTGGAATTCTGTGGCTGCACCAGCACCTGCTTCCGCCTTCTTGTCAGCACCAGCTAAAACATAAGACATTAATCAGCACAAGGAACAATCTCACTGACATCAACCCCATACTAAAATATCAGACAATTCTATTTCCAATGTGAATTTATAAATAAACAAGTTGTAAGCTTCCTGTATCTAAACTGTACGAGGTTACTCTTACTGCCAATTTAGCTGTGATAAAGAATAGTTACAAAAATCCAGATTATTCCCTAGCAACCAAAAGCACTTACGGGGAGCTGTAGAACGCCTGTAGGTATCTCTGTCTGCTTCACCGCGTGCCAGGCGAGCTGGTCTCTCACCCTCCAAACCTGGGAACAATTAAGAGACAATAATGAGCAGTCAGCTATGAGATGGATTGCACGCATCAAGACATGCTACATCATTCAGATGAGAACATACACGACGTTCAAATGAGACAAGATAGTCCATCTCATCAGCTTAAAAACATCTCATTGTCAGTTTTGGACTGAAAGTTGTCCCAACAGGGTTTAGATATACATCAAGATTCTAAGACTTTGAATCCAGTGATACCACCAGGACTACAAATAGGTTACTAGGACTTCGACTGCCAGACTAATTAGCAAGTTAAGCATTAAGCCATAATGCCCAAATGTCATAAGCTACTCCTTAATTCATTCATGTGTTACATCCCCTAGAACGTCCATTTCAATGTTTTCAGTGAGTCATGTCAACTGGACAGACATGTTACATTGATGTGAAACTGCCCTGCTAGCATGATCTCACACTAGGGTTGTCAAAGACATCTCAAGAGCAATCTCAATGTCTACTGTATCAACCAGGTAGTACCTTGTAATTACCATATTGCCATTGCTGAGAGAAAATCTTCCATACCATTTCAATTCATCATTCGTGATTTGGTACCAATGCATTCATCTGCTATTTAGCATGACTTCTTTAAAGCTGAATATATAACTAACAAAAACCCAAGATGCTTTTGTCATCTACGGAAATCAATGACACCGTGTTGATGCTGCTGTATTTTTTTCTATTAAGCATGACATTCTGAATTTGCCAACAAATGGTGTGTTGTCAGCAAAAGGTATACCTTTAGGTCTGGGACGGGCAGTCTCTGGGCGAGTCTGCCTGCGGAGGGTGGCTGGCACAATCTCTGGGGGCAAGTGCAGAAAGTCCCTCAGATACTGGATGCCCTCATTGGTCAGGTACCAGTAGAAGTGCCGCCAAGCAAACTGCTCCTTCACATACCCACAGGACTTGAGGGACTATGAGGAATATAACAAAATTAGCATATCTACTCATCAACACACAGATATCTTGATACCCACGCACATGAACACTTTTTGCAGAACACTACTCCATGAAGGACATTCAAACATTCATGGTTTCCCATAATGTCTCCTGTATCCAACATTTACCAACTACCCAAATCACTGAATATTTAAGGATTCACTAACCTGCATGGCCTTCATTACGTGCAGGTTAGGCACGTTTTTATCTGCCAGCTCAGGGTGCTTAGCCAAATGAACGTCCTTTTTGGCCACCATGACGCCCTCCTTGAAGAGGAGCTCGTAAATGGCAATGCGGTTCTTCTTGGGCATCAACATCTGCGAGAAATAACACACATTTATTTGTAATTGGACATTACTAATTTAAGGCTTCATGCTCCGGAGAATAATGACCCCAGTGACGACCCGGAAGTTCTCTGTAGGTTGGTTCACAAGCTTACTACATGTTGCACCGAACATTTTTTGCTACATAGGTACCCGCAAATCACTCCATCAAACACTCACCACTAATATTACATGTGACAATATGCTTCTGCTTCGGGTAAACTTAAACTCAACACAGAACCATCCATTACATCAAACTGAATACCGGCAATACTCCTTCGCATAGCTAATATTAGCATAGTTAGCGTATAAGCATCTACTCCTAATATACCAACGCAACGAACAACTAAGATAATCTTCTACTCAACTGTGCAACAAAATTCATATCAGACATTAATGCCGTTAGGAAATCTCAACTATAAAGCACTATAATGAGAAAGGACCCGCAAGAGAACCCCGAAAGGGACTTTTCTGCCCACTTGTGCTAGCAATCATGCTGGGGCAGTAGGAGATCAATTATTTCTCATCATACTACTATCACTTTGAAAATAACGTAATTGGTTATTTCTATATCGATGACTGTAAGATAATCTGACTCCAAAACATTTATGAAATAAAAGATGTTTGAGATTTATGAAGATTTGTCTGGCACCGTTTCGCCTACCTTGTCGCTCTGTTGTGATACCGGAGCAGAAAAGGGGTTGCGCATGCGCAGAGCGCCGATTTATATGTCCAAATAGTGCCCTAGCGGTGCCATTACCACCAGCAAGCAAGCGGAAACTATTTAATTTTACAAGAACAGAATTGTAGCACTAAAATGCACTAATTTTGCTGCTTTATGGTTGTTTTGATATTTCTAAATCTACGATCTATGTAGCCTAGAGCCCTACTGGACACCAGGAACGCCACTGCAGCTACAAAGCATGTAAAAATTACATAGCAAGTTGTTACCATTGCTGGGTTCTATATTGAAAATTAACGAAGGCTTTAAAATATGAAATGAGAGCTCTATATCATTGGAAAACACACATTTTATTGAAGCGATGTTATAGTAACTAGTATTTGTAATAAAACCATATAAGCTATTTTAGCTTCAGTCTGTGTAGTTTGTTCTTGGCCTATATTCATCTTTTGTAAACACTTTAGACTAGCATCTACAGGCCTACTGATAGAGGGTATAATGAAAATTTCTTTGGGTTCTACAAGGGTGCAGATAGGCTTATATCTTAGGTAGCCTAAATATTAAATGTTGTTTATAGAAATGGGCATGCTTCTCCGTTATAGCATATTTGACCGAGAGGTGGTTTACGGCTATATGGAATGCTTGCATAGAAAACTTCTCCATTTAATTTAAAGTTAAAACAAAATTTTGGTTTTAGTGATGGTGGCTTTGGGTGGTTACATTTCCAAAGGTTTACAACACACTGCATCTGATGTTACCTGAATTAAGATGACCAAGAAGGTTTGTGGGGCCACAGTAGGCTACGACACAAATGTGAACTCAATTCATCTGTCCATTTCTATCCTGTGTGTCCTATAAATAATTCAGTCCAGCTTAATTTGCAAGGAGGTTGGATTTCACAAAGGACCACTCAGTTAACCCCTCATTCAGGATGCATAGATGCAGTCTATGATATAAACCAACTGCTATCCTGCCAGACTGTCAACATGCCAACTGTCACAATTAGGCCTATCAGATAGCAAAATACAGTTACATGTTTCAAATATGCTCATGAATGATCTCTGATAGGTCTGTTGGGGCAGAAATAATTCTTTAAATTGTACTGGATATTGACGTGGTTTCCAGACAATCTTTTGGACAAGCTGACATTAAACTTGACTGAAAGTCATATTTATAGATCCACTATCCATTTATAGATCTATTACACATACTAACGACTAAACATAACAGATTCAATAGCAGTGCACTTGTTACACAAAGCCAGATTTTGTTGTTGGACTCTTGGGTACTCCTTGTTAATAAACAGCCACGAGACAATTCTATTGTAAATAGCGCTGTATAAATATAATATATTGAGTGAATTGTTGTTGTTGTTGTTGTTGATGATGATGATGATGTTGCATGTGAGTGAAAACGCTTTTTGAAAATCACACAAGAAAGTGACCTATAAAGGCCTATGGGATTTTAATTGGTCAGAAAATGTGTAAATGCAGAAGCTGTCACTGAAAATTTATATTTATCCTTCTATTTCATTCTGGTTCTGTGCGTCTACAGCTCTCGTGAGAAATGGTAAATTTGTGCCTGAGTTACAAGCTTACCATCTAGACGGCCTTAAAACGTGGTGTTCCCCTCGAGTTCGTCATCATTTGCAGCAAGTAACGACAGCCATGAGTTGAACCATCCCCCATCTATGAAGTGTGCCTGAAAGCATCGCAGCTCCCCCTTGCTGCATACATCGTGATCCGTGGATGCTGAGAGACACTCACAGGAGCAGGGTCACCTTCGGTCTTTACATCGGAGAGAGGAGAATCCCTCAGAATACGAAACTGAAATCTTACATCAAATTTCTGGTAAGCGCCCAATGATTGCAAGACTTGATGACAAATTCATCGTATCATTTGTTTGACAGGAATGTCATAACTCACGGGAAAGCTTGTTGTCGACCCCATCTTGTGCATTTGTTAATTCATTGCAGCGTCAGATTCAGTGCATCATAAGCAAATAGTTAACTGGCAGGTTTTACTCTTAGCTGATTAAAGACCTTAATGTATGATCTCTGGTTACCCTTTTCATAGGCTTTGTGATCAGATTTTGCTTCGTTACACTTATTTGGATGCAAGAGCAGCATATCCATGATGGCATTATGTCTCATTGCGTAGCCTATGGACTTCAAAATGCTAAGTGTCATTTTCTCTTAAATACAGCCTATTGCATAATTTAAATGAAACACTACGCGCTCATTTCGGTTGTATTCTTGTGGAGGCAGTTGGGGAAATGCTAATTAAAACGGTCTGGGTTATTTGTGATAACGGCTACTGTTGATTTAATAATATCAAACCATGTTTCTTATAATCTGCTTGTTTGCAGTCTGCACGGCTACAGGATGTTTACGACTGGCGCTTCGTGTCCTTTTAAAATAATTGAGCCCAAGGTTGTGGGGTTGCTATTTGCTGCCCTTGGCTGGGGAATAATAAACAATATCTTTGGCGATGAAATAAACCTCAACATTGAATGAATGGTTAAAAGAGGAAAATCTTCCATTTTGCTACAAGCAGCCCGAACAAACACGACGACTTGAATACCAATGAGGGCTTTCCGTTTTTTGGTTATGTAATAGCTTGTCATAAAACACATGGCTGTCAACGCATTCCAGTGCCCTGTGTAGCATCCAGATACCCTGAAATTTTTATAAAATAAGGCTAGTGAAAACATTCTTTTGCTTACATACAGACACATCACCTCTAATTTGCTCTGCTTGCTCTGAAGGAAACAGGATAAGATATTTCAGCCTGTTTCTGTTTTGATTCTGTTGTAAGTGTTTAGTGTCTTGAAGGAAAATACCCTCCTCCAATAGCACAACACTATTATGTTTTGAACCGTATCTGAGGTATATTAAATAGGTGGTTAGACTCCCAATATTAATTAATTTGTTTTGTCAGTCATTTGATACTGTAGTAATTTAGCTCTGTAGTGATGTTAGTAAGTAAGAAAAGTATGTAAGAGGAGCTTTTTATTTTATGCTTCCTCAGATAGCATGTCCATATGTTTTGTGTGCAGTTTTAGTATTTTCCAGTTTCCAGTGGCCTTGGTGATGTAGCTGTCCAGGGTGCTGAACCTAACTTCACCCGCAATGGGAATGGGTCTCAGCAGTGTGGCATTTGAGTTGCTGCAATGGGGAAGTAATGGGTTTAATTTAATTGTTGTGTGCCATCAAAGGCTGTTGTCTATGTGCTTTTTATTAAACTGGCCTCATGCCTTCTCTAATGTCTGGTAAGAGGTGCTGCATGAAAATGGCCCTTCAGAGTCTTTACTGAAGACTATTGATTGCTGAATTCTCTGGGGTGTGTTGTAATAACAGATGCCATATTTGATACTCTTGGATCCTGTGCATAGCATATTAATCTTTTGTTTGCCTCATGGTGTTGTAACACAGTCATATGCACCGTTGACAGCCAGTATGCTACAAAATGACAGACCTTACTCAGAGCTCTGTTAAATTAGTCCCTCCCTTTTTGTTCTGAAGAGTTATGGGTCGTGTCAGAGTTATCTGTCTTTGGACAAGACGGTAGCCAGGCTTGTAATGAAGGTGACCTTGTTCCAGAAGTATATATATATATATAGTGCATCAAACCCTTACACCACTTTGATGGCTAACTCGCAGATAAGTCGACTTCTTTGATCAGACTGATAGTGCTGGGATAAAGGAAATTTTGCCTGAGCCAAAGGTATTTCTGGAACAGGCCACATTCCCTGGATAATTTGTGTTTCTTTTCTAAATGCATTGGCCTCAGGACTCTGTAAAAGTACTTAGTCTTCCTAAAGTTTATGTTCATCACCCCTACCCATTCAAGAACCCTAATCTCTCTCCTGTTCTCATTCTCTATTTCCTATTCTGCCTACAAACCAGCACATGAGATTCAGATGATTATTGTTTTGAATTGCAGAGATTCCCACAGTTGATTGAATGCTCTCAATGGCACAGGCACCTCCTCATTTACAATGGGAGGGGTTCTTGAGCTTGATTATGACAGAACAGGCTGACAGTTGACAAAGGGTCAGCCTAAGAAGCTTCTAATCTGTCTCTGTTCACCACTTTTCACTTTGGTCTGAGTTGGGGGAGGGGTTCCTGCATGATCGCTATTGATCTAGGCTGAGGTCATTTACTGTTAAGCCTTCTGTTTTTGACGACTATTTTGCATGCGTTGTGCTCTCATTGGGGTCATATGTGGGGCAAATCATTCTTTCTCCACATTTCATGTTTCATGCACTGAGCTGACCAATGCTGTGTGGTCTTAAAGCCAATAGGATGAAATGTTTGTAGTTCCGTTACAACCACATAGTTGCGTGCAGTACTACCTTAAAACAGCATGTGTTTATGAACCATGTTGTGTTGAAACAGAGATGGTCTAGAGGGGTCTGTTTTTTGCTGGTGTTTGTGATAGTGCTCACGACCTCCCCTGCTCTCCCAAGCTTAGTGGTCTAGATTGTACGAGCACGCTTGCTCTAAACAGAATGCATACCAAGTTATTTTGTTTTACGTGTTATTTTTTAGAAATGCAATGTCATCAGATTATCCCAATTCCTGGAAAGTCACACTATAGACCCTGTAATACACGGGTTGGGTTAATCTGCTTGCATTTCTAAGAGTCCCCTTACATAATAAAAGTATATAATAAACTAACCCAATCTTGAATTATGAGCAATAATAAACTACATTTCTCCACTTGCTTTATTTAAGACATTACTTTTTGGACAGGTGTGGTGTGAGAAACCACAGAGGTGTTGCAGAAATGGCTGCAGAAATGATTGCTACATTCACTTTTAATATGATCAAAGTCATACTCATTGATGTGTGGGTGGTTACTGCCTGCATACATATTATGAAAATGAAAACACAACCTTTCTTTTCATATGCCATTTTATTCTGTTGTATTTAATAGCACATTTGAAAACTGTAATAGGCACACAGAGTAGCTGTAATGTGTTGATTGCACATTTGACAATTGATGTTCAAAAGATAGAGGCCAAAGGTTGTTTATTCTTTTCCCAAAGACAGGCTTAAACATCATTGGCTGAGCGATTAGAATCATAGCACTTCCAGAGCCATAGTCATGTGTGTGACATACTCAAAGGCTGTTAGTGAACAACAGTGATGTGGCATGCTATGACAACTGAAATCATATGACAGTCTTACTTGGTTTTGTAACAGTTGATAGTTGATAGATAGATAGATAGATAGATAGATAGATAGATAGATAGATACACTGCTTTCTCCATTGGCAGTTTTGGCAGTGTAGAGCAGGTTTCAGTGGGCTAGTGGATACTTTCATGTAGCTAAAGAGGAGGAGATTATATATGGGAAAAAAGTTGTCAGTTATCCTGGTATTAACTCGGTGATACTCAGCAGAACTCAGCAGATAGAGAGTATTTTAAACAAACCAATGTACAAATAAACCCGAATCCTCAAGACAGTTATGATGAATGAGGCCCCCTGATCTAATCAAATTGCCCATTAATTTTTCCTCTGGCTGTGCAATTTCCCCCCCGATGCTGTTTATCTACATGCTTGTCTTTTATGTTCTTTATAACATGCTTGCCTCATAGTCACTCCTGTGGTAATGTGAGGTGACGTTTTTAAATCAGGCCATGCCAGAGAACAGCTAATAATTTATCAGTTCTACTCCTGCCAGATTGTTCAGTGATGTGTTATGAAATTTGTGACCAAGCACTCTACGCGTGGGGATGACAGAGGCAGGCTGATGGAACATGCGCTGCCAAACCATCCCATTTGATCTGATTGCATTGGAAGCGATACGTATTCACTTAAATTGTTATTAGAGATTAGCACTAACTGTTATTTATTCTGCTCTGACAAAAAGCATTGCATTACTGCTGCATTTCAGCTACATTTCAGCTACATTTCATATTAAGATACATAAGGTGTCACCAGTTAAGTATGATCACATCCAGAAATTTTTGACATACTGAGTCAGTTGTCAAAGCAACTGAATTCAATGAAACAGCATAAAGACGGTAAAAAAAGATCACAGTGTACATTACACTGACACCACGCTCTTTTGTGACACCTATCCTGTCTGTATCAACTTGGGCAAACATTCGTCTTTTTGAAGGGAGAAATGATTTGACAGAAGATGCCTGTGACAGGAAATGTGCTGTGGGGAACAATAGTGTAGGTCTTTGAGCTTCGGGCCCGAACGCTGAGATGTGACCTTGATGGTACGGTGTAGTAGAGTTGCTATAGCGCTCCCTCCGTTTAGCGTTATATTCCTGCTGTTCTCAAAGGAATTCCAAGGTGTCTGACAACCTGCAAAAATGGGAGAAAAGGTGAGGGCACAGTGTGTCCCACAGTCTCACTGCTTTACCACCTAGGGGAATGGGCTGCCTCCTCCGCACGTCTCGACCAAACGAGACCATCAAGGATTTCAGCAAGATCTTTTAGACTGGCCTAACAGAAATTTGCTAAAATGTCCTGTTTCATTATTCTTACATCCTGTGGAAGTAGGACTCTCTTATCTGATGCATGCTGTATGCAACTTTAGATTTTTGACCAGTGTTTGGATTCTACAGAATCCAGTCTAATACATATCAGCTTGCATTTCACCTCTTAATATGTTATTTTGGTGAAAACGTAGTGTAGAAAAGAGAGGAAGAGCAGCAATTTTCCTCTTACTTCCCAGATTCCCACTCTTCCTTCCTCCCTTTGGTAATATTTTGTGCGGCGAAAATTGCAAGTGAAAATGTCTTTGCACTCTGGGGCGATTCTGAAGGACGGAGTGAGTGGGTGAGTAACGCCGACCACGGCTCGGCGCTGAGAAAGGTAATGAAGTGCAACACAGCAGCCCCAGGAAGTGAGGAAAGCGTTATGTGTTTGGGGTTTGAGCATGACCGGAACTGCTTGGGGGACTGGTTGGGATTTGAGAGACACCTCTGGAGCGCGTGGTGCTTTGTGCAGTGCTCTGCTGTGATCATGACTGTGTCAGTGTTTGTGTGTGTGTGTGTATGTGTGTAGGATGGGATAATGTGCAAGTCCAGGCATACCAAGTGATTATGCAGAGAGAGCAAGAGATTGAGAGAATTTGCTTGTACATTTGAAGAGTTTGGTTTCAAAATGCTATATCCACCATTTTAATGAATTTTTAGAAATCTTTTTTTTATATATATCAGTTTATATATATATCAGATATATCAGTGGATCTGCAGTTGGGTTGCTTTAACTTGATTTATTTTTGCATACACAATTTAAAAACATGACTTTTGAATATTTTCAGAAATGGATTTATAGCGTTTTGGAACCAAACTCTTCGTTTGCTTGTATTTTCTGTGTATTCTGTGTATGTGTATGGGTGAATGTATTTACAAATGTTGGCGCTTATCTGAACATTTATACAATCGCATAGATTTCAGTTTTGTGTGTCTGACATTGTCCACATCTCTACATTGTGAGTTTATATTCCTGTGTGCATTTTATTTATATATATTTATTTATATGTTTTGAAGACATGTATGTTTTGCAAATGCCTGTGTGTGTGTGTTTGTGTGTGTAGACTGTATGTCTGAGTGTTTCTGTGCTAGATGAATCACAGCCATGCCTCGGTTCTGCTCGGCCTACAGGGTCTCTCTGAGTCAGCATGTGTAATACAGATTTGGGCTACCCAAAATGGCTGCTCTTATTTCCTGTCTCCTACCATCAGTCTACAATTAGCCCTGGAATATTCTGCCTCGTGTGTCTTCTCATGTTGACTGGACTCTGCATGGACGCTTGTGTTCTACAGTGTAATCAGACATATAAACCTTTACACTGTGTTCTGATCTCTCAGTGTATTAGAACAATGCCAAATATAGGCTACATTTTGCAGGCAACAACAGGACACATCAGGAAATGTATATGCCATCTCACTGAGTACTTATTTGATTTACCAAGTTGTCGCTCCTTATAGTCTAGTAGTCTATTCAATTGTTAACCTGCCTTGTATGCAGACTTGGTAGTCCCATTGCTAGTCATTGTAAACAAAAGATCATGGAGGAAAAGTGACCAGTGTTAGGTTGATAAATATAAATTGATTAAATGGAAATATCAGAGTCCTGAGCATATTTGCTAAACAAAGGTCAGAAACAAGTTTTAGGAATAAATAGAAAGGTGCTATGTAATGTATTTCTAGGAAAAACATCTGTAAATGACCTAGAAATAACAACACAATATGAAAAATGATGTCAAAAATGCCTAGGCTCTGTTATTCGCTGAAGTTAGTATGCAGCAAACTAGCACTGGGTTGGTTGGTATCAAAACACCATGTGTGGCTGTTGGAATACAGCTCAAGTATATGCAAAAGCAATTATCAAAGATGTTCCCAAAAAAAGGCCACCTGAAATAAGTGAAGGACAAAATGGAATCACCAGTGAATGATCCTCACTCTGTGGTCTCATGTATAAATCAGGCCTGCAGTTCTGCAGGCAGTGATGTCTTTGTAGTGTAATGCAATCATTGTCACCCGTCACAGAGATGGGGGTGAACCTCACTGACACTGTGGACTGTCATCACGGCACTCCTCAGTCTAGAAGGAGGGTCTGTCTAAATATTTTATATGGTGCATCCTGCCTTACCTGGACTGACCTGCCACTGTTGGTATAATAGCTCCTGAAGTATTTCTCACTCTTGCACTGTCCTCATCAGAGCATCTCTGTGGTCTGTGCTGTGCCTCATAGATGAGAGACTACACTCCACATGCCTAAGTGCTTGTGCCATGCAACATGCTTGTGTCGCAGTGAGTGTACTTGAGCAGAATGGCTAACTGAAGCATCAGTATGAGAGGCTTACTGGCACTGTTAAAGCCTCAATTGTAGATAAGAAATGAACGGATTTATATGTATAGTGGAACTGACTAGTATCTTATATGGTTCACAAGCTGATCGTGCATGAAATATGACATGATATTGTTCATGAATATTTTTGAGTATTGAGTCCATAAAGGTATGAAGGGTTTATTTCCTGGACATTGTAAAAATACCACCTTGAATGGATGCATTAAAAGCTGTTTCAAGTGTGTTTATTTGTTTGCCTTCTTCTGTTTCCTCCAGGTGGTTGTCCACAAAGTGAGAAGCGTGCAGCCTTCCTGGGGGTGTATGGAAACCTAATTTGTCCTCAGGTGCAGAAGGTAAGACCTGTAGGGCTGCTGCTGTGCCCACGGCCATGGCCCCATGAGTAAATATTTCATGAAGAGAGAGCCATCTCTTTCCGCTAACTAAAAGCCCCTTAGCTATTCCCGCTGAAATTTGATCGCTGTCCCTCGCTACCTCTGAGTGGGTTTGTCTCCACCACCACTACTGTAATGGTGTGTGGCCAGCTTGACGTAGCCGGGTCAGATAATTGATAATTACATACTTTTGAATGTTGTTTAGTCTGTCTCTCTCTTTCTCTCTCTCTCTCTGTGCACGCGCATGTGCATCATTTCGTCTTAGGCCTCACATAGGAACAATTCTCAGCTGTGTATGTCTGCGTGTGTGTGTGTGCATGTGTGTGTGTGCATGTGTGTGTGTTTGCAGGATCATTTTGTTTCAGGCCTTACAGCATGGGTAACACAATATAATTGTGGGTGATACAGGTGTAGAAAATACAAAGTCTAGCTCTCGCTATACTCCCAACTGAATTCCACCAAATGTTAAAAAAAGAAGAACAAAGCAACCAATGAGAGCTTGCGGTGCACCATTAAGGCAGAGGATAGAAGAATCACTAAAGGTCAGCTGCATGGTTCCATCTGCTAATTGCTGCCATGTTCCGAGGGTTGCCCAGAAGTGGGCAGCTGCTCTAGCAAATCTCCAGCCTCCCCCCCCCGCCCCCCTGCACTGGTATTGTACTGATTTGCTGCCATTGCCAATTCCCATCTACACTGCAGTTTACTTTTGTTCTGAATCACTGGTCGCAAATAGTAGGCATCATATGCTCTCTCTCTCTCTCTTTCCTTCTCTCTCTCTCTCTCCCTCCATCTCTCTTTCTCTCTGTCTCTCTGTTGTTCTTTCTCTCTCTTTTATCATGTGGTAAAATAGCAATGCTTTGCTCTGACATCAAAGGGAAATGATCGTGGAATAGTAATCACTGTGCTATATTTTTATCAGTTTGTTTTTTTTTCAAAGCAGCCTGATATGACAAGCCATTTTACCCTCCTAGGCACAGGGATTCATTTATTTGCATACGGGAGATGGCTGTTTGCATAGGAACAGGCCCCAGTGCTGTTTTCAGGTGCTGCAATTCACCTTGATGTCCCAGTTAAAACTAAAATGGGACTAGGGAAGGTAGACATTTAAGACAAGAGCAGGAGCACAACTGTGTAGTTCAAAAGGCACAAATATGTAGTTCTCTCCAGCGTATTTAAATGGTTGATTGAATCCCAATATCCTCCCTAAACCTAAACCCCAAGCCCTTAACAACTTAACTGCCATGAATTAGCAAATCAGCAAGTCAATTCATGCCAATTAAGTCTTTGAGGGTGCAGGGCTGAGAGCTTAGAGCAGACATTAGGATTCAGCCATTATATCAACATGGACAATATATGTGGTCATGAATCACAGCTGAAATGACAATCACAACATAGCATCATTTCAGATTAAATAAACAAGCTTTGGTTGCCAGGAATTTATACATTTATACTAAAACCACCTGTAAAACTAACCGTGGCCATGGATAAGACAGATATTACATTTGGGCTCCATCTTAACATCCACCTCCCTTCTATTATATGAAATACATAATGGAGGGCACTACTATTCTGACACCTTTGGCTAAATCAGGGCTAATTAGTCCGCTAACAGAAGATATAAATAGGAGTGTGTGATTAAGCTGATGTTAGAAAGTTCCTGGTTTGTGAGGTACTATTTTTAAGGCATCGCTGAATAAAGTATACATGTACAATGAGTCTGACCTAGCACTTGCTCTATTTGAGATCAAATCTACTACACAGCTAAAGAAACAAAAGGAAAATATAACAACCTAGTTCATTTCCATTAACTGGGTTGATGTCTTAAAAGAGGTCATTTTTCTGTGACAGTGGTGTTTTTGGTGAGTCTTGCGGGTCGACGGGACGGCAGAACGGGAACAGAAACCTGCGAGCTCATCATTGTGGATCTGAGCAAGAGACAGTTTTTCCCTGACAGATCATCCCGGAGAGGCTTCGCCAGTGAGATCTGAGTCATTTGTGTGATTTGCACTTCAGAGAGACGCACGCCGCCTCACCACCCTGCCTGCCTCTCCAGCCGAAAGCTTGATTAC
Source organism: Tenualosa ilisha (assembly GCA_015244755.2). Classification (NCBI taxonomy): domain Eukaryota; kingdom Metazoa; phylum Chordata; class Actinopteri; order Clupeiformes; family Clupeidae; genus Tenualosa; species Tenualosa ilisha. Next base: position 2,654,925 of record PYXC01000585.1, read on the forward strand.
TCACGCCGCTCCACACCAAACCTCCCACTGCTAATTATTGGGGAGCATTTGAATGATACACTTCAAACCCAGTAGGTGAAGGCAGGGAATCAAAAAGATTGGGGGGTGGGGGGTGAATTTGTGAGGTGCACACACACACACACACACACACACACACACACGCACACAAAACCACCCATACACCATCACAAACTCTATACCAATCATGTGAAACAGGGAGAAAGAATCTGGAAGCACTTAGGCCAGAAAAGAGAGATACATATTGCACCTAAAAGAGAGGTACAAATTGTACCACACGGACACACACACACACACACACACACACACACACACACATTAAGCAGTAATCAAATAACCGTCATCTGCTTCTTATCTTTGTGCTCTACAGCATTGATGAGAGGTAGCGCTGATGCTCCATCCGCCACTTCTCTCTTCCTCTCTCTCTCTCTCTTTCTCCCTCTGTCTTGTTTCTCATTGGCTTAGGGAGCAGTATGGCAGGCGGCGTGAGATATGGCAGCCCTGCTTCAACTCTAAATCTCCTTGCTTAGTATCAGCAGAGCATGACTGGCCATTCCATCGGTGCCTCCTGCACACCCCCACCCCAGCACACAGACACACACACACACACACACACACACACAAACACACACCACCACCACCACCGCCACTGTGGTTCCATTGCTACTCTTGCTTACACATGCTCTCTCGTACACTTATGCATGTTTCTCTCTCTCTGTCTCTCACTCACTCACACACACATACACACACAGAAACACAATTCCTCCCCCTTTCTCTAACTGTATCCATGTCTGTTTGCCTGCCTTTCTCTCTCTTTCTGTAACCCCCCCCCCCCACACACACACACACACTCCACCCCCACCCTGGCTGTATGCAAGGAGATTATGGCCCTTTACTTCTCCTCTCCACCCCTCCCCCCATCCCCCCCACTCTCCCTCCCTCTCCCTCCACCTCTGTCACTGTCACCAGAGGGCTCAGGGCTTGTTGCGTAACCACTGCAGTGGCTGTGGACACTGTGTAACAGCATGCATCCCGCGCGTGGAGCAACGCAGGACGAGTTCATTTGTGTTTACGTTTGCGCTTCTCGATGATGTCACCAGCACCGTGACGCTTTCCGCTTCCTCCCCTCAGTCCTGCGGCTGTCATCCGGCCAACACCCCTCCCCCATTCTCTCTCTTTCTCGCACACAAACACACACACACACACACACAAATACACACAGAGACATGTATTACTCTGTTGTGTTAAAGAGGACTTAGCGGCATGTCTCTGAAGCCTCTGGCATTTAAGTGTGTTAAGGCTTCATGCAAGAAGAGTAATTCAGACAGCTGTTTTGGCCAGTGTGTCAGTTGCTGTGTTGCAGCCCACCGTTCGAGGCTTAGGAGGCTGATGATTGGCTGATTGCGCTGCAGTGAGGGGGGTAGGGGGGCGCCTGGAGTGCCTATGGATGCTATGATGGAGAGCTAGTGACTGCAATTGTTCTTTTTCATCCTTTCTTTCTCTCTGCCTCTCTCTTTCTCTCTCTCTCTCTCTCTCTCTCTCACTTTCCCTTCACTCTCACCATCTCTTCTTCTCCATCCCTCCCTCTCTCCCTCCCTTTCACTCTTTCCCTCTCTCTCTCTCTGTCTTTCTTCTCTCTGCACGTAAACATAGGCTGCTCAGATCGGTGCTGGCAGTGAAGTGTGGAGGCAGTTGAGGAGGAGCGCAATGAATGAGGGCTATTGAGAGACAGGAGAGAACAGGGAAGTTCGAGAGACGGAAAGAGTGAACGAGGGAGGGAAGGAGAGAGGAACAGAGGGAGGGAGGTAGAAATGGGGAGATATGTCTCCCTGCGTGCCTGGCTGTGGATATATGAAGTTTGTGTGTGTGTCTGTACCCGTGTGGGTTACTATGGAGGTATTCCCTGTTTCCATGGTGACAACACAAATGGTTGAGAGTCCATAGGGATGCAACAGGGAAACATGGTGCAGCCAGCAATAACAATGTGCATTGGACTGATAGAGGGAGATCAGTCTCACACTGCCACTGTTTGATGAATTAATGGATGACTTTCTGCCATCCCCACTTCTGTTGGTCTGTTGTCTTAATCTAGCATAATGTGTGTGTGTGTGTCTGTGTTTTAGTTTGTGTGATCTCTTCATATTATAGCACATGTATCATTTTCCCTGAGGACCTGTGATTGTATTGTTCTCTTTTGCGTGTGTGTGTTTGCGTGTGTGTGTGTGTGTGTATGTTTAAGTCCCCCTAGGAAAGCCTGCAGGTTACCACTGTGATGGAAAGTTGTCCTCCTTTGTGCCTTAAAATAAGCACACAAAAGCAACTTCAGGCTGAATTTCATGAAGCTTTCACATTGCTTGCAAACATCTCACTATATGTGAAATGCCATGCTCTCATTCCATACAAAGGAGCTGGACCTCCTCGCTGACCATGGCGGACAAACAGACATTTCAAGACAAATATACCTGCGTCATGTAATGGTTAACAGGATCATGCGCACCTGATGCTGAGGAAAGGGCTCAGCCGACCTAAAGCTGAAACCTCTCCCACATGACCAGGTCAGGCGCAGATTAAAAGGTAGCTCGCAACTGACCGCAGGTAACTGCTTTTCACTATGATGACATCATCTAGACATATGGTCTGGACAATTGTCATGAGGAGGAGGCGGGGGGGTGGGGAGAATCTTGGAGCCTCGGAATGCTGATTTGGAGTGCTTCCCATTCTGTCAGCATGATCTCCAGATTCCGTTCGGAAGCAAGGTGTTCTGCACCAAATGCGCCCATCATGAGAGTGTTCTCAACTAAGCATTTGGAGGAGAGTATCTGCTGGACGAAAATAGTCACACGTGCTGGCATTTATTTTTGGATTTAGAGGGAGGTTTTCTCTTTTTTTTTTCTAGTCATTGTGTTTCATATAGACAATGATTAGATGTCTTGGCACAAAAAACAACAGGAAATAATTTGAACATAGTGACTGACTCTACAAGCATGTGAATTCAGGCCTCAGAGAATGATTCACTGTAAGATCATTTTAACCATGAGAGGCAACTGTCCATCCAGGTAAGCATGCACACTGTTTCTATACATGACCTTACTCTATACACAGTGCATTGTCTCTCAGCCTGGTTGTTGAAACACTCCTCTGCTGATCTGAACCATAAGTAGCACTTTGTGTCTCTCCCTCACTCAGATAAAACAGAGGTGTTATTGCAGTCACGTGCATGCTGTGTGGTATCGAGAGGTTGGAGGATGGCGAAAGGGTTTTAGGGAGAGAAGAGAGGACGAGGAGAGGAGTGGAGTGGAGGATTATTTTGCAGACAGTGGGTGCAGCAGACTCTCTCTTCCTCTCTCTCTCTCTCTCTCTCCCTCTCTCTCTCTGAGTCCACACGTCAGCTCCCATCATGCCTTTCACCTTCCACACCAACGAGCAGCGCAAAAAAAGCCCAGGGCGCTGCGTACCCCTCACATAAACAAGGACCTTCTCTGTGTCTTCTGGTCTCTGTGTCTCTTTCTATCTCTCTCTGTCTGTCTGTACCTCTGCCTTTCTCTGTCTCTCTCTATCTCTCCATCTCTCCCTCTCACTCTGTCATTCTGAATCTCATGCTATCACTGTCAAATTTGACTTCACTCCCCCTCTCATCTCTCACACACACTCAGACAAAATGGATTCCTGGTTTAATTTTTCACCCTCGCCCCCATCTGTTCTCCTGCTCTTACCCTTAACCGGGACGGGTTGTCTGCCGTCAGTCGTCCCTGGAGACATGAATGGGTCCTCTGATTTGATAGCAAGGTGCCCTCAGTGACTGACTGTCCTACCACATGCAATCCAACTAACCTCATGCACACACACAAACACACACACACACACACACACACACACACACACTGCTAGAGCCTCCACTACCACTCTCTACTGATTAATCTGTCTAATGGGAAGTCTTCCCTAGTCATCTCAATCACATATGACCTCTCAATCCCCCAGCACACACCCACTCTCATAAACACACACACACACACACACTCTCTCTCTCTCCTTCTCTCTCACACACACCTGTTTGTTTATATTGCTGTCCTAGGCCAGCATAGAAGCCCTGATTTAGGTGTGAGGGTGCTCTGTCTCCTGGCAACACTTAACAGTCTGTTGTTTTTTTTTTCAATCTTGCACTCCTCTCTGTGTTTCTCTCTCTCTGCTCTCTCTCTCTCTCTGATCTCTCTTACTCTCTCTCTCTCTCACTCTCTCTCTGATCTCTCTTACTCTCTCTCTGTGCTCCTGTGAATCATGCCTCTGTTCTAATGCATTTAGTAAACAGTGTGACTCTGTGCTGCCATTGCTCTCTGCTGCTCTCTTGCTCAACAGTCTCCCACTGAGAATACACCTGCTGCATGCACTCTCTCTCTCTCCCTCTCTTTCCCCTTCTCTCTCTCCACCTATCTATCTATCTATCTATCTATCTATCTATCTATCTATCTATCTATCTATCTATCTATCTATCTATCTATCTATCTATCTCTCTATCTCTCTATCTCTCTGGACTCTAACGCTCTAACTCGCTTATCCATTGACTGTGTGCTGTCTCTCACATTCCCCCCTTCGTTCTCTTTCACACTACACATATATATACACACACACACACTACACACCCGCACATACTTGCTCACACACACATAGTTACTTTCTGTCTTTCTTTCCCTGCTTTAATAATTCAGGATACATGGGCCACAGCTCCTTGAAATGCCCTTAGCGTTTCTGTTTTCTAACTAGAGCTAGCTTTTGAAATGCCCTTAGCATTGCTGTTTTCCAACGAGAGCTAGCTTTAGCGAGACTTGATTGCTCACCCTAGGTGTCTGAACAGCCCTGTCTTTCATGGACAGCTCCTTCTCTTCTGATGTTCTGCTGACCAGTGTTGCCATACTACCCTGGGGAGTGAGAGTTTATTGCACTTAACCCTGCTGGTCGGTGCTTTGTAAGATCTACGTCAGGGTAATTGGACCTAGGGGAATGGGCCATATGCATCAGCCTTTTTTGAGAATGGTTGCGTGTGTGTGTGTGTTTGTTGTCACATGTGCAGGTTCTGTCTGTCTTATGCCCCCTGTGCTCTGCCTGTGTGCCTGTGTTATATATGCAGGTTCTGGCTATATTCAGTCGCTGCGCTGCAAATCTGCTTGCTTTGATAAGCCACCTGAGACGTGCGTCTTTAAAAAGACGGCGGGGTCCAAACACAAGCAAGGAGGATGGAGGACAGAGGGGGAGGGGTTGGACCAAGGGGAAGATAAACTTGGAGCCTGCCTCAGAAATCTACTTACCTTAATAGGTTTACTTGTGTGTTGTGGTTTTCATTCAGCAAGGGACTAGGCAATCCATCCAAGCACAGAGACTGTGTATGCATGTCTGTACAACTACTACCATAATTACCTTAGGGCTTAGAGTGAGGTTGAAGGGTTAGATTTGATCCGTGAGATACATTTACAATAACATGAATAAAACACACATACAATGTTATTGTGTGCTGTTCATTTCCTGTCTTTCTCTTCTGGCTGTCTCACCTGGAAGTGTGGAGAGTGGACTGAGAGGTGATGTCATGCGTTAATGTCATGCAGAGCCATCATTACCCAAGGTATCCTCTTCCAAGTCTGAGACTCGTGTCCTATGGGTCCTAGGACTCAGGACACGGACGTGTTCACTGGACATGTCCCACCCCATCCCAGCCCACTGTATCCCATAATATTCCCTTCTTACCCCAATTCCCCAAATACTCCTGCTTGTACCACTGTTGGCAAACAGAGTTGTTATACCGCAGGTTTTGCTGATGGTTTTCTTTGCAGCAATGGTAGTGTCATTGGTTATGGTGGCAGACTGTCTGCCTTTGTTTGGGTTCTCGCCTGAGTTGTATGGTAATGAGGCAATGCTGGCGCTCGCAGTCTCGTCAATAACAACACAATAACAACGCAAGCTCAACGCAATAACAATGCAAGCGCAACATCTGGCATGGAGAGGGCCAACCTGTTGTTTGGGTGATTTTCAGAATACCATTTACTGTCATTATGTGTTTTCACACACGACTGAGCCAAACTAGGAGTTGTTACTCTGGTCATAAAATGCTTTTTTTGGCTAATTTACCCAACAACTTTTTATATCACTGTTAGATGTACTTTGCCAATACATTGTCACTGCTCTGCAACAGCCATTGTCTTCAGTCAGCAATTAGATGTTGACACTAGTCGTATATAGTCTATTTACATGTAATAGCATGTAGACATGTGATTTTGCCTACAGGTTATTGAGGTTTCTTCAAGACATAGAAACTTATTGAAATCAAGGGATGTTTGTTGACAAAGGTTATTTGCAGACTATAAAGTGCAGTATTATGGTTGGACATAATTTCCCCCTTTGTGAGGCATTGCACTCTGGTCCCTACACAGAGACTAACTGAAAAACAAACATCTGTTTCCAGTGTCTCTGCCATATAGCCTTTTATGGAATTACTTGTTTTAAAGCCTAAGCCTAATAGCCACTTTTTTTTTTCTTTTTTCTTTTTTTTTAAGTGTACTTTGTTTTTCTCCCATTTGCATTGGATTTTGTTATTTCTTTGTGTCTCCGTTTCATTATCATTGGTACTTCACTTTCATGGGTGTTTTTTTTTCTGATTTATATCATGCAATATCATTTGACGTTCTTAGCATCACAATTCCCTAGCCAATCATATTCAACACATCCGGCAAATTTATACCCATCTTTTGGAAAGGCACCAATTCAATTAAAACATGGCAATTCCTCTGGGTGCCTTCCATTACTTTCACAGGGCGTCCCATATATTTTGGCCAAGCTTGATTTATGCTAAGTGTATTTCTTCTGTGCACGCCTCTGAACTGGAGGGACACGAGGCCCTCCCCTCCTCACAGGCCTTCCTCATGTGATCAGTCCTTTGTTAGGCTTTCTGCTGCAATGCACTGCACCATGGCTGATGTCAAGCTTCTGCTAACAGGCAAGATCTATTTAAAGGGAGAGGGGTCGTGTTACAGTAAGCGTAGCACCTTTTGCTATTTTACTGTTATTTGTCCTCAGCTGAAAATGTAGTGTCTAAATAAACAGTATGCACCAGTAGCAGGTCATCCATCGTACGTAATTGTATGTTATGCCTCTCCCTCTTATTGGTAGTCATTCAGCCACTTGTCACATGTTTTCAGTGGAGAGGCATTGTCTCAGACTCTCTCTAAGTACAACACGTCTCTCTCCCTCTCTCTCTCTCTCTCTCTCTCTGTCTGTCTCTTTCTCGCGCTCTTGCTCCTCCCTCCTCCTCCTCCTCCTTCTCCTTCTCCTCCTCCTCCACCTCCTCCCCTCCCTCTCTTGCTTTGTATAAGCCATTCAAGTGGAACATTGTGAGATTATCCTACCACCACTGAGAGCAAGGCTCCTGCTAATTCGCCCCCATCCCTACACTTTAGCCAGCCCCAAACTCAGTTGCAGTTGAAGACGCATCCAATAGTCCCTAGCTCAGCTTTTTTTTATTTCGGACTAGTTGTTGACATATGCATGTGAGGAGATTCTGCTAACATCACACCAAGGAAGAGGACAACTTGTGTTTTCCTGCGAGTGGATTTTAGTTGGGAGTGCGTGGATAAAGTCTTTCTTTGTAGTGGTCTTCTTTTGTCTTTCCGGATGGGGTCTCTTATGGTAAGTTGAAGTTGAAGGAATGTGCTGTCTCGGGCCAGATCATGGGGGCGAGGCTGGGCTGTGTTTGACACTTGTCCAGTGTTGGAGAGTTTGAGCCTGGCCAAGTTTGGTCAGTTGTTTTGTCTTTTATGCTAGCACTCAGAAATGCATAGGGAAGACAATGAGTGGACACTGAAAGACTGATTGCAACTGTTCCAATAGTGGTTTATATAAGCAGGATATTTTTATTTCATTTACAAGTTTGGTAATTCACTAAATTGAAATTTTTGGTTTTAGAGAGACTGGAGCCTGTCATTCACTGAACTGACATAATGCTGTATTTACTTTAATTTGATTTGATACATGATACTCCCCTCTAGAGCTTTTAGAGTTCCCTTCTGTGGACAATAATTGGTGCAAATGGATCATTAGATAACATTTTATTGTCTTTGGTGGCGTCCTTAGGCTGATGTCTTGTATCCGTGTCTGTACTGTGCACAAAGTAAACATGTGCTATATGCAGTTACACTGAACATTTGGGGACCATCCGTGTTATGGTTATATCTGTGGATCATGTCTATGATGTCTTAAAGCAAATGACGCTTCAATAGCAATTAGTTGCCAGTAGTCACTATTTTCTTACTTGCTTGCCTCATTGTTTTGCTTCCCTTGCCTCAGATCCTTTGTCAAGAGGATGCTCGACTCTCTCGCCCTGGGTTGACCCAAATATCCATGTGGCACAGTCCCCTCCCCCACAATCCCAAACTCCTCTTTGTTTGGGAGCCCGTCTCCCCCTCATTGCCTTGTGCTATTCAAAGTCACGGGGGCCCAGTGTACCCATGGATCCAGGCCCAGAATATGAGGGGGGTTTTGTCTGCAAAGCTGTGATGGGCCCGTTATCCACTGTGTGCACTTTGTGCCAAGCCGCATTGTTTCTGATGAAATTTTTTGTCTGGGGCGCATTATAGACAAAATGATTCAGTTCACCTCAACACACTGCTAACAACAAAATTAGCTCCTCTTTTTAAACTCAATCTCCATTCCTGTCCTTCTTATTCACTTTTACTAAGGTTTAAATTGGGGCCTGCTCAAGCAGTGATCCTGTAATTAGCACTAGTTCACATGGAACGGGACTGACATAGACATCAGGTGTTCACACTAATGTAAATGTCACAGTGTGTTTCATAGTAGTCCTCACATCAAATATTACTGTGACCTTTAGTGCTTCTTGGGTGCGAAATGAATGTCGCAAATGTAACCCTGTCCTGCTTATAGCTGAGTCGGTTATGAGCAAGTGAAGCTCGGACAGAGGTCTTATTTCTGGAGCCTGGCATTGGCTTAGCTGCCTATGAGAAAGCTGGCTAATTGAAGGCCCAGACGTGCTGACAGGTAGAGGCAGATTACTCAGATTAACATTAAGAGGAAAGAAGAAATAGGTGCGAAATTAGCCAGGCTATGGGCCCTTTACATTTTCTCTCTGTTGCTTTCTACTTTCTGGACAAACTGTGGTCTGACACAGTTTAAGAACTTTGACAGGGTCACATAGGCCTGGGCATATGGCAGCATCCCTACAAATGTGTGCATTGTTGGCTTGTGTGATGCAGCTGTGCGAAGACAAAGAGGCCACAGAGAGGTTGAAGAAGTGTTTGGTTCGTTGCACACTGCAGCAGGCACTGTGCTGCATGGCAAGTATTGAATTCTGCTTAAATGTCTTGCCAATCAATGTTAGCCTGAATGTTTTCCAGACAATATTCTGGAAGAGTAGAGCAACATCTCGCTCCGCTCACGCTGTCGCATAATGAACCAAAATGAAATCAGCGTGCTCTCACTCCAGAACTGTTTGCAAAGCACTTTTCCTGGAGCCCTGACAAGATGCATATTGGATACTATCTGTTTGTTAGGGCAAGACAGCCCCTGGAAAGCTGTTTGTCCCAGCATGTAGCATCAGGTCTCTTTGTGGATGCTGAGTCATTGTCTAGTTAGCACGAACGAAACAGATCTTATTGATGTAAGCAACTAATGAGGACACCATGCACAGACAAAACAAGGGAAACTAAAAGAGTCAGAAGAACCAGCACTGTGTCTGTGATCATATGGAGCAGGCATTGATTTCAACCAAGGGTTTTGTCTAGAAATAAAAAGTACAATGTCGGTAGTGTTGAACATAGCTTGAAGTAGTCCAGCGTAAAGCAGGATGTTATTTTAAACTTCTGGATGTGTTTATTAGTGGATTTCCAAGGCCTGTTTTGAGCTGACTGTTTGAATGCATGAGTCAATATGAATGGGAGGGGTAAGGAGGAAAAGATCCTGTGAAGCATGCAATAAAAGGTGATGCATGACAGTCATTCTCAAATTTACGCTTTGTAAACCAGCTCTAAGAATCACCACCAAAAACACTGCAAAATAGGCATGAACAAGATATTACTCCAGGTTGTCACGTTTACTTCTGCTCTTGCTCTGTCATAACGAAGGGTCAGTCCATGTTCACCTGTTTGACATGACATGATGATGACATGAATCAACGGAATTAAACAGAACAAAAACACCAGGTCGTAACCTTTTTGTTTTGAATCAGACGTGACCCTACTTGTGTGTTTGTTGCCTCTCATCTCAGCAGGACATCTGTGTAGATTCAGGGTTACAGCATTCTCAGTTAACAAAACAAACTGGTGTGGATGACTGTGTGGATGATTGGGTGTTGTTGACCTGCCCCTGTTCCCGGTGAAAGACTCTTGATCGCTTGAGCGTTTGGTGAACAACAGGACTGACCACCCAGAGGTCCAGTGTGAGGACAAGCATGACCGGATGCATCAGCTGCTTTCATTTAAAACACAGCAGGAAAGGCAGCCAGTTATGGCACCTGACCGACTCAAGGTGTCTGAATTGCACTGAGGACTGGTACACTGAAGTACACCTTGGCCAAGTGAATAAAATTCAATGCTGTCATTTCAAGGCTGTCAGACATTCTGTGTCATAATCCTTTATTGAATATCCCATCTTTATTCACATCTACCTCTGACTCTGACATCTACCTCCAGTTCTACAAAGGAATATGTTTTTTTTCCCCTGTCAAAATAACAGTTTGACACTGACTCTCTGGTTCAACAGACACTTGTAATATGAGTGAAAATAAGCTGTATTTAGCCGTGCACAAATAGTTCATGGTTTTTTTTCAGCCCAGGACTGTGCAGGCACAAAGGAGTCCCCAAGACAACCCAATTGAACTTCTCACCGAGTAGGAATGACTCAAGTCATTAAAGCAAACTGGATTAAATAACCATTAAGTCTTCAGTACAAGAATAGAGCTAGGCTGTCTGCTGTATTCTTTTACTTAGAGGGACAAAAAAAAGACAGTCAAATTGCTTTCACAGATGGTGATATGGATCTCTCCTTTTTGAGTCTTGCGCAAATGCCAGCGAGATCCCACTGTGATTGTGGGTGTTCTAAAAGTAACAAATAATTTAATCACATCACATTCAGAAGCACCCAATCACAACTCATTTGGAGTTGGAGAGGCAGCTGTCACACCACTTACACCTCACACATAAAAGTGTTTGCATTAGGTCAGTGACACCAACTCTCTTATGTCTTTGCCTGTAGACTCAGCTCAGATGTTGGTAAAATATTCACTTAGGATTGTGGCTGTCATATTTTAAAATAAATGTTATAAATGCCCAAATGTATTTACTTAATCTTATGCCATCTCTCTTGCCTACAGTTTTACATAGTGCAAATATAGTACAAAGTCTATAGCTTGTGTAGGGTCTACTGAAAGCAGAACCTCAGGATGTATTGATTACATCAATTGGTCCCATCATAATGTTTCACTTAAATGACCTTAAAAGCTTTAGACATATGATATCTTTGGGGGGTCTAGCGATGAGACTCATTGACTGTGTCCATGCAGTTCATGTGTGCTATTGACTTGCCTGCTTTATTCTGGTCCCTTTTTTCTCTTCTTGGCTTTCCTTTTCCACTAGATCTTTGTTTTGATTTTGCCTGGAGGTGCTGTGTGGGATTAAAGACATTTTAGACTCCATGATCAAATAGCAATTAGAGATTTGGAGAGTAGAGTTTAATTAGGTGTATGAGCTGTTTATAGTTTTAAGAAATTAAGGTGGCTCTAAACTGAGAGTGATTTATCCTGTCACAATAAGATGTGTGCGTATGGAGGAGTGAAGAATTGCCTCCTGTGGGAGGACACTGGTTGATGCCAGAAAGCCAAATATGACAGACGATTTGTCCCACATGTGTCTAATATGACACGTCAATTGGCCATATGTCTCTCCCTGGTCTCCTAGCACTGCTCATTTCCTCACACAGACAGGGTGGGAGTCTCTTCTGGAGGAGTGGAGGAAGACCGTGCAGGTGAGACAGGGGGAGAGAGAGAGAGGGAGAGGCTATTTATGCGCCGTGATTAGACCTGTCATTGAGGCTCCTTCAGACAGATGGGCTGGCGTCTGCAGACGTTAACTGGAGGGCGAGAGGACTCGAGGGCAGGCGGAGCAGGCGGAGGGGCCAGGGCGGGTGTTGTCTCTATTTGTGTTCCATCGACCACCCGTGATGGCAGACTGATGAGAGCGATAGCCAAGGCTCTGAGCACAGTGCCCTCCGCACCCAGCCGTTTGCACACACAAACACATGCAACTGCTCACACATAAGCACAGCTAAACATTCAGACACAAGCTCACACTACATGCATGCACACACACACAGGCACAAGCATGTCTACACACACACACACACACACACACACACACACAAAAACTGGCACATGTTCCTGTACAGTTGTAGCTGAAAGATTAAAGTGTTACAGAGAATGTCACTCCCATCCATTAACAATGTGTATCATCTTTGGAGTTACAGTTGTTCAGTCATGCTTTGCAAATGACTGCAAGATGATGCATGACTCTTGCAAAGACATGAAATTTTATGAAAATGTTTTCAACTGATTTTTAGCAAGGTGTGAAATCTCACCATCAGTGTTAACTCGACGACTGAATCTTTTGCTCTCATTATGTCAAAACAGTTTTCTGCCTAGAGGTAAAGTTGAGCTGCACAGCATATGAACTGTATGAAATCTCCACTTGCTATGCAAACAGCCCTCTCTCTCCTGCAGGTACAAATTGCCCAGGATGGTAGAACGTGCACTATCACGTTAGATCAGTGAAAAACTTTAATACATAAAAACTGCAAAAATGTAGTTACGATACCCTTGTTATCAGTTGTTAGTTGTTTTGTGATTGTTATGTTATGTTTTATGTATATTGGCAACTTTGCTGTATCACTCCACCCCTTCAAGTGACCATTTTATCACCTTATTGAACACTTTATCCTCTGTTGAGCTCCTTATTGCTTTCTACTGCTGTCATAATCACTCTTTATGCCACTTATTCATTAACGCTTCCTCTCTCCTCTCCTCTCTCCTGTCCTCTCTCTCTCTCTCTCTCTCTCTGTTTCTTTCTCTCTTTCATGCTTGCAGTGCATGAGGAACTTGGCCTTGCAGCTGCCACTTTCAGCCTTCAGCCAGTGTCGCTCCATCCAAGAAAATGTCCACTTCATACGATGAATCTGCTGGTGTCGATGAGACGATGGACAGCTTTTGGGAGGTACTGTGGCATGTCACGTTTCTTCGCCATTCCCATGCCATTCAACTCTGATGTGTTATTTTTTTCCGTTTAATTTTCCATGACAAATAATTGATGATGCCAGCGCATGCAATTAGTAAATAAAGAGTGATTCTGTTTTGAAAATCTGGGCCTGCCAAGCTGCTCACAATGGCCTCTATTTATTCAGTATTGGCTCCACACGCTATTAAGCTCTGCGCAGTGCTTAGAAAAGATAACGGTTTCCTCTCAGCTCTTGAAACAGTATTCATATTTCATTCATGTGTGACTTAACATTGGGCAGTGGAGACAGTTACTATTTCTAAATGCTTGTTGAGGAGATCTCTCTCTATATCTATCTATCTATCTATCTATCTATCTATGTATCTCTCTCTCTCTCTCTCTCTCTCTCTCTCTCCCTCTCCCTCTCGTCGCCCTCAATGCGTATAGAATACAAGGTCATCTTTGTGTGGCCACAGCCAGCCTGAGAGAGGCTCTTAAATAACAAAATGGCCCTTTGATAAGGAGATGCACTGACTGACAAGAGGGTCAGTTGCTTTTCATTTTTCCCCTCTCACTTTTCCTTCAGACATCCTTTGAACGATCTGACTAATGAGAGAAAACAAAAGAAAATGTTTTTATTTACATTGCTTTATCTAAAAACAAGCTCCCATTGACCTTAGCTCCTGATTAGTTGATCAGTGGTACACTGATTGCTGCTAAATTGTGTTATGCAAAATGCTTGTGGTTAACAATGAATCCTTCAGCTGTTTATATGGAAAAGTACCATGCTTGGTAATTTTCTAGAACTGAGATTAATATATTTGTTGTTGTTAGATTTAAGGAGGAATACTTTCTTCTTCTTGTACAGGAGATAAAAAGGCCTGTACAATGACACCATAGTTTTTAAAATGAGCGTTGTTGTTGTTGGCGTCCAGTGCCAAGTTGTCGCTGTCTGTGTAGTGTACGCCTGAGTGGGAGGCGGGTGTTGTCTTTGCTGTGGTTGGTACAGAGGTATCACCTCACATTCTCCACCTGTTTCACCCCCGGCTACAGCGTGCAGTTAGTCTGCTTGTCTTCAGGGTGTGCTTCTCTCTGCCCCTGTCCCAGTAGTGCAGCTCTCTCTCTCTCTCTCTCTCTCTCTCTCTCTCTCTCACACACACACAGTGCCTGGTGGCATCACAGCACTGGAGATGCAGGGGATTACAGCAAGGAAGCACTATCTCACACACTCATAGAGACACACAGACACACACACGCACACACTCCACCATCACACAAAGCCGCGGCCATTGCATAACTCCACATGCTCAGGCACGAGCCACTCCGTTCTCTAGCTCCCCACCCCTCCCTTCTCTCTTTTCTCCTCATCCTCCTCTTCCCCCTCCCTCCATCATGGACCATTAGCTCACACCCCCTGCAGGCTTTGAGGGCGGAGCCACAGCGCGCGTGTGCATCCTCTCTGAAGGTGGAGAAGGACAGATAGCTGCACAGAGCACCGAAGCCAGTGCAGTCTTTGCTGCACACCATTGAGGGATTCTATTGCAAAGAAAATAGATCTCCTCCCTATAATAACTGTAAAACCTCACTGCACTCTGCCTTTAACATCATCTAAACACCATCTAGGACTGCTAGATGAGGCAGTGTGCTGTGAAGGAGTAGTTCAATTTTCCAGTTGTTCTGGGGTGCAACATTTCTTCTTTGCACATACAATATACATCTGAATATATTTTGAACAAAAAAATTTAATGAGTCTGATAAACTGGAAAATTTTAGTGATGTAATAAACTGGGGGTTATCATTTGCAATAAAATGCAGTATAGAATGGACCTGTCTGTGTGTGTTTTTTTTTTTTTTTCATAATTATGGCATTGACATTAGAGAGATCAGGCTTGCTAAGGCACTGTCACATTCCTGTCTTTTGTCACGTTGTCTGTCTCACAGGTGGGAAACTACAAGCGTGCCGTCAAACGGATCGATGACGGCCACCGACTCTGCAACGACCTCATGAACTGCCTTCAGGAACGTGCCAAGATTGAGAAGGCCTACAGTCAACAGCTGACTGAGTGGTCAAAGAGATGGAGACAGCTCATCGAGAAAGGTCAGGACACCTGGTGGCACTGTTTGCCTTCCCAGCTCTGAGATACCAAAGGGGTTAACTGTCAAAACTGTTTAAACAAAATATCAATGAACTAATTAAACAAAATATCAATTGACCTTTTATGCATTTACAGTTACTATACATTTGCTTGCATATATCGTGAGCTTATGAAATCATAATATTATCATGATGAATAGATACCACATTGACACAAGCTCAGTGTTTCATATGTCAGTTGCTTGAAGGTAGTGTTTTGATTAATTTCCAAAATTACCAATCGTACCAGAAGATATCTGTTCATACACTGACTGAGAGTTGTGTTGGTTCCAGGACCTCAGTATGGCTCCGTAGAGCGGGCCTGGTTGGCTGTTATGACAGAGGCAGACAAGGTTGGTGAGCTGCACCAGGAGGTGAAGAATGGCCTGCTCAACGAGGATGTTGAGAAGGTCAAGAACTGGCAGAAAGACTCCTTCCACAAGCAAATGATGGGAGGATTCAAGGAGACCAAAGAAGCAGAGGAAGGCTTCAAGAAAGCCCAGAAGCCCTGGGCAAAGAAGTTCAAAGAGGTGAGATAGAACAAAGTGGAAATTGAATTAACTGAATGTCATGAATGTCTCAGTGAAACCACAAAGGGTTTTGTTGAAGTCTGAGAAATGTCACCAGCACATCCTTAATACATACCTTGATATGTATGATTATAGCATTCATGTTCTCAAAGTAGTCTCCTTCGCAGTATTTAGTATTGTTAGTGTGTTCCTTAAGTACTTTAACAGAGAAACACAGATGTTGTACAGTTATATAATCACACTATATACAGTTGTTGGTTGTTGAATTGAACATTGTGTTAGCCGGACGTGCAAGGGCATTGGAAGAGTCAGTGTGGTGAAGGGTAACCATAAGTCTGTTAGTGTGTGCTGGCGGGAGGGGAGAGTGGTAACCCAGGGCGATGGTTGCGGTCTTCCGCCACTGGAGACACACCTAATTGGGTTTACCAAGCTGATTTGCAGATAGACGAGATTCTGGCACTTCCTACTGAAATCTTTGACTGAAGTGAGTCAGCGCAAAAGACGTTAACACCAAAGTGAACCACCCAAGGAGTGAAAAAGGAGTTTCTCCCAATTATATCTTTTTCATTATATATTAGCAAATAAAAAAGGTCCTTTGAAAACAAAATAAAAAATTGATAATGCATTTTGTCACCTACCTCAGGTCATTTTATGGCAAAAATGTAGTTTTTGCCCAAATCATCTAAAAAAGCATTTTAGTTATTTTTTTTTTGTAATTCTTGAAAACCTGAAAAAAGTGATTATTTTAGGAGGTGACGATTATTTTTATCATTTTTTCATTTCAATTGTCTCAAAAAATATTATTGTCATTTAGCTGTATGATCCTGAGTGAGGTTGTATTGCAACTTGATAAGACTCATGAGGCACTGTGTCTATCTATCTGTAATCTTGAGTGTTTGTGACCACAGATGGAAACAGCAAAAAAGAACTACCACATGGCCTGCAAGGAGGAGAAGTTGGCTGCCACTCGGGAAGCCAATGCAGAGGCCACAGTCACTCCTGACCAGCAGAAGAAACTCCATGAGAAGGTGGAGAAGTGCAAACAGGATGTTCAAAAGGTGAGTAGCATGAGGATAGAGAGGAGATCAGTCAGGCAATTTTTTTAATTTTTTAAATTTGATTAAGGCGGTTTACAAGAATGAGGAGAGCACTGCCACTTCATAGGTCCAGCTAAAGCTAAAGTCCAGCTGAAAGTTAAAAGCTTACAGATAGATAGATAAATACTTTTCTGATCTTGTAGGAAATTCAGAACAAATTTTATTTCCCTATGTTCCAATGTGACTACATTCTAATTATTTAGATACTAATTAAACAAATTAGCCTCCTAGCCCATATCACTTTCAGGTTATAAATCAGTTTGTTTTAGATTAAAAAGTGGAAGAGATAATCCCATAGATTTGCTATTTGAAGGGAACTTATGATGTGAGGAGCTTATTACTTTTGGCCGAGCTGCAAGAGTAAGGTGCTTATCAGGTGCTCCCTGACGCAAAGACCTTAGGTGATGTTAAGAGTTTAATTTAGGTTAATCTGCCAATTTTCTTCCTTTGCACCATGTAATCTTGTCAAAAAAGAGGACACATGCAAAAAAAGATATTTACACATCAACTGATAAGGTACATTGCCAATGCCAGTCAAAATAAAATCACCATAAAAGCACTGCAATTAATTTATTAGAATTTCGGTTACCTTTTGGGGCGCTGTGTAATTTTGCAGAATATAAATTACTTCTTGGGGCCCCATCTCTCTCTCTCTCACTCATTTCATGTCACTCTATCAGAATAAAAGCAAAAAGCCCCCCAACAAATTCTAAAAAAATTACTTCTGTAATCCTTTTTGTTTAAGAGAAAAAGAAAAACACAACAATCCTTTCCTCTCATGACCTCTTAACAAATGATGTGGAGATATAGCCTCTTAACTTAGACAAGCTAACGCCTTTTTAACCTCAGCTTGCCTTTAAGTGCTTATATCGTGTCTTGAGATCAATACTGTTTTACACAAGTGGTTTCTAAAGAGACATAGTGGGCCTTTTTAATAGCAGTCTGACTGGGCTTTAGTGTAATAGTCAGAAAATGATGATGGGGCAGTAGACTGTATTAATATTTATGATTAAGGTGATCTAATCAATTGGACCATTGAATTATTAAGTGGTGATTAAAATGTCATATTTTTAAACATGGCTCTTCTGCTCTGTGTTAGGAAAAAAGTAGCCTATTCTCCAATCACATTAGTCATTGTAATTGTTAATCTACCTGTGTTGGTTTAATATTCAGACCCCTCTTAAATATTTCCCCAAAGAAATTTTGAGTGAACATTTTCATTGATTCAGTAGCTTTGGTTTTGTGATCTCTAAGCACTGTTGAAATGTTGGCAACTGCAATAATTTAATTCATCATGTTAGGGCAGTGAGCTAGATGATAATTAGTATGGATGACGGTTTGTTGCCTTAGGTTGTTCAGCTGGCAGCGACAAACACAAAGCTGGCTATCAGGCTACATGCTACAGGCTTCATTACAAACAATCAAGTGCATTGTGGGAAATCGGTGATATAAACCTTTTCTCTCTCTCTCTCTCTCTCTCTCTCTCTCTCTTTCTCTGTCTCTCTGTCTTTCTTTCTCTCTTTCTCTCTTTCTCTTTCACTTTCTCTCTTGGTTGTTCTTCAAGGCCAAGGAGAAGTATGAGAAGTCTTTGGACGAGCTGAATAAGTGCACACCTCAGTACATGGAGCAGATGGAGCAGGTGTTTGACCAGTGTCAGCAGCACGAGGTTAAGAGACTCAACTTCCTCAAAGAGGTGCTGCTGGACATTAAACGCCACCTCAATCTCACCGAGAACCAAAAGTAAGTTTGGCCACTGCTGCCAAGCAATGCTCCATCCTGGGTGCTCAGACTTGCTGCAGATAGGTCAAGTGATGTCCTGCATATTGCAAGTGAAAGCAAATGGTAAACCAAGTCACAAGTAAAGTCCTCCCACTGAAAACACAAAGTGAATGGTCTCAATAAGGATTCCTAGTTTGAGTATGTATGTGTATATACTGTATATATGTAATATGTCAGGAGGAGACCATCATCAATTTGCATATTTTAAGTTTTTAAACGCTGTAGTAGTAGGATACTAATACTGTGTATCTAAGTTTTTTTCTGCACGCTCTTCTCCTGATAGCTATGCTGCAGTCTATCGGGAGCTTGAGCGCACCATCCTTGCAGCCAATGGACAAGAGGACCTGAAGTGGTTCAGCAATAACCACGGGCCAGGCATGCACATGAACTGGCCACAGTTTGAGGTATTGGATTCCCTGCTTTGGTGTTTTTTTCAGGACAAGTTATACAAATAAGCAAATGAATGGTTCTGAACTTTGTGTTAAAAAACCCGAGTGTTAGTCTTAGCAGTTTTAGTGTCAACAGCTCTACTTGACTGATGATTGTGTACTTTCTTCTAAATATGTGCAGGAGTACAACCCAGACGCCACCAATGCTGTGACCAAGAGAGAAAAGAAAAAGCCAGATGGTGTTGCCCCAGCTACTCCTAGCACAGAGCACGCTGGACAACCTGGTGATCGTGGAAGGTAAGACATCACAAAAGCAGTGGGACCCTTGCTTGCCAACTTTCTGGGAATCGTAGTTTAATGAACCAAAGTCTGGATATGGATCTTTTGACTTCCTTAAGACTTCTTGATGCTGTGGAATGTCTAGAACTGCAAAATCCGCAAACAAAAATGTTAGATATATACATTGTAGATTAGATATTGCAATCTTATAAAATACTGTTTCACAACTGGAAGTCTGTTATTATTTATCCACCAATAAAATTATATGTACATATCTTAGGAGATTAGTGTAATAAAGTATTGTAACAAAAGTCTATGATCACTTCATCAAACAATTTCAGGATCATTTATGGATAATTTTTTCTATAAAAAAACATAGAATGCTTTAAGGTTCTTAAATGTGCTACACGTGTCTTCTTAATTCTCACCAGTGTCAGCAGCTATGACAAGAACCAGGCCTACTCAACTGAATGGTCTGACGACGAGCAGCCCACAGCATATTCGGGAAATGAGACTAACGGTGGCGCCAACTCCTTCGAAGAAGACTCTAGCAGTGCGAGAGGCGGCGTGCGCGTGCGAGCGCTCTATGACTACGAGGGACAGGAGCAAGACGAGCTGAGCTTCAAAGCAGGTGCGGCTCATTAAAACAGCACGCTCTCAAGTGACTTGACTATCAAGTAGATCGTGTGTCTCACTAAGCATAGCATGACACTGTCACTGCCTAAGTGGGCTCAGCACTCACAGGCAGACTACTACTGTTAGTCAGGTGAAACATCACTTTACTGTGAAGTGGATTAAGATAAAAAATAAAAAAAAAACTATTACATTATGAAATGGAGATGCACCTTGTCACTCCAAGAAGATGTCTTTTGAACGTTGCGCGAATTCCAAAATGGCACCTTCCTGTCTAGAGAATGGATGAGGCAGAGAGGCACACCGAGAATTGGCATCAGAATCCTTCTCAGAGGGTCAGCACAAGCAGCTGCAGCAGTCAATTGCAGTCTCGAGGCCAGGGCCATTGGGGGAAGCCAAATAAGCTGTTGCACAGCATAGCACTTACTGGACCGGCTACAAAAGAGGGTGAAATGAGAGTGAAGGAAATGACCATCTATTTACCCACCCCCACCCCAGCTCTCCGGAAAAAAACCCTCATAGTGTGGGTAGGGAAGGGGAGGGCCCAAATTGCCATGCTAAGTGGTATAGGACAGATCTGTCCGTGTTTGAGTCTTCCACCTGGTGATTATTTATCCGTGGCTTTAATGCACGATTCCGATGTCTAAAATGTATGTTAGTTCTGCCTAATGTTGCTGGGTGAGTTGCACAATAAGTGAAAATTAGACATGTTTGTTGAATGTTGTAGAACATGGACAATGTCTGGCTTGAATTGTCAGCATACCAGTACAATCATACTAATTTGATTTATTTATAGGAATTCATGAATTATACTATTGAGGATGATGATGATAATGATGATGATCCCCATCTCTTCCCACAGGCGATGAACTCACCAAGATCGAAGAAGAGGATGACCAGGGCTGGTGCAGAGGTCGCCTCGACAGTGGCCGAACGGGCTTGTACCCGGCCAACTACGTGGAGGAGATTTAGCCCACGACTGAGGCAGTGCAAGCCACGGGGGAAGGCTGCTCAGATTGTCCTACGAAAGAGCACTGCGCCTAGCCAGAGACTTAGGAGCAACACATAATCTTGCCCAACTGATGTGTGAAGCAGTTTCATTCAAAATCTTAGTAACCTAAACACAAAAGTCTAACGTGTCTATACAGTATATATTTATCCGCTTGGGGGGAATGCGCGTGGGGAGGGAGACATTTATCCAAGTGTTCATACTACTCACACATAAATACAGTTACTACTTAAACAGCTCCACTGTACTGTTATATAAATCCCACAAGCAGCGTGATCTGATCAGACACACACAGCTCTTTGCAAGGGTTGATGCAACAGTACGCTCTCTCTTACAGGTTATCATCAAATATCAGAAACACTTATAGTATAACAGCAGCCTTGTAGCCCTAAAGTAAGCTACAGTGGATATGTAAGGATCTCAGCAATGATACACTTCTTATGCAGTCTCTCGCCCATGCAGCGGCAGTTAGCCTTCCATGTTTTGATTCTTTTCTTTTTCTTTTTTTTTTTTTCCTGTTCTCATGTGGTGTTCCCTCACTGGTGAACGTGTGTGTTGCAGTGCTGTTTGCTGTCTCTTTTACACTGGATTCTGGTTGCATAGTAGCATGCGCTATGCAAGAGAATTGACTTGAATCATCAGGCCATTGCTTCAGGATGCTATGCTCACCACATCCACAGACTCAGACGGACAAGGGAGAGACAGACATAAAAAGACATTCTAACTGATCTCTGAAATCTTCAGGAAGTGGCAGGTGTGCATATTTGATGGTATTCATTTCTCTGTATCCTCTTCTCATTTTCTATATGCATATCACTAGGATTCATGTCAAAGTATGTAAAGGTTAGCATATTTTTTATGCTAACCTTCCTGTTTTCAACTAATAAGTGTTGGGACTATGTGATATCACAAACATCTGATCCAGTGCTACTCTACAAGATGAGCTTTTGAGGCTGTGAAACAGTAGTATGGATATTTAGTATGCCTTTTGCCTACTAGGCATTGCTGATGTGATTGCTAACAGCAGTGCCCACTGTTAATTGCATGTTGAGGTGTTTCAGTGCTGTTTCGAGGTGCAAAGTTCACGTTGTGGCTAATTGTATTAAAGTGTTCTCCTCCCCCATCCTCATCTGATGAATGTAGCCTGTTGTTGTTGTCAGAAAGTGATGCTTCAATAGCATTCTGGACTGATGGTGCCGGGAGGCAACCTGATCCACTGTGACTGAACGCTGAAAAGTCCTCCTGAAGTTTTTTGTTGGTTTGTTTTTGTTTGTGTGTGCGTGTGTATGTCTCTGCCATATGCAAGAGTAGCATATGAGACCTAGGTTGATATCATGTTTCATGTTTCATGTTTTCTTTTTCTTATCACTTTTTTTTTTTTTTTCGTCAATCCAGTTGTGAAAACAGTGTTTGTTTGCTTTTGGAAGTGTCTGTCATCAGGCCACTTTACACACCCTCTGACAAACTCCTTCTCCACTCAAACACTTGAAACAGACCTCCTACTGAGCCACCGTAGTTTTTTTTTTTTCTACCTAACTTACAACAAGCATATCCTTCTGGTATTACAAAGAGTAATGCTGTGTTACATGTAATGTTCAGTATAACACAGTGTGTTTCACTGCACCAGAATATAACCTGGGATTATGACTTGGCCGCTCTTGTGTGTGAGAACTAAGCACAGTCACACCTTATACAAGAGTTCTGTTTGTGGTAATGTGGTATCTATATACTGTATAACGGGGCTTTAAATATCTAGTTCTCTCCAAGCGCATCCAATACCTACACCTATAACTTAGTAGCTATGCTTCAAATGATGACCTGCAGTGACAGATAATGCTACTGTGACTGTGGTTTAAAAAAAGAGCGATTTCTTTAAATGCAACTACTCTCATTGCCAAAATGTGAGATTGAAAAACCTAAATCGCAAAAAGTGTGTGGCCAATGATGAGAAGTCATGCCGCCAAAAATAGAAAAGACGGAAAAAAAACATAAAGAAATATATTAAGAAAACAAAACAGAGAAAAAATGCTTGCTTTGGAATTGTGGAGGAGTTGACTGATGTGAAGACTGAGAGGAGAGTAGAAGGTGAAGAGAAAATAAGAGGCCCCATCACCAGCTCCCAGTGGTATGTCCTAGGTCATGCTGTCCAGCCTAGCAAAAAGAATCCATGACATTTATCGTTCAGATTATCGTTCACCTCCTCATTATATACAGTATAACACATCCTGAATACAGTAATGCAGTGCTCACACATACACATACACACACACACACACACACACACACACACACACACAGACATGTTCAGACAGTGAAACAGGTTGATGCACAATATCAAACTCACACACACACACACACACAGATAGACATGCACGTGCACACAGACACACACACACACAAATAAGCAAGCTGTTTTGGGGAATATTTTTGGGATGAACAAACATCTTTATCATATCCAGTGTGTATGAGTTGTGTTTATGTAGACATAAAAAGAAACAAAAAAAAATGCAAGTGATTGAACACAAACTAAAAAAATAGTGTCATACTTGTAAATGTTATCGAAAATATCAAAGAAAAAAAGGACATACTGTAACAATCAATAGGCACCATATTGTATTAATTTCATTTTGATTGGAATGGAATTGTCAATGTACCATACCTGTATAAATGCGTGTGGTTCACGCCGTCACATTTGTATATGATGATGTAATTTAAAGATTATATTCTATTGTAACTGTACAACTGTGTTGAGTAGAACATGACAACCTATGTAAGTTGAAGCAGTGAAGAAAAAGTGTACATGTAAATGCTTTTATATGGTTTTCTTCCTTATGCACACTTATGAACAGATGACGGCTTATGTTGTGAAAACTCTATTTTAGCAGTCTAGAAGATGTAGGTATGTTCATAGTTAGTGATGTAATTTGAATCTCCTAACTGGTGTAGTGCCTGTCCATCTCAATATAACATGACGTTCATTTAAATATGCATAAAGATCATGATGATGATGATGATGATGATGATGATGATTGAGGCATCAGTGGTAGCTATTATAATGACGATGATAGTATGAGCAACCTGGATCTAAGTTGTTGTAGTGATGTCTATATTGCAATATTGGTTTGAGAGGGAAAACAAGTTTGTTGAGAAAACATGCTACTCTGTGTCCTGGGCTGACTATGTAATCTGGGTGATCATGTCTAATGTTAGAAGGCGCTACTTTCAGCTGTTTTCAGAGACATTGTTGGTGTTTTGGAGGTTTATCTTAAACTATGAAATTGTTTAAGGAAAGAAAAAAAAAACACAGCTGAAAGTAATCTTCATAGGTAGATAGTCTCCTGTTATTCCATATTTTAAAGGAGACCTGGGTCATTTTCAATCCATAGCCCTGTTGTTCACGTTCACCAAGTGCTGTGAGTATGAAAAAGAGTAAGAAAAGTTGGCACAACACAGACTGAATAACTACCCAGCAGCTGAAGCTAACCAGTACGGGCAAGAGTCAGTTTAACAGGCCATTCAGCTGCTTGTGCACTACCACAATTAGTTTTGTGACCACAGTGTCTTCAATTCATTTTATATTCTGCCTCAGTGCTCATGCAGCAAAGCCCTAGAGGTAAACCCTGAGAGCAGACCACATTTGGCCTCTGCAACATTACAGTTACAGTTGGAGAGTACATTATCATGTTTTGATCTACTTGTGCATTTTGGCTGACTTCCACGGAGTCAGTTTCACTGACAGTTCAGCCACAGTTGACATATCTGATTGGAGAGAGTTTCTTATCCGCGGGAGACTATGATGATTTGTGTTCGTGAGTCGCAGAGTGGGAACTTAGTACTTGTTGAAAAACACTGGGGCTTAGGAACTGTAGAAAACAAGGAAATTAAGGAAACAGCATCCTTTGATAATACAATGACTTTCATGTTAACCACAGGATACAACCACAGGTTAAATGAATGTTAAAAGACCTTGAGACAGCTTCTCACAAATAGTGACATTGTGCTTTATGCACATCGCGCTTCAAGAGTATTTCACATTGTGCAAGTTACCTTTTTTGTTATGGTCACAGTTGACCACAAGGGGGCAGCATTGAAAATTACTCACATAAACTTGTCTTTTCAGGGCACTGTAAAGAGTCCAGTGGCTCCACAGTTGAAAAAAGGCAGGGCAATTGAAATTGTTTATCTACATGACTATAAGGACGATGACAGCCATGCAACAACATTCTAAGTAAAAAATAGCAAAGACAATGTTAAGTCTATGTTGTTCATGCTGCAACATTAATGTGGTTGAATTGTAGAACAGTAGGCAACTGCCTCCTGACCGTGGGACAGTAAGTATTTGAGACTTCAAGAAGGTTTTGAACAGTGTGCATTATTGCTGGATACAGGACAACCTACTATGGAAAAAAAAAATCAGTCTAGTCTTTGATCATGAAAAGGTAATTTTATTACTGAATGTGTTCATGGGGTGAGAGATACAGTGCATGGAAGTCATCTGTAAATAACTAAGAGCAACAGGCACTGGGGAGTTTGAAAATGATGAATGAATGTTAGGCCTTTTAACATGGACAATATGACACTGTGACTATGACTATTGCTGATGATCTCAGATAAGGTAGATGTCATACTCTCAGAAAGTGTTGTAGTGAGCAACCTGTAACATGGAAACGACTAGCCAAGTGTGTCTGACCAAATTCCACAGTTCAGGTGGTTCAAGTGTTTTTGACTTTTGTATAGGCAGTGGAGTTAAACATAAGGAACAACAGAGATAGTCATTCTCCCAGAGCTCTGTAATTTTGCATATCCTCAAGTAAACTTGACATTTAAAAAGAGAAAACGCCCTCCTCAGGGTAGGCTTCATGGGTGATAAAATCAAACAAAAGTTATCCATGCCAAAACTGACTGAAAAGGCAAACACAGAGAGAGAGAGAGAGAGAGAGAGAGAGAGAGAGAGAGAAGGTAGGAGTGGGGGAAGTTAAATTTCTGCCAAGACATTTTCTAATCATTCATTGCACACAATAAAAGGGAACCGGCAAGTATTTGCACACATGCTTCTTTTTCCATAACATAAATTTGGATACTCATAGGGGCTGAATGGACCAAAGTCAGTGTTTGCAGTTCAAGTAGACCATAAAGAAATAAACCACCCTTAAAATAAATAAACCCCGAGAAAAAAGAGCGAAGGCAATCATGTGGCATAAGCCTGATTCAAAATGTTCTTTTCACAGGACATATTAAAACAGTTAATGGTCAGAACACAATTTACTGAAAATCTCACCAACAAGTAAATAGAGGTCTTATTAAAGGACCTATGCAACAAACAAAACAAACATTCAATGGTAGTAGAAGGAATATGCTACTTAAATTCAAATAAAATAAAGTATCCTTAAAATAAAATAAAGTGAAAGGCAGGATATGCAAATGAACAGGCAGTTTTGAAATTTTGCTACCTCAGTGTAGCACCCTAAGAGGCCTGTCACGGTCTTTGGGACACAGTCCTTTGTTTATGCTGAACATGTAACAACAGAAAAGTGGTGGCAACCCACAAAATGTGATCATTCAACATAACTACGCAAGGATGAGCTCTTTCAATACAGTTCACAGTAGACTTGGTACTGAGTGGCAGTGGTTTGGTATCTTCATCCATCATACAGGATGAACAAACTGGTAGACCAGTCTTTGCGACACATCAGGTTTCTTGATAATTCCCTTCTTGTAGTATTGCCGAATGGAGCGGCTTAACTTGTCATAGTTCATCGCTGGACGATTCTTCCTGATACCCCAGAGTTTAGCCACATGGGCCGAATCCTCTATTTTGAAGATACCTGTTCAACACATCACCTTGGTTAGGCAAAGTTCAGGTTGTCTCAATACTCTGACTTTAGATATTTTACACTGTTTCTGCATTTATACATTATTTCTTTTATATGCACATATACATACATATTTACAAACAGGCACCCACTGTCCCCAACCCCTTCATGTACCCTTCTCTTTGTTGAGCCAGCGAATGCAACGGCTATAGTTGTGAGGCTTGAGCAGGAGCTCCCTGAGGAACTGCCAGAGATGAATGGGCTGCCCAGAGCAGCAGGAGTCAGCCTCGGAGCAGAGATCTTCTGTTCCTGGAACAGTTCAGAAGCATCACCTGTTACAGGTTGAGCTATGCACGTGTACCCTTAAGCATAGCCACGCTGTTCTTGGAAAAGTTTAGTAAGACCACATCAGTTACAAGCTAACTGTGTTATGCTTTATAAACACTACACTGATCCTGGAACAACTTAGAGAGCACTCCTGTTGCAGGTTTACTGTGTGTGCCTTAGCAAACTACACAGTACCCAAGATTGACTTTGTGTCCTAGCTGCACTATTCCTAAGGCTGTGAAAAGGAACTGGCTGTTATGTCACTTCCTTAGAACATGTCGGTAGAACATGTCTGTTCCCCAAACAATCAAGAGCCAACACTAATATGTACTAGTATGACGCCTGCAAACAGTTAATATCTAATTCTTGTCAAGACTGATAAGCACTGATAAATGGCATGTGATATGCACATGGATAATGTAAATCTGGATACAAGTTACTCACTTAAAGGGCATGCAATTAATTTAATCAAATGTACCCTATGCTCAATTAATGAAATCACCTTTGCATCAGTCCACAAATGGGTTAATGATTCATTCCATTAATGATTCATCAGTTCTTACACAAGCCACCACAAACTCCTGAATTTCCTCCAGTCACCAGGAAGTGTAGACTTTTCATCAATGGGAATTGTTCCTCGTTCTAAGTCATGAGAATTTAGCACTATTGAAGTGGCATTAATCAATGTTTTATGTGACATACCTCAAACTAAACCCTGTTTACTCTAAGTAGCAAAGCACTTATGATACTATAAGCAATGGGGACTATTGGTTTTGCTTTTTGCTTTTAACTGTTGGCTGGGTATGAACCATGTGCAGTGAATGTTAATGGATGGATACTCTCTTGACTTGTGAAAAAGAGAGTTTAGAGCCAACCGATTACAGTATAAGCCTTCATTAATTACCTTGTGTAGAGTTTCTCAGTAGACGTAAAGATCTGAGGAGCATAATAAGCTTCACCACCTCACATCATTATAGTTTATGGTGACCCAAACACTAACCGAGACTTCACTAACCAGGAGGTTAAACTGTCTTGTTTCTATGTCATAAAGAGACCAAACTGAAATGAAACGAAGCTTACCAATGACAGGGTTGGCAGGGGAACGTTCTTTCATCCAAGCAGCTATAAAAAAAAAAAAAGAATGAATGCAAACAGAAGTGAGTCAGTGAGTCTATGCGGGAAAGCCAGCAGGAACATGTTATGCACTACTGGAAAAGAAGCTTATGAATCAGTCAGATTCAACATGCAGAAGCAACATGCAATGAGTTGCCATGAGTCACTATAAATACCTGACTTCCAGATATCAAGGTGGGCGTGAAGCACGTCTCCACACTGTGGCGACCTGTGCTTGAAATCATCCTCGTTCATCACACAGAGGTCCTTGCCTGTGAGTTCCTGGAAGGCCTTGCCCACCTGGGGTAGCCGGTACAGGTGCTCTGTCCAAAGTACCCACTTCTGGACATTCCCTGAGCTCCACTCCATGGGGTCTGTAGAGGAGGAGAGCCATAGGTCGTTTCACACATTTGAATTACATTAGTGTCT
Organism: Tenualosa ilisha; assembly: GCA_015244755.2. Taxonomy (NCBI): domain Eukaryota; kingdom Metazoa; phylum Chordata; class Actinopteri; order Clupeiformes; family Clupeidae; genus Tenualosa; species Tenualosa ilisha. Next base: position 2,683,731 of record PYXC01000585.1, read on the forward strand.
CTGCATTTGAGCTTGTTCTTTACCATCTTATGTTACATGTTCATTTCCCTGGTACAACAAAAAGCTGTGGTGTGAGGTCTCTTCAGTGTGCCAGCCCATGATTTTCAGTGACTCCATCAGGACCATTGTGCCTCAACACAAACACTGTGAACACACACACACGCGCACACACACACACACACACACGCGCACACACACACGTGTACCCCTACACACACACACACACAAGCACACACACACGGGCACACACACACGGGCACACACACGCGTGCACACACACGCACGCACTCCCCCCCAATTCCTTCCGCACTCCACACACACACATACATACGCACACACACACACACACAAGCACACACACACACACACACACACATACACACATACACACGTACACACACACACACACACACATACACACAAAACCACCAGCACCACCACCATCCTACCCCAACACCCTCTACATCCACACCCATGTTGAAATGTGAAAACCCATTCACTCATTATGCTCATTAGATAGGGAGCCAAAAATATTAATAAAAAAACATAAGTATAATGCAGTGTTTGTCTCTCAACGTGAGACTGTCACCTGAAGGCAGGTGAGTGAGAGTTACTGTGTGAACAGGTGAAAAGTCAACAGAGCCATTTGCACAGGGTGGGGTGGCTGAGGGCTGTTGTCTTCAGCCACACATTTAGTGGAATTAAGAAAGGGCTTAGCAGTTCTTGCCACCGAAGCCCCGAATGAGCAGCAAAAATGACCTGACAAATATTTGTTACAGGCATCACCTTCAAGACCACTGTGGGACTATTTGCCAAGTGGTTGGTTTTTGAATAAGACTAAATGTCAGTTAGACCACACAAGAAAAGATGAAGCCATTATGTAAACAAGCTGGGTGAACCCAAGAGCCAATGCTTCCTACTAACGATAATTCACAATTAAAAGAATGTGGATTTAATTGAATTGGCCCGAGATCAAATCTGTTTGAAAATGCTTTCTGAACCCTGGAATTCTGACTCAAATTTTCATTCGACTATTTATTTAAAAAAAAAGATTCATTTTATAGTGTTAAATAATGAACAAAAAAACAACATCTGCTAATGTCACAAACAAAACACCAATACTTATGGACAATGAATTAAAAGGGCCACAAATGTATAACATATTATACAAGTATTAGAAAAGCACTGGCTGATATTTGGACTGGTTGGTCTAACATCATGATGTACATCATATACATCATGTACACGTATCATGTCACAGTAGGTTTGGTTCTGGTTTAGTGCCAGGGTTTGAATACATTTATGGCAATATAAAACACAAGTTATTTTTATTATTCAATGAGCTAAATTCTGGAATGTCTTGGATTACCTGGGGTGATGTTAAGCAGCTTGCAGGCTGTTTCGATATCCTTCAGCACCTCATCCACCACCAGGCTCTGCACCTGCTCCAGACAACGCTCCTCCACTTGCCCTTCCAGTTCGGGTGAGAGTCCCCCGAGACCCCCCTGGCTGTCGATCACTGGGCACTGTTCTGGCTCCTTCCGATGGGGGGCCTCGTGGTCTGGGTCATGATTTTGGCTGTGGTCGCGAACACAAGGCACAAGGGGACATGCAACATCAGCGCGCTTCAGAAGCCACGCCGTGTCCTCAGAGAGGTACATGTCGAGACGGGACAGGTAAACCCCCGACATGCCCCGCTCAGGCATGCTGGGAAGGCCGCGGGGGGGCTTCATGTCTTCCATGCTGGCCCATGAGTCTGCTGGGCAAGAGCTGAACCCTGTGAAGTCATAGGGCAGATGCAGAGTGCTGGCAACCAGGTCATGGGCTGGACTCCCCATAGTCTGCGCTGCCCTTGATGGAGAAAGGAGAAAACACAATTATTCATCCATTTTCTGTCCTGAAGTAAATACAGTATTTTACCTATATTGTTACAGGACAGTAAAAAGAAATTAGCATGGAGTGGAGAGCGCGAGAGAGAGCGAGAGAGAGACCTTTCACCACAGTGAGGCCTGCTCAAAAAAAAAAACTTTGCCACTCTTTATGATATAACTGTGGCTGTTGCCTATTAATCATGAGAACATGAGACATAAGACATGACAATGAAAAGTTACTATAGTAAACTATAGGATATTCCTTAGTTATTTGATGTATTTCTTTGGTTGCATGCCAGTGATTAATACACCTGGTGAAAAAAACATTTCCCTTTGTTTCAACCCACGTCAGAAATGACGCAAGGGCCATCCATTTATCCACTGACATGACCCAAATGAACACTCGCACAGTTAAAACATGTCCCATCCATAGCTCCCTACAGCCATATTTGCTAAGTCACTATGGGATTCTGGCAAGAATTATCTGTGGAAAACGTAAAGCGCAAAGCACAGTCTAAAACCCTGTTCCTAATCCTCTGTTGGTTTTCTGAGGCAAAATGCTCCGTCTCTCTCAGTGTGCTGTGGGCTATGTGTTTGTTGAGCTGGGTGTGACTATTTGCTGTGCCATTGCTGAGAAGTTTTGCTTTCATCTTTTGGGGAGTAATGTACAAGTACATCTCATGGGAAAGAAATTCTGCTTTGTTCTGCATCGCAATTGTTTTACACAGAAATCATTTGGATGTTTTTGGACCCAACAATTAATTTACGGTACGAAGCTAACTGTGCTTGATGTTTGTTTGCTGTGTGTCGTGTGCTCTCGTTTGCAGACAAGAAAGAAAAGTATTGATAAGTAAAACATGACAGAAAGAGAAGAAAAGAAACAAATGCAATGCAAGCAATAACGCCCACATTGCCTATTGTCTCCATATTTGTCATGTTCATGACAGATAACATAATAGTTTAACATTGTAGTTGGCCTTAAAATTGGTCAAATCTAATTATATCCAGCAGTTTACACTTTGATAAGAACATGAAGTGATATAGATTACAGACATTACTGCTCGGTCAACATCACTGTAGCTATGTCAACCACTATTCATAGCGCTCCTAAATGGGTGGGTTTGAATTTGACTCACAGGCACACCTACACATTTATTTATTATTATTTTTGCTATTTTTTATGTGGCAACCTGATTGGTTGCCTAGTGATTACCCTGTAGTGGTGTCAAGGTAGTGTGTGTAGGTTTTTCACCAACTTTTACACACTGACACACAAAATAAAACTCATCCTAAAAACACACACACACACACTAACACACAAACACACACACACACACACACATACAAAACTGAACACATATGCAAACACAAGTCCTGGTCTGATGGCAGCCTTAATCCTTCTGGCTACTCAAGTGGTGTTTGTCTAGTCAAATTATGAGATCAGATAGGGATCTAAAGGTGATGAAAGAGTTCACTTTCACTAATCCTGAACTGGAAAGGAATTTCAACAGGAAAAGGAGTTTAGTAACCACATACTAAGTGATTGTGGAATCTACAAACAGTAAGAGCCTGGTGAATTTGATCCTGTGCCCAGCAGATCCAGCAGTTCCTCTGAAGGTGTTATCGTGCTATAGTTGCTATCAGATGTTATCAGCCCACTTTTAGTGTAGTCATGGTTTGGAAAAAAATAGCATAACCAAACAGTTACAACTACAACAAAACAATGCGGGACTTCAAGTCTACACTTGCATTACACCTCAAGACAACAACTATGCATAGATGAGAAGTCACTTCTCAAACAAGGCAGTGTTGTTAACAGATGTAAAGACTAAAAGCATATAGTGTACCCACTTAGTATGAGAATCAAAATGAATATCATTGGCTTGTATAGTAGGACAGAGCTAAGCAGGAGCACCTGTTGTTCATTTCTTACCTGGAGGTTGAAATTCCTGGATATGGATTCCTGAATTATTGATGGTCTGTTCACTGTGGACAAGGTGAAGATCGATCCAAAAGTCTCTCAATGCTGAGTCAGGTTCAGGTGGAGAAGATGAAACATGCTACCCTTCTTTGCCAGTCTGGGGTGGGTTGTGGGGAATCTCTGGTGCCCTAAAAAAAGTTGGGTCACTGGGTGATCAGGCTCTTGTTTGAGTGACGGGTAGTTACCGGCCCGAATCTTTGGTCTTCTGTCTCTGCCTCACCTGGATCCAAAACACTTTACAAAAGCTTTACCCACAAGACAATTTTGGAGACCTCCCTGGACAAAGTTGGGGTAAAAGCTTTCAGTCTGCTCTGCCTTTACCTGAGGAACAAGTGACAAGGGAACGCGAAGAAGCTCATAGCCAGTCTTATCAGTGCAACAATCCAGCTAGGCAATTGTGGCTAGGAAGGGCGTGTTGTGTGAGAATGTGTGAAGGAATAACTGTCACCACACAGCCCTTAAGACACATTTATAGGGACGCCTTGTTTACTCCAGGCAAATGACTGTGCCCATGTGAGTGCGTTCGACTTGCACAGGTGCATGTGTGTAGGCGTAGAGTGCCTTGTGTGTGTGTGTATGTGTGTGTGTGTGTGCACGTGAAAGAGAGAGTGTTACAGACAGCTGAAGAGGAAGTAATAGATGTAGTTCTTACTTTAGTGTCAAAGAAGAAAAAAAGATAAAACACTTGTCATACATTCTCATATTAATTTGTAAGTTAACAGGCATATGGCACCATAGAGGAATGGGGCAAAGGTGATTCCGTATCTGTCTACGAGACAAATAGTATTCCCTAGCCACAAATAAATAAAAATAAAGTGTACTGTTGTACTGTTCACATGGAAATAAATGACCTTCAAATTGTGATAAAAATGAGCTCTCATTTATCTTAGAGTGCAGGCATACAGACAAGGAACATTACACATCATGACTTTACTGAATTCACTGAGAGGTAGGTTAAACAACCTAGCACTGGCAGTAGGAAACATACCATGTCTGACCTATTCCTCACTGAAAGATATCTAATGCTCCTACCTTGTGATATTCTCTGGGATTACTTACTTCCATATAAATTCTGCCATTAGCCAAAAATTATGAAAATAGTTTAGCCTTTGCTTGATAATTAGACATAATTTTTTAATTATATTGATATCTCTAGGTTTAGGTGAGGCTTAGGTCTCAGGTTATGACCCCCTTCTGTGAATGTTATCCTCTTTTGTAGGTCGCTTTGGATAAAAGCGTCTGCTAAATGCATAAATGTAAATGTAAATGATAGTAGCTACACTTTACAAATTTCTTTTAAATTGTCTGACTGGATTCATCTGGATTCATCTTCAAACTCCATACTGAGGATAATTGGTTCTATCTGGTGTTAGCTTTATTAGCCTGCAGCTAATTCACATCATTGTAATGTAGCTAACTTGTTGGCATTACTTGTTGAAAATGATTCCTATGAAAATTCTGGGGGATATGCATTTATGCTCAGATGAATTAAGGCACAACTTATAAGTATATGGTATCATGGTATGAAGCTGAGCTAAACTCAGCTGGATTGAACCTGAGCCATTGAAAGTAGCCTAGCTGTATGGTGTTGATACATGATACATGATACACTCATGATCCTGATCTGTCAGTATTACTGGAATTAAAAAAACAAAGAAACTTGTCACAACTGTATAATAATAATAATAATAATAACAACAGAATAGAATAGAATAGACATGCCCAGCATGACAATTGTCTTTGGTTTCACCATTAAACGTATCACAACCACAATCCACTCAGTCGATTGAAAACACATAAATACATAGAGGCATGTCATATAAACATATATGCAGACATAAATACCCCCTCACCCCCACCCTCATCACACTCACATACATACACACGTAGTCATCATCATCATCACACGAAAAATGAGGCCTTGGCACCTCTGGAGCATGCTAAAGCCTGCACAACCAGTGCCTGTCACCTAAATAAGGCGTGAACTGCCAACAGTTCCTCAGAACTGCCACTCCTGTACGGAACGTGCCTACATACAGTTGTGCTCAAAATAATAGCAGTGTCTTTAAAAAGGCGAGTAAATGTCAAAATTCTTCGAATAAATTGTACTTTAATGAACACATATGCATTGGGCATACTGCATATTCTATTTCAAAGCAAGAAAATTGGAAAAAGTAATGACATTTCATAATATTTCACATACAAACTAAGAAATTCTTGAAAATTCAACTTTGCTGAGTATCCTGAACTAATATTTTGTTGCATAACCATGGTTTCTGATAACTGCTTCGCATCTGTGGTGCATGGAGTCGACCTATTTCTGGCAACGGTCAACAGGTATTGCAGCCCAGGTCAATTGTACTACGTTTCAAAATTCCTCTGCATTTCTTGCTTTTGCCTCATGAACAGCATTTTTTATGTCAGCCCACAAGTTTTCTATGGGATTGAGGTCCGGGGATTGTGCTGGCCACTCCATTAGTTGGATGCTGTTTGTCTGGAACCATGATTTTGCCTGCTTGTTGGTGTGTTTGGGGTCATTGTCTTGTTGAAACACCCACAAGGCATTTCCTCTTCAGCATATGGCAACATGACTTCTTCCAGTATCCTGATGTACTCAAACTGATCCATGATCCCTGGTATGTGGTAAGTAGGACCGACACCGTAGTATGAAAAACATCCCTATATCATGATGCTTGCACCACCATGCTTAACAGTCTTCACTGTGTACTGTGGCTTGAATTCTGTGTTTGCAGGACGTCTGACAAACTGTCTGTGACCCTTAGACCCAAAAGGAACAATCTTACTTTCATCTGTCCACAGAATATTATGCCATTTCTTTTCAGGCCAGTCAATGTGCAAATTGTAGCCGCTTCAGCACGTCTTTTCTTTAACAATGGGACTTTGCGGGGGCTTCTTGCTGGTAGACTGGCTTCACATAGATGTCGTCTGATTGTACCAGTACTCACAGGCAAGTTTAGATCTTCTTTGATCCTCCTGGAGCTGATCATTGGCTGAGCCTTTGCCAGTTTAGTTATTCTCCGATCCATTCGAGAAGTTGTTTTTCTTTTTCTTCCTTGTCTTTCTGGTTTTTCATTTTAAAGCATTTGATATCATTTTAGCTGAACAGCCTATAAGTTCCTGCACTTCTTCGTAGGTTTTCCCCTCTTTTATCCATTTCTTGATTAAAAGCCGCTCTTCATCAGAACAGTGTCTTGAACGACCCATTTTACTTGGTTTTTCAGGACCAATGCAGGACAGCCAGCATATGCAATGTCAGTTGCCTCGATCCTTAAATAAGGGCCACCTGTTAACACCATTTTTTCACAAAATCAATGCCCTCCCTAATTAAACTCACAACTGCTATTTTTTTGAACACACCCCTTTCAGCTAATGATTCAATTTCACAGAATCAGTAGCATGTATGGCAGGCCTGTTGGGTCTGTTGGTTTTCTATACCTTTACTATACCCTCTGGAAACTTGCTTGCGGTGTAAAGGTTGAAATTTTAACAAAAACAGTGATTTATCTTGCTACTGTTGAGGGACTGCTATTATTTTGAACATAACTGTACTTAGTGCTGACATACTTGCCGAAACGTGAAACTGCCAAAAGAAACAGCGGCTAAAACAGTAAATAAGCCCTTGAGACATTAGGCCTACCAGTCACTTGATGCACTCTGAAGAGAGTTTTCCTTTTTTATTTTGAATGATTGACTGATTGATTGACTGACTGACTGACTGACAATGCAAAAAGGAACATGGGAGTAACTAAGAGAAATAAAACAGAAATATGGAAGTGATGCCACACAACACAAAAATACAAAGTACAACAGGAGCTTGACTGGAATGTTTGATTAATATATTGCTTTATTAAGATGTTGTCATTCCTAAAAAAAATTGTATTTGAATAGATTTGCAAAGTTAATTGAGTTGCCAGAAAGGTTAAAAAAATACCACTTACTTTAAGCACTCCTTTGGTGGCTGTTGGAATAGTATACAATAGTATTATGTTGTAAAGATTGCTGTCATTGCTGTCAGTCAGCACACACTGTATTAGTTGTAGTCTTTGGTGGGTGACTCTTCTTTCAGACAACAGGACAGCGTTCCTTGGTATTACTCTAACTTGGCAAATCAAGACTCACACACCTGGAGGCAAATGTAAGAATAACTGAAATAATTTCATCCAGAAATGATAACAAGTCGGCTGATATGTTATAAAAAATGTGAGCCAGTGTCCACGCCACATTCCAGTCCAGAAGGATCAGGTACGAATCCAGTCCGTGATTATTTTCCAATTGCTCTGCAGTCTCCTTCTCTCTCTCACTGACTTCCTGTCCCTCTCCTATCTTAATACAGGCAAATAAAGTTCAACATATAAAAGGAAAAAGAAAGGGACCAGAAGATTGTAAAACTGTTCAAAGAATGCTCAGTGCTCGTTGTTTTTTAAATGTACTTCCAACATCTAAAATGGATAGTTCTTGCCCTTGATTATGATCTTCGCGTTAACCACAAGTCATTATACTGTATATAATGCACCATACAAAAGCTGTGTCTCTGAAATACTTGTCAACCTTTCAACTAAAAGAAATTTGTCTTGGATCAGAGACATAATGTGCTTTATTAAACTGGAAAAAAATGTCCTTTATTAAACTGGAAAAAATCACATTCAGTTTCAATTCTCACAGTTGAATTTCAAATCGAAATCCAATTTCAGTCTCTGTTACTTGTCAGAACACTGCATTTGGGAGCCACCTGACCAGAGAGAGGCAGGCTAGTTACCCACCGGGGAACTCTCAGTGGGCAGGTTGTCCTCCTCTTAGTGTCAGGGTGCAGTGGCTGTCAATCACAGTAGCCAAGCTGATAATATTTTATTTCTGTACATGTTTGTGATGGTGCATATACGTGCAAATTAAGTTGATATGTTTTTTTTTCAGATATATTCAGATTAAATTTTGAGATTAATTTGGCAGTGGAACAAATGTCGCTCCATAATTTTCACACAGAATGAGATATTAGTATGTGAAGAGCCTGCTCAGTATTGCATTTCAATGCAGCGCTAGCCAAGGAACTCTCCAAAGGCTTGCAGAGCAAAAGGGTCTTTTATATTTATGCATTTGGCTGACACTTTTATCCAAAGCAACTTACATTCATCAATTACTTCAGGGCCAGGGCCTAGCAACTATAGGGAAAAGTTCCTTGCTCAAGGGCACAATGGTAGCTGCACACTAGTCAGGTTCCTTAACCACTACACTACCACCACCGAGTCTAGTCTACCAGGCTTGTGGCCCCCAGTCTGGGGACCAAAAGCCTCAAATCCTTACTAGCCTGGTGGAGCTACATGCCTACCAAGTTTCAGGTTTACTAGTAGAATTTCAGTGTCCCAGTCATCATTGATCAAATATTTGGACTGCAAAGACTTCTTTATTTTAGCTTTAACTTTTGTGGTTCAAGTGTTCGTGTAAATATGCAAGTGATGACAATATAATGATAGTAATATACTGAACAAATGATTTTCAATATTGCTTACAACTTGTTCTGTCTCTAATTTTGAATAGTTCATTCATCATTCATCCATCTCTATCTCATTATTTACTTTCCCCATGAATATAAGATGAGGCAATTAGTTGCATTGATTACAAGACAATAAAATGTCAGAAATTATTAGTGCTTTAGAATGGCCACAGAATGAATGAAACCATGGAACAAAATGGTTGTTGTTTATCTACAGACATCTTCTCTTTGACATATCTTTGACATCTTTACGGGGTGAAATGAGGACCTGTCTGTTAAACTGTTATTTTCCGAAGTAGTTTACAAGGAAGATTAGGTCAGATGACCTTTTCTTTTCATGCTTTGTACCAAAAGAAAGAGCCATCTTAATATCTGTTGATCTAACACTGCCTTTAGACACTCACCTGCCAAACCTCACCTGGAAAAACTCAAGATATGCATATGAAAACCCTGTGGGCAAAAGCAGAGCTCACACAGGACCTGCCGACCTGTTAATCTTGGTCTGATCTTCCCACTAAATTTTCCTTCAGGGGCATCATTCCACCGTGAGTGATATGGTGGGAAATCAGACAACTGACAGTTGAAGACTCAAGATGATGTCTCTACATCTCCCTTTTGGAAAACTCTTTTATCGGAATTTATAATACTAAGATATTGTTTTCCTTGAACTTTTATATCCCGTCAAACCTGTTTGACCCAAATAAGACACTTATAGCCTAGAGATCTGGTTACAGGTTGTTAGTCTTCCTCTATGCTTTGGCAAATGTCACACACAAAAAAAAAATTTAATTTTTAAAATCTTTTAAAGGACCAATGTATCCAGAGTGTTTCAACATCCATAGGCAGAGGTAAAATTTATGAAGGTTGACAAATTAGTATCTTGGCATTGATATGGTTTGAGTTCTGATACAGGGAGACAGTTCATCATGATGCCATCTGGTCTTGTGGAACATAATACTCCTGCAAATATTTGCTTTAAGTGTGTCCCGGCTCAGTGCTCTTTGTATTCTTCAGTGTTTTAAGTTGGTCCCTCCCTTTCTTGCGGTTGTGCTTTGGAATCAAACTGTCATGATATGTGCTTAAACATCTAGCAAGGTTAGTGTTATTTTTGGCTTTTCAGTCTGATTTGCCAATCTAATGCCAAGTAAATTTAGTGGCACAAAGCATTACGCAACTCTACCCAACATCAGAATAGAGTAGAGATTATGGATGTTCTGGGGAGCTGTTGCACAAGTGGCTATGCAGTCCATGCCACATTCAGTCCCAGCTCTCCACATGGTCCCAGGTTGACATCTGACCTACAGCTATTTCCCTGATTCCCACCACTGCTCCTCCTCTATAACTACAGGCAAAAAGGCCCAAAATAATACTTAAAATACAACTAAAGATGCTTTGGTCATTCGCCTTTATTTCACACAGGAGAGTGTGAAGACTGAACGACTGAAAAGAAGCATACTGGAGAGATAGGGCAGGGTTAAAAATTTTCTGTGCATCTGCATTTGTGTCTCTGCACCGCAGAACACTCACTTTGTAGTTTACGGAGCTGAATGACCCCACATAACGCAAGCAGTTGAAATACATACATCTCACTTACAAAAAGATCTGGCTCCTGGCTATGGTGGTACTGACACATTAATAATGTTAACATGAGAAGTGATGATTGGCACTTTTAATCAAGTTTTTCTTCATGGAACAGTTGAGTGGAGCATGAGGGAGAGTGTCATGATTGATATGATGGGAGTATCACTTGCAAACACATACCCTACTGGTGTTGTTAATGACACTGAGAAAATACTGAATACAAAAACCTTGAAATACTGGGCTTTATCAAACCCAATTGATTGATGGGAATGATTATTTTTTTATGAATGACTCCTTGTTATTTTAAGCGGTCAGAAAATAAATCACTGGACAGAATACATACATATATTTACTTAAGGTACTTAAGAAAATATAGACCTTTGAAGTGTCACCATCCCAAACACTGCAGAATGGTTAACTATATCAGATCAATTTATTTTGCAATTCTGTGGAAAGTCAACACCCCACCTTCAGTTTATCAAAGTTTTGCACCCATTTCACATGGGTTTAATCTTTCACCCACAGAAACACATTTGCCCTTCACAGTCTCCACCTTCCACCACTTAATGTTTTATTGCTGTTTGCAGTTTTGATTTCCCTTATTGTACCTAACCTTTGCCTAACTTTACTAGCAGGGCTATATGTCATGGTTCATACCTTCAGCTGGACACTTCCATTCATAGGGCTTACTCAACTACGCTTTTTAAATATCTTTTTTTTTAAAGTCTACCTAGTGTGCTAGCTTGCTTACGCTGAGACGCACAAACAGACTACTGTAAAGTCTCCTCTGACGTCCATGGTGACGTTTATAACTTTCCTGTTTGTCTTAAGATTGACCACATTCAATGGCAGCAGTCAGCTCACAGTCTGTCAGCTGTCTATGCTGTTATCACAGACATCAAAAGTATTTGTGGACAAATGTTTGACCTCTCCTTTAAGCATTTCCCTTCTACGTGATAAGGCGATGATGGGCAACTAATATAATACATCATTCTACCTCTTCTGCTTTTACTTCTGGATACTTTAACTTGTCTTGTTAAAGCACAGCTGCGGGAGCATTAATTGACATAAATTTGGGAGGTGGTCACACACACACATTTGATATGGCTAACATGGCTTTAGTGTCTGATTCTTTGAGGTGAGGTCTTAATATGAATGCTGATGTGAGCTCTATACATGTCAAGTTCAGCTTCCTAAGCACAGGGCCAGTGGTAAGCTCTCAGAAACAAATATACTCTTCTTACAACTGCATCTGCATTACAGCATCCATCCACAACCTATTAACAATTTAAAATTGATAAAGAAATGTTTTGATGGCCACTGGAATGTTTGGCAAAGCACAGAGTTGTTCTGTATGACACTAAATGTTTTAAGTTCTATTCCAACCATCTGACAGTGAAGAGTCCTGTTTCTCTACCTCTGTTCAAACTCATTTTGAGACCTTGTTAATCACTATTATTTACATTCCTACTGCAGGAGCAAAAGATTAGCACATAGATTAACAGGCATATTGCCACAGAGTTGTGGCTTGGTGTGAGAGCCATGCTTTTCAATACTGCGACACACGTTGCAACATTTTTGTTAACATACCACAAAAGAGGACATAGCAACAGCGGCCTTTAATCATTTGTTCAGATTCTTTATTTCTTGCTGATTTGCCGTGGTGGTGGAACTCCAATGCAGACCCATTCAAACCCTACTCATGCAACTCATCATCCATTCAACACTCCAACCCTGTGCAAACTCATTGCTTAATCGACCGAAGGAAACCCAATACCCATCATCAGGTGGGGAGTATTGAAGCTGAACTTTCCAAAGAAAAGGACAAGCGAACAAGAGGTCTGGCTATGAAGGGGATTAATTGCAATAACAAGATAACTGAACAGCATCGAACAGCAATAAGTACGTGCCAAAAAAAAGGGAGAAAAGCCAGACATGCCTTGACGGTGCCCTGAAGGTGTTGGGTGTATTTGTGTAATCTAAGAAGTCTTCTGGCTTTTGAAAAAGGCTTGCACTTCCAAGTGTGACTAATGGCGTTTCACACATAAGTTAAAACGAGAAATTACATATGATTAAACAGACAGGGGGCCCTTATTTAAAAAAAAAAAAAAAAAAAAAAAAAAGCAGATACTCCTTAATGACCAGCCATTGAATATAACGTTGAGGTCCTGGCATGATGATGGGTCAGTGCATAGAGATGAGGGACTAGGCATGTACAATTACATTCGAACTGATCACAACGGAAATGAACGCTATCTCCAGCCAAATGTTGTAAGAAACATTGAGATTAATAATCAATAGATTCTCTGTTACCCTGCAGCATCTTGATTCGCTAACTTAGTTATTGATACTACTGATACAACAGCGCAGAATTTCCAGAAATCATGAACATAATTCTTTTTTTTTGTTTGAGATTGTAATTGTAGATATCAGGAGCATATCCAGGTTAAATGCTGTCCAGGAACATCTCAGTGCTCTGGACCTTAGCCTTTGGGCTTTCCAAAAAAAAATCAAGATAGTGAGAATTTCAAACACCTTACATTCACAACAGATACATTCAACTCTGCAATAAGCTAAGTGTTGTTGACAAATGCCATGTTCAGAGACACATAGAACAGTTATGGATTACGCCAGTGTAGCGCCAAAAGTGGCCCTGCCTGTTACATCCTCCCACCACTGTCACAAGGCAAGCTTTGGAAGAAGCACTGTAAGACCGAAGCCAAAGTGCCCCTTGGGGCAATACCTGGCAGGTCTTATCATTTTGCACTTTTGCCAAATGCCTCCCTCTACCGAACAACCAAAAAATGTCAACAACCCTCTCACTCCGTTTCTCACACTCTCTTTTACACACACATTGATTAGCAAGTTAGGTTCAAAGCTTGTGGAGGGATGGCAAAGGGTGTATATATGATTCCAGAATGTCTTTGAGTCGTGATCTGCCATCTCTGAAATAGTGAATACTCTCCATTGCAATACAAATGTAAAAAAGAAAGAGTTACATTAGTTTATATGTCAGCTTGAGAATTAGGCCTAGTCATTTGATAAGCAATTTTTATCCCCAATGGCTTTTTCCTCCCTAGCATCTCTTTCAGGTTGCACACACACGTGCGCATATGCACACTCATAACACACACACACACACACACACACACACACATTTGCACACAAAAGCACACATCTATATGCACACATACACATACACACAGTCCCACTTTCGATACTATGGACTCTACTGAACTCTGTGATGACATCTAAAAAAATAAAGACCAAAAACAAATAACGAAAAAAAAAACATTTTTTTTCTCTCGTATTTTTTTCTTAAAAAGATCCATAGCACTCGTCTTTAAATTAGCATTCACACATGCATACTCTGGGTGTTGAATGTTGGCTGAATTGTATGGTGGGGACAGAACAGCCTTGTCTTCATAATTTTTCGTGTTGCTTGGTGGTCGGGAGGAGGAGCATGTTTGTAAAAGTGTCAGTAGGAACTCTGGGATACTTACTCCTCCAACCCTCCGCCTCTAAACCCCCCCATCTCCACCGTAACCCCCCCCCCAAACCCTCTGTTAGTTTCCCCTCCCCTGTTGGATAGTGTAAGATCAAGGCCACTGTTCCACTGCATCTTGGCCATGACCACATCCACATTTAAGACTGTCCAAAGGGGTGGGGTCCATGACCATCCTGAAAGGAAGCAACAAAAAAAGGAAAAAAAGACAGGTTCAGACTCTAAATTTCAAAAACTGAGACAATTGGTGCTTGTATTAGGACAAATTTAGATGGTAGGGATGAAGTGCACACATACACCTGTATGTACGCACACACGCACGCACGCACATAACACACTCCTTCTCTCATGAAAGGTGTTTATCTCATGTAGCCAGAAACTCTGGAGGTTTCATTTTTCTTTCTTTCTTTTTTTTTTTTTAAACCTAAGGCAAAATATTTGCAAAGCAACTGCAAGGCAAGGCAAATATTTGGCTAAAGAGGAAATGCAGCATAAGCAACTCTCCTTATAAAGAACCAAAGAGGGCTAACAGGTATTAGTTTAAATGAAACACTACTGTAGGAATGACCTTGTTTAAGGACAAGTGCCCCCTCTACTGTTGGTGGCCCCGCCAACTGAGAAAATCCATCTAAAAGTACACTGGCATTATATTTTTCCAACAGGCATTGGGTGATTGGGTGGAGGTTAAGGTAGTATGGCAGTACAGCGAGTGGCTAGGGACAAATATCTCTGCTCAGTAATAGAGGTTCTGTATAAATACAGCACATGGGTCATGGGTGTATCAGTCTCCAAATGAATGCTGACTCCCCACCCAATGGGTGTAATCAGGTTAGTAAGAACATGAGGTCAGCCCTTTAATGTGCATGATTAGGCTTGGTACACCATATTCAGACTCATGATCATTTCACTTGATCATGGCTGTTATTATCTGGTCATGTTTGCAATTTGCTCTCACTTCCACAAATTCTACACCACAAATAACCAGAAAGCAGAAAAGAGTAAAAGTCCAAGCCTATTACCAATTATGCCTGAATAAGGTCCAATTTTGGCAATACATCACTGATGAAAGGAATAATGAAACGTTTCCTTTTGTTTTCCATGGGAACCCATCTGTTGAAATTCACTACCAGGCAATTCCATGTTCCATGTTATGGATGAAATGAAAAGTCCACTTTCCATCCAATTGACCTATTGTATTTAATGTATGATCTTGAAGAAAACTACTTACAAATGGCAATGTCCTAATCTCCTTAAAGGTTCTAAGGTAGTTGACCAAGTTACTGAGTTCCTGGCATTCTGATGGGACTTCAAATAACAGCTTACCACCCAACTTCTTTAGGATCACCTACATACCTGACATATTTTAGACCTTTGTATGACCCCATTCCCTCCACTACAGGGAAACTGCAGTGCCTCCTTCAACAGTTCTTTAGACATTTGGCTACAGTCAAACACCAACTTCAAGACTGTATATTGTTGGTGCACTGAAACTTCAATTTAGCCTGCCTGCCAAATAATGGTATAGCAGCCGGCAGGAAATGTACTGAAACACCTTCTGCTAAACTATCAGATATGAATATGAAAGTTAATTCACAAATAAGTAGGTTCTGTTTTTCTGTTCTTTTTTCCAGTTGCATAGAATTTTGCACAGAATGTTATTTTATTTTTTAAGTATAAATTATGGTTTCATAAATAAGTATTGTTATTCTTAAAGCTGCTCTGTGTAGTTCTCATGGAAAATATTAATTTTTTTCAGCTTTGCATTTACTTGCAATGTATTTAATGCAGTAGCAATTATAGGAAAGCTGCGCTAACGCTAGTTGATTTGCTTGCCATCTCCAGACGATGTTCGGACAACCTGGTGCTTAGCTTTAACAAAATTGTTTTTCCAAACTCTATCGGTGTTTCTATGTCATCTTTGGATGCTTTAAGCAAAGTGTTACAAATGACTCCTTTATGGTCTGGGCTGGTATGGCCTAAAATCTAAAGGCTATAATGGCATAATTTAAAATATGGATGATAGTAACAGGACTAACAGTGGAAAAAAAATCCTAAGCCTGAACGTTTTTTCCATGCACAGGTAGGGGGATGTTATGCATGCAACGCACTTTTAAAACACTACTTGGTCATTTTGGTCATTTTACGCAATTTACGCCTGCCTGTAGCGTGTATATGTGTGTGTGTATGTGACTCAGAGGGAGACAAGACACAGCATCATACTGAAATGCAGACAATTTTGAAGAACTAATTACTAAAATAATGGCCTCAGATGTGGAAAAGTTTTTTGGACAAATGAACTGGGATTGCAGTGAAATACATGGCTGATGGTACAAGGACTTAGAGAATGCAAAGAAAGACTCAAGATTTTTGAATTTCAGAAGTGTTGAATCAGGTCCATCTAATGTTCTGTTCCATTTTTTAATTCTAATGATTTGGGAGTGAGGAAGCATCAATCTTAATTACAATTCATCATTAGGCTATACATTCATAAGAAAATATATTTTTCTTTTACAATTTGCTTGCCTGTGTCTTCATTTGTCTCACGATAAAAAAAAACAAACAAACCAAAAAAAACATGCCAGACATAAAAATATGTTCCCCAAGAACTATGCACTATGCAATCGAGTTGTGATGGCAGTTTAAGTGCTTGCAATGTGAAGCAAATTCAAGTCAATTCTCTTGCAAATTGCTGTCACTGAGACTAGTGACTAGCATCACTTGAAAGGTTATGATGCTAAGCTCACGAAAGAAAGCTCAGTGCATTGTATGATCTTAAGTGTTCCCCACATTTTCTGATAAATTGACTTGCTCGCACCTGGGAGGGGGAATAGCACAGAGGAAGGCTGTTATGTCTAAACCATGAGAAGTATTGTGTGTGAGACAACGTGTAGACCTACAAACAAAATAAGGAATTCTTCCATATTATTATAGACTACATCGGCAAACTTGAAAAGTTTTGTTTGTTTGTTAAATCTCTCTCTCTCTTTTTTTTTTTTTTTTAAGTCAGCCGGTACACCTGAGATCCGAGATCCGAGATCCACCTGAGATGCCTGAATACTATCAGCCCTGTAATAACAGGATCTGTTTCTCCTGAAAAAAAATTATGAAAATGCTTCCAAACAGGTAGTGCACAGTTGTTAATTTCATGTTACTTTTTTTGGCACAACTCTCTCGTCGGTGCTCCTTTTATTTATTATAATTATTAATTAAGCTGGTTCTTGTTCTTGGCCATGTACTTTTACAACAAGAAATTTATCAGCTTATTAGTATTTTATTTACGTATAACAGCTAACACACTGATCACATCAAACCAGTTGCAGGCTCAATAACATGACTTTTACAGTGCATCTTCCAGTCCTAAGGATTATTTCAAGACTGCTAGATTTCATATGACTGCTATATCACCTGATCTACTTAGTATTGGAATAAACAAAATCAGGTCTGAATAACTGCACTTACTACGCCTTCACCTAAATGTAGCAATGTGTTACACTATGCTGCTGTTATCATCCATGGTGGATTGTGCTTGAACAGAACAAATGTTCATGGTGCTTTTTTGGTTGTTCCAAGGCGATTCAATCAATATCCAAGTTGCATTTTGGCCTTAAACTCAGGGCTGATCAAATCACAGCACATCTTAAGGAGCATTTGGCTAATGTTTAGGCTACTGACTGATTAGACGTCACCCTTCAAGTGTGAACTACCTGAAATTATTATCTCATAGTGACTAGGCAAACAGCAGTTGTACCATAGCACCTACTATTGATTCCTTTGTGTGTACCATCCCCCAAATTTCATCAATTCATCTTAAAAAAAAAAGGAAAGGGATGTATATGGTACCACCTATTCGCTCTATATTCAATCAGTGAGATTTGCAAATATGTGGCCACTTTGTTATTTCATATACCATGTTCATCACCACTGCTATTGCTAATGCTATTGCATTCTGATAAGCCTGCATAGCAGCCCACAGTAGCTAGTTCATTACTCTCATAATACTGCCAAAGACAGCAGAGAACAATATCTATTCATGTCACATTCTACCTCATTGTTATTGTTTAGCTATAGTCTTTGGACCCAACCTATATTTGTAAGAGGAACTCCACAAAGCATGATTGTATAAAAACACAATGCTGAGCCCAAATCTGTGATTACATACTAGCACACACCCCAGAAGGTTACTTGTGTCTTGCACTCAGTCAAGTCTCTCTCCTTCTCAGAAACAAACACACAAACAAACAAACAAACAAACAAACAAACAAACACACACCCACACAGCCACTCCCTCACTCACCTGGCTGTAGGTCACTACTGACAGGTTATTTTGCAGGTTGTTTGTAGCTAGAGACACAGAGTTGTGTGACAGTCCATTTTGCTCAGGCTGGATGTGCTGTGGGCCACCCTCCCAGCCTGCGCCAGGCCCCTTTAGACTGCTGTCGCTGTGTTGGTGTTGGTGCTGATTCTGGTCGGTGATGTCTCCTCCACCTCCGCCGCCTCCTTCTCCTCCTCCTCCGCTGTCCTTGTTCTTCTGTGGTGAGGCGAAGGGGTTGAAATCTCCTTCCAGGTGGCGATGGGGCTGCGTGTTGAACTCAGGCTGGAAGGAAGACAACTGCTGTGTCACGCCGAGGAGGCCTCCCACCTCCACGCTTAGGATCACCCAGATGACGTCTGGGGGAGGGGGGGGGGGGGTGGGAGGAGGCAGAGAGAGAGAGTTTTAACAAGGGCTTGCACCTGACACACTGCTTCTGGGACATAGGTCTTTGAAGAAGTTGACATTTTAGATCCCTGTCTATGCTAAACACTGGAATGATTTTCAGACATTCAATAGCATAGCAGTGACTTAAAATGTTAACTAGCACATCAATGAATAACTCAAATGGCCTCATTGTTGTAACAAATCTCTTCATAGATAATGGTGATATTTACACAGCTAGATGCTTGTGGTTGAACCTCAAATGGATAGGATAAAAGACTGACTTCTCACCTCCATAGAACAGTCCTGTGGCAGTGCACATTCTCCACTGGCCCTGGTACATGCCGGGAGTCACTGGGCTTCGCATTTGTACACTGACATCAGAGATCTCCTGTGGATCCAGCGAGCGCACCATGACGATGTTAACATGACCAAACTGATCTCCTCCAACATACTTTAGACAAACTCCTGGGGGCCATGTCTCTGTGCCTGTGAAATAATAATAAATACATATTTGTATTGATGCATTTTTTGGCATGTTTCAACTAGCTCCAATGATTTTCACATATATTTCAGATATCTGTGAGTGAATATGAATATTCATATGCACCTGTGTTTTGTATTCTCCAAGTTTTCGTGAAAGGTGTGTCTGGTGGTACTGACTCGCCCTCCCCAATGGTAACATCCTCCACAAAGGACATGGATGGTGCTGTGATGTTAGGACTCTCAAAATCATAGTAGGCTCCAATGGCTGCTTGAAGATTCCTTTACAGAAGATAATGAACATTAATAAGACAATAATGCACAAAGAACAATGATGCTCTCATTAAAATAGGCCTACATGCCTCTACTTTGACCGAGGTTTCTGAATCACTGTACACGTAATCGTAATCAATTAATCGATATTTTCAGGGAAATACAGGTTACCCATTACTTCAAAGAATACTTGTGGTTTCGAAAGAGTAGTGCTAATTTTAGTAGGCGCATTCCTTGGCTAAGCGTCACGTGACTAAGTTCGCCTAATGCCGCATGCAAGTCCATTCCAACAACAACTTACGTTGTATGAGTAGCGTATCTACTCTAACAATACAGTGCACACGAATCATTGGTATTTCCGAAGCCTCTTACAACAATAACTAGCATCCTATTAGGCAAACAAACTACGGTGTCTCAGGCTCAACACGCATTACCTTTATATCTGATAATGTATCAAGCTCTCATGATAACGCCACTTTCCTTAGCCTCTAGCTATAACGTTGTTTAAAGGTAGAAAATTAGGTGCATCTACTAAAGACAGGGGGCCTAAGTCTGGATGTAAAAATTAAACTATCAGGACACTATGAAGCAAATCATTTACTGGCCAGGCGATTTCGAACATTTCAAGATTTGCAGCTGCATGATGTTACGTAATGTAACTGCGGCTCATGTATGGGGCTTTGGAATCGTGCCATCAACCGACTACGTTATCTACCTGTCTAGCCGACCAAAAACATGAGGCAGCAATTTATTAAAATTTTTCTTTTTTAATAAAGGAACGGAGTAAGCCAACGATGCGGGCAAACTTGGAGACGATACTGAGTGTAACAGTTTACATTAAAACTCTCTGAAACAAGTTAGCTAACGTTCGACAGCTGACGTTACGTCGGGGAAACCCTACCCTTCAGTTCCTGAAACGAACGAACTAGCCAGCAAGCTAACTTGATCGGTGACATGCTAGAGAGCTAGCGATAGCAATCAGCTTGGTCGCTATTAAACTGTACAGTTATCATGTGTGACATTTTGTGCCTCTGCGTTCTTTTGTGACAGGACCCTGCAGTGCATGGTAATCGATGATTAATAGAACTTACAATAACACATTGACAGCTCTTTAAAAGTCTGCCTGTTTTATGTCCCAGCTAACGTTGGTTAACATTAGCCACCAATATTTTGAATCTGGCTGCCACTAGCGGTCTAGAAAACAAGCTTTCTTCAGGAGGTCAAATGCTACCTTGTTAGCAAACGTGGTGCACTATAAAGTAACGATTAGACTTCCTACAAGGACATTAGTAAAACTCTTTAGAAACACAGAAGCAATGTCTTAAATGATTCAGTACAATGACGATGGGAATGACGGAGGTTAAACAAGCAAACGGCTAGCGTTAACATTAGCTAACGCTGGAGGCCTCAAATCCCCGAGCTCACCAGTTAGTCATATCCAAGAAGAAGGCGCAGCCAGCAGGGTTAAGTTGAAAGCCCAGCAGTCTTTGGAATTCGGTGATTAAGATATCTTTGTCAGTGGTGCCCATGCAGCTAAATTTCTGCATGAGCTCCGGGTCTAAATCTATGTCCATGCCCTCCATCGCGGGTGCCCGGGTACAGCGACAGGGTTCCTCTTTTAATTTAGTCCGAGGCCTCAACCAGTCATAACAACAAATCCAAAAACAACGGGAGTGCGCATGACATTACAGTGGCTGACTATGGTGCGTTCACAGACTGTACAGATGGATCAGGAATTCTCGTTCTTGCTACGAACGCCGCTCTTCCTGGTACACGCCCCCTTTACCACCAAATCCAGAACAATCACCAAAAGTACAAAATAATTACAATAGAGTGTATCTAGAGCCAACGATTCTATGAGTTGCACTGGAAAAGTTTTCTTGTCGTCATGTTCATACAGGTCATTTAGAGTTTTAGGTTAGCCAAACATAGGCCTTCACAAAGACTAAACAATATGGAATATGTTAAGCTTTTGGGGAAGAAAGGAAAAGTTTGTGTTTGTAAGTAATTGAAGTAATGCAGTTCAAATCTACTATTGTAAACTAGTTATAATGTCCATCTCTCATCTCTGCTTTAACATTACCAGATTGTAGGCCTAAGATTGTTTGCCCAGAATCTTCAAAGGGCTTTATTTAGACTGCTGTGTAGGTTTACTTCAAAATGTTTGAAGTAAATTGACTTAATTTGCCCAGTATGTGAAAGTCAATGATCTCTCTTCAGCGGATCATAGAGACGTCCTAAAGAGAAAACTTGCGGTTGTTTTTTCATTTTAAAAGATAAATCTGGTATAATTTCAAATTGATAATTGATATGCACTTATTCTGAATAAGGGACTAATATAATATTCTCTGGCATAGATATATATTGAGGTTTGAGGAGGTTGAGGGTTCACGCAGTATCTTAGCTGCTCCTAGGACTGCACTCTTTTGGATGGAGGTCTCAGATATGTTCTTCTGGAATCTGCTGAAACCTCTGACTCAGTTTGGCTAAGTTTCAAGTGTCCCTATCACCGCTGGGACCACTGTTCACCTTCCACATCTTGCTTTATTCTCTCTCACTCTATACTTTAACACTGCTTGTGTGTAGTAGTAAAGAAACACTAAAGCTCATAAGTGATAATCCTTGCCTATTTTTCCAATAAATAGTAATATAAACAAAAATATATGTGCTTCTAGTACGTATTTACTATTGTGTGTTGATAGGGGTCAAGCAGTAGCCAATAATGAAGAATTAGAAACTAGTCTCTGTCTGCTAGAAAATAAACTTGTTTTGTCTTACTGTGTGTCTACAAATGTTTCAGCAGATGGCAGTAATGTGCACAATTTACAGCAGCAGTGTCAGAGTCTACTCCCAAACCATGTTCATCGCAGTGTCTTGTGGGATGTTGGAAGACTGAAAAGATGAAATGACCGGTGTGGAAGTGTCCGACGGAGGGAATGCTGAAGATGCTAAATAGTGGGAAATGTCAAAAACAGCAATCATAGATATACGTTGAAAACAAGCAGGATTATTTCTGACCAGTCGATAACACAAACGGAAATGGCTGGGATTATTAAAAAGCAGATCTTGAAGCATTTGTCGAGGTAAGCAAAGCAAAGAGATCCCTATTAACGTGACTGTTTATGTGGAGATTTTTAGGGTAAGATTGGTTGAGTTAAAGATTGTTGATGTACTTTAGTAACCTAATCTCGAGTCGCTATGTTAATAAAACGCACGGTGATGTACCATGACGCATACATGTGTGTTTACTTGAGGCTTGTTCGCTAACATTAACGTTAGTCTAAGCTGCCGCCTAGCTTGCTTTGCTGTCTGTCTTTAGCCAGTGGGATCCACGAATTATGAGCCATCGAGCATCATCGAAAAATCAAGTTTTTGATGTTTTTGTGCCAATCAGTCATTTGTTAGATAGTCGCGTTGGCAATACTTATTTTTTCTGAAGGCAGGGCTTTGGTAGTATCTGGGCTTTGGTTGGTACTAATGGTTTTATTGAAATGTTTTTTTGTTATTCAGAATGGATGCTTGCAGGTATAGCAGTAAATTCTCTAGATCATTTGGTTTGGCAGCTATATATATTATCTTAAATCATATTTAGAAACATGATATAGGCCTGTGGTTCTTCATATCCAGATGTTCATATCACATCCCATAATTACACTAAAGATTTTAGACCTGGCTTTTAGAAGGCTGGTCGGTAATGTTGACACTGGCCATTTGAGAGCTAGGTTTTGACAGAGGTGAAACCTCAGACCTCAACGAGATAACATAACATAAACGTAACATAACGCCTTTTAGGTAGTGTAGGCCAGTGGTTGTCAAACTGGGGTACGAGTACCCCTGGGGGTACTTGGATCAATTCAAGGGGGTACACAAAAAAAGTCTGTGAATAGATTCTCAGGTCTCACCAACATGAAGTTCAGGTACAGACTATACGTGGACAAAGATCTTGCACTCAAATTGTCCCCAATACAACGCAGTTGCCACTACATGGTAGCCTGTATATCAACATGAGTTCACATTTTGTATATGCAGCAATAATAGTTAGAAAAATATTAATTATAATAGCAAGCTGTCTATGGTGCAGGGGGTACGTGGTAGGACATAGAATGTCTCAGGGGGTACATGGCAGTTAAAAGTTTGGGAACCGCTGGTGTAGGTTATTTATCAGAAGTAGTCTGTGTGCAGTAGTGACAGGGATGAAATAATCCCTCAATATTGGTTCATCAGTGAAAAAAGAAGCCAGTTGACAGTAACTGTGAATTGTGTGGATGGTTTGTGAATTTTGAAAGGCACAGAAGTCCGACTGTGACAGTAACATTAGGTCTATTATTTTTTGTTCCTTGACTCCTGAAGAATAAAGTGAATTCACACCAGCTTTGAACTTTACTGACAGCTTTTCATTAAGTGAAATTGAGAAAGTAAAGGGGAAAGTATGGCACTGTATTATGTAGTGAAATAAAGCTCAGGTGAAAGGCTTGCCTTCTTTGCACAGTAAGACCGTTGTTCTTATAGCGACCCATCTTAAACTCAGTCATCTTCCTTAATTTGAATGTGTTGTCTAATTCAGTGCCTGCTGCCTCCGTCAAAGCACATGCTTGTTGCAGAGACGGTTCCAAGTCGGAGCTGAGCGCCTGCCAGGAATTCATTGAGTGCAGTCATCAGCGCTGCTTTGAAGGCGTTTGTGGGGGATCATGTCATGTGCTATCAATATGCTCAGGCATTGGTCAGGCAAGCCTGGCAGCAGATTTGTTATGGTTTTTCTGCACCCATTTTTTTTCTTTTTTTCCAGAGTTTGTCACAAACCTGATAACTGGTTAGCGTCTGCAATTTCCCAAATTTGTGCTTCTGGAAGTCTTAATCAGATGAGTAAGATAGTACAGGCGTTCTCGCCCTCAGCTTATGCTGACTGACATTTCATGAATATGTGAATTAGGGTTGGTACGAAGCGTATGTGTTTTGTTGTCAGTTTTGCGGTGCAACAGTTCATCTCTGTTATATTAAGAGGCACTGAAGGAGTTTATTTGTCTCCCATTTATATAGTATTTATATGTATCCCAGCCATTGTAGGCTGCATCAGAGGGATGTTTTGATTTATGTACAGTAGATGTACAGTAAAAGAGTGGTGGATTTCTGCCCTTAAAAGTTTGAGCAGCATGCTGTAATTCCTGCTTTGTGGCATGTGTTGGCAGTGCTAGTCATCTAGGCTATTCTCTGTCTGTGTAGTTGGTTGGTGGAGGAGGTGGGGGACGGGGTGCTGAGCCCCTGCTGATTCACCCTCTCACAGAGATGAGCATCATGCTTCACCAGCAGACCAACAACTTCTGGGATTGACCCAGATCTTCCCCAACCAAAGTACCCCAGCATGTCCCATACCCCCAGATTTCATGCATATGAGTGTTGCCGTTGTAAGAATTATTGGGTGCCACACTGGTCCCATGGAGCTGGTCTCACCCTCAGAGCTTTGAGTCTAGTGTTGAGCGTGTATTCTGTCCTGTAGGTCTCTATATTCACTGAGGCCCCCTCCATTTAGCCATGAAGTGTTTGAGTTGTCCCTGTGGGGAGAGTCGTTGAGCAAATAAAGACAAGCTTGTACAGCCTTTCATCAGATCATATATCTCACACTTTTTAGCACTGCATTTTCCCATCTCTCTTTCTGTCTGTCTGTCTCCCCTCTTCTTTCCTTTTCTTTTCCTTTGCCTTTCTCTCACTCTTTCTGTCTTCAGTTCTCCCATTGTCACACGTCCTCCATCTCTATCTCTCCAGGCAGTAATGACAAAACCAAAGCCCCTTACAGCATGCTCACTCAATGTGCATTATTATAAAAAAGGCGAATTTGACATAGGCTATATTTTACTTGCAAATTGTGTTCTGGGAGCTCAGAAAGTTGGCCACTGAATGGGATTGCCGAACCTATCATCCACTGATGCATGGTGTGTCTCCTTTCTCTGCCAGTTGACTGCCATGTCATAACTGTTTAGCTCAGCTTCTTGTAAAATTATACTGGCAAGCTAATGATGGACCTTTGAACAGATAAGCCTGTGTGAGGACAGCTGAACCGTAGCGTGGGCTGGGATAACCGTTAATTAGGCTAGTGTACATTTTGCTGTTTAGCCTATGCGTGAGTGGAAATTGTAGGGTGAACATTCCAACTGATTTGTTGATTTTTTTTTTTTTAAACGCTGTGCTGTACTAGAGCCCTATTTGAACATGTAGAAATTAAATTCACAGCTTTGCTGTGCTGGGATGTCAGCAAGAGGTGTACATCTTTAGCTTTTGTCTTTTATCATGCAGAACTGAGTGCCTTATGTATAGTGTATTATGCCTGAAATGGAGTGAGTTTACTAAGGTGTTGCTGATACGTCTGAGCAGCTGGGAACAGCAGGCCTATTCAGTGCCAGCTGGGTTGGCTATGGCCTGTTTGTTTTATACCCGGACCAGCATACAATTCTAAGTCAGTTTGGGCGTGGTTAACCATTTGCAGTTTGTTATGAGGTTATAAAAATTAAATTTTTGTGTACACACATTGGGAAATACTTTTATTTCATTTATTTGTAATTATCCACTGAAAATCATCTGTTATTTATGATGTATTGGCAAAGGGGTATAGAATCAGATGCCTTCTTCCCATAAATAGACTTGCATCACTGGCTGGGCTGAATGAATCATAGGGAGTGTGTGGAGAAGATTCTTTGATCTCTGTCTCTCTTTCTCTCTCTCCTTCCTCACCCTAGAGAGAACATCCCATTTAAAATGCATCCTGCCACGTCAGGAGGCTTCGTCTCGAGATATTACCCGAGGATGCCATTTGAAGCAGGCACACACTGAAGTCCCTTCTCGACACACACACACACACACACACACACACACACACACACACACACACACACACACACACACACACACATACACACACACACACACACACACACACAGAGACACACACACACACACACACACTGCTCCTTTTGTGCATGCTCAATATTTCTTTAATTTTATCCTTCTCTCCTTGTTTCCCTTTTTAAAAAGTCTGGCATTCATAGGGCCTTATTTAGGGCGGAGAGTAGGCTATATAGGCCTAGCCAGTTTCAAGAGGGCTATTTTTGTTGATGGCCATCCAGGTCTCTGTGGTGTCTTGGGGCGGGCTGGCTTTCTGAGAGGGCAGAGAGAAGGGGTAATTCTCCCACGGGTGGGTAAATTACACTAGGAGCAGCCTCGAGGCACTTGCAGATGGACGCCTAATCTCATTACCCCACAGCCTGCCACTGACTGTCATTGTGATGGGATGCATGGAGTGTGTGTGTGTGTGTGTATGTGTGTGTGTGTATGTGTGTGTGTGTGTGTGTGTGTATGTGTATGTGTGTGTGTGTGTGTGTCTGTGTGTGTGTGTGTGTGGACAGTGAGAGAGTGGGTCTGTGTATCTGTTTGAGGGTCTGCATGCGTTAGGGTCATGAGTGAGAGAGAAAGGGGCACAGGGTCTGCGTAGGGTCGTGTGTCTGGGTCTGTGTGTGTGCGTCTGTGTGTGTGGGTCTATGTGTCTGTGTGTTTGTGTGCATGTGACAGGGCTGTGCGTGTGCACGTGTGATGCATCCCCAACCTCATCCCCTCATCCATGACCTCATCCCAGCCACATGTAGGCTTGGACAAGGAAAGAAAGAGAGGGAGCTTTGACATGTGTTCTAGTAGCCTATGGCCCACTCCTTTCCTCTGCCTCAACCACAAACACTGATGTGTTGCATTGCGTTGTGTTTTGTTGTATTGTTGTCTTGGGCCAGTGTTTTGTCCTTGCAGACTTTCTGCCAGCTGTTTTCGACTTGTGCAAAGACCTTTCACATAGTTACTGTATTTGCTCATAACTTGAGCTGTGAAATTCAGATGTTGATTTAAGTCACCTCTGGCTGATAAATGGACTGCAATGTACTCTGGCCCTGTGGAATAACACTTCAGGCAATGATCTTAGTGTTCTTAAGGATTTGAAATGAACTAGAGTTTAATAAAGCAAAGAGCTGAACTAA
The DNA here is from genome assembly GCA_015244755.2 of Tenualosa ilisha. NCBI lineage: Eukaryota > Metazoa > Chordata > Actinopteri > Clupeiformes > Clupeidae > Tenualosa > Tenualosa ilisha. Next base: position 2,711,636 of record PYXC01000585.1, read on the forward strand.
GCAAAAGGTATTGAAAATTAATTGAATTATTTGAGTAAAACCACAAAAACAGAAAGACGTTAGCCTCTCCATAAATGGATTTGAATGTTTGCCTTTTTTGGCTTTAGGCCTGATGAATGTGTAACTACATGTTTGTGTGACAGTGTGACAAGCTTAGCATTAGCGAGATAGTGGTCATAGAGGTGGAGAAACTCCCTGGAAATGACTTATTTTATATTGGCTAGTAATTTTAATGATGCTATGGTTGTATGTATAGAATAATATATATGGAAAACTGTGGTGGCAATTAATTAGCTTAATTACTTAATTGAGAAATCAGATCCTGTGGGTCTTCACAGTGGTGTCACCAATTTAGCTACAAAGCCATAACTCCAGCCTGTCAAAGCAACACAGCTGCTTGTAACTCAGAAAAGCACTGAGGTTAAGACTTGACTGCAATCCAGAGTCATTCACTCTGAACCACCGCATGCAACCACACGCAGATTCATCAGTGAGAACATGCCCTTGTTCTGAAAACAAAATGCTGTTACAGTATGATCAATAACCCTAATAACTGGAAAATTGGTAATCTATTGATAATATTGGCACACATGCTTGTCAGTTAATCCACACTGGATCCAGGTCCAGCCCTTGCAAAAATAACACTAATGCTTAATGGGTTGGGGTTCATTTGGAAAAAAAAAAAAACTTGAATGTTGTCAGTTATTTCTTGCCGGGGGACAATCAAACCTGTCTCAGCTTGTCTTTCCCTCCCTCCTTTCAGGTTCACCAAGAACCTGTCCCCGGACAAGATCAACCTGAGCACGCTGAAGGGCGAGGGCCAGCTGTCCAACCTGGAGCTGGATGAGGAGGTGCTGCAGAATATGCTGGACCTGCCCACTTGGCTCGCTGTCACCCGTGTCTACTGCAACAAGGCCGCCATTCGGGTAGGTGAAGGAGGCCTGTCACAGTGGGAACTGGGAAAGATCGGTAACACTTTATTTGAGGGTGTCTACATAAGAGTGACATGAGCCTGTCATTAGCATGACATGACACGCATCATGAACATTGATGACGCTTTTTAATGTTAATGACTCTTTTATGACATTAAGTGTCATTCGTTTTTTGTAATGTAATGTTGACACTGTTTGGGGTTCAGACATTACAAAAGCCAAATGACACTTAATGACACTTAAAGTCATAAACACCAATGAAATGTCACTAATGTTAATGATACGTGTCATGCTATTTATGTAGACACTTTCAAATAAAGAGTTACCGAAAGATCCATGCAGTCCATTTTCCAACACCAAAGAGATTCGATTTCAGGTACTGGAGAGTATATAGCACAGCTGTCAAGAGAGTATACTGTACCTTGAAAACTGAAACCACAATCTGGATGCAGTCTACCTCCTAATTTCAGAAACCCTTCCAGATGTACACAGTGCTGGTTCCTCTGAATGTGCCTTTAGTTATTCAGGGGCCTGTTTGCACTCTGGAACACTGAAGCACTCACAAAAAATGGAAAAAAAAAAATTTCAGTTCTAAGACAGGTTCCAAGTTTTTCACCGGCTTTAACAGCCTGCACACAGAGTTTTACTCCTCTACTCGTGGTGCCCGAACAACTCCCCTTAGCCATGGTAAAACCAGCATAACCCACAGCCGCTCGTGGGCTCTTGCTTACGTAAATTGGAAACTGGAATGATGAATAGCATCACATTCAGCCCTCGCTCTTATCATCAGAGCTCTAGTGTGTGACATTTGACAATCTGCCAAATGTCACAGAGGAAACCGCTGGCAGAACAGCATCCAATTTCATTAAAAAAAAGAGTAAACATCGCTCACAAAGTGTGTCTGGGCGCATGAGATGAACTGAACTGACTTTTATGCAGAGATGAGGCGAGAGACATCGTCATGCCACGTCACTGTGGTGACAGTGTCTGACCACTGTCAGCACCTGCGACAGTTGGAGAGAAGGGAAGCCCATGGTTACAGTCATGCGCACCACTGAATCAGATATGGCGTAATATCCAGACCTGCGGCTACTGCTGCCTGTGTGTAGATAAGTGTGTTTTAGTGGTTGAGGAGAAATGGAGACCCGTAGACACACAGTACAGCAGACTACGGGAGAGGACTCAGTAGAGCAAAACCCTTTGGCTTTGAGATTGTAGATAACAAACAATTCAGCCACCACTGGTTATGCTTCATTAACACACACACACACACACACACACACACACACATAGAAGGAAAAACTGGAAAAATCATGGCGATGGTTATCAGCTGGACTTAAGGGCTCGGGCACGTCTCCTAACTTTCACAGCTCATATTTCCCATCAACTTTAATGCAGGACGCTTGGTGATGGGGATTTATCTTTGTCTCATTGTGAGGCCCCATTCACAACAGCCTGGCAGAGAAAGAGAGTGGAGGCTGAATCAATAAATTATTGGTCAGGGCCGAGAGATGAAGGGAGGCTTTGAATTTCGCTCTGAGGTCTGGAGTAAATCAGCATCTGCAGGCCTCTGGCTACACTGGTGGTGGATAGAACCGTGTTCATCAGTGCTATGATTTCAATTCCTGTGGGGAAAGCATTTGCTAATTGTACCTAAGCTGTCTGTCTGCCTCATGCATTTGCAGTGTGTCTGAAGTGGATGTGCAGTCTAGAAATTAGATGTAATGGGGAATATAATAGCAAGTTTGATGAATACTGTGCTGATATATTTTTTTTTAAAAATTGATCTTTCATTTTTTTTCTCTTCTAGATACAATGGACTAAGCTCAAGACCAGCCCTATCTGCCTGGTAAGGAGGAGAGTGGCTGTGTTGATTTTATCATCTCTGCTTATGATTTCTGTTTTTTGCTGTTTGTCTGTTTTTCTGGTCTGTCACTTCTTGCCCTTTTCCATTTGCCTTGAGGCACACAGTAAGGACAGAGCAGGTTAGAGCTGCCTGCAGCAGATGGCCTTGTCTCGCTATGACAAACACTTTTCCCTGCCTGCCCCTGTGAAACTTGCTGAGCAGGGCTTTGACTTGTAAGATGTCAGTGTTGCTGTGTGTCCTGACCTGTCTCGACTTACCCCTCCTTAAACCCATACACACACACACACACACCTGACCTGTGTACACCCTTTTTGCAGTTCCTGGATAAGGTGGAGGTAGAGATGCGCACCTGTGAAGAGCCACGTGCCCCCAATGGTCCATCCCCCATAGCCATTACTGCAGGTCAAAGGTCAGAGCCATTCTTTAACTTGTCAAAAAAAATTGGTTAATGGTCCCTTAAGCATGAGCTGTCAAAAAGAAATTTACAAACTATAAATAAATGAAGTGATGAAATGTCATTAGAATGTCTGAATTTTAACGCTGTGTAACCATTTTCCAAGGTTTCCATGAAGATTTCAAGAGTAATCTTAAAGTGGCATTGTAGCCTCTCGTGTTAATGGTACACAGCAGCATATTGAGTAGAGCATGTGAATCTCTTTGCAAGCTAATACTGAGATGTGGAGTCGGTACTCTAAATCCTCTGGTTCTTCTGGCTAATATTCATAATCTTAATTCATGTTTGCAGAAAACATAACCTGGGCTACACCATGAATATTACATAAATAAATGCTATCAATTTCTTAACAGGTTGTAATCCATTCAGATTCCACTGTCCTTATACGTTCTTGCTTGTCCTCCCTGACAGTGAGTATGGATTCGCTGAGAAGGTGGTGGAAGGCATGTCGGTCATCATCAACTCCATCACCATCAAGGTCCAGGCGCGAGCTTTCCACGCGTCCTTTGAACTGTGGCAGCTGCAGGGCAACAGCCTGAACCCCAAGTGGCAGCGCAGCGACCTCCGCTACACACGCATCACCGATCCCAAGAGAGGAGAGGTAACGTCATGTCACAATCTGCCGCCGGATGGCTGCGGTTCTGCTTTCGCTGCTGTCATGCCTTGTCACAGCTGCACAGCTGAGAAAAAAGCCCGCTGATCTTCTAGTTCTCTTTTTTTTTTGTCATGCTCCACTGCCAAAGCTAACATTAGATTACCAAATCGGGTCATTCCTTTTTATTTTCTCATTTTTATTTTTTAATCTTTTTACTGAAGTCTGCCTGAGTGCAGGTTTCTCCATCTGTACTTGATGAGAGGCCGTAATCTGATTATCTGGAAATGTGCATCAGTGAGTCAAAGACAAAGACGTGATCCTCTCCGAATCCTCGACGCCTACACTCCTGTCACCCTCCATCCTGAACTCTCTCAGTGTCTATGGTTATATTCCCAAGACCCTCTGAAGAGGCTGCTTTGTTGCTCAAGACCGGAAGCAAGGATTAATTCATGACCTTTTAGTAGCCCGTTATTTACCACCATCTGTGTGTTTACATCTGTGTGCCCTACAGGTCTTGACGTTCAAGGAAATTAACTGGCAGAGTCTGCGGATCGAGGCAGATGCCATCGAGAGCGAGGATCAGGACCTGGGCAGCACACCCTTGCGTCTTATCACTAATCAGGGACGAATCCGTATTGCGCTCAAGCGAAGGGTAACTGTCTCACCTGCCTCTGTGCACTGCCAGCCACACAGTTTAATGACTACGTAACATTCTATTCCCTTTCACAATGGTCTTTCACAATTCACTATGTGCACTTGTGGTAAAATTGGGCAGAAATTGTGTAGTCTGAACCTGATTTAGTGTAGAGATGTACACACCAGCTGATGGAGCATTATTATGTAGGCTTAAATAAACCACTGTGGATATTAACTTTATTTATTTGCTGGTGTTTTAACAAATTAACCTACACAAATAAGTGAGTCAGTAGACCAGCTGATAAAAGAAGTAAATTAAACACGGTCTGTAGCAACACTCACCTGGTCTGCATCATACCTGTTACCCAGGTGAAAGACTGCAATGTCCTGGCCTCCAAGCTGCTCTTTATCCTGGATGACCTGCTTTGGGTGCTGACTGACTCCCAGCTCAAGGCCATCATCCACTACGCCAAGTCCCTGAGCGAGGCAATGGAGAAGTCTGCACAGCAGCGGAAGAGCATGGCTGCCGACTCGCTGCAGGTAACCCGATTCTTCTCACTCCCAGTCTCTCTCTCTATGGGATTTCCCTGCTGCTCTGTGTTGGAGGAGGATGGCTCTGGATACAGACATTGCAGAGATCTTTGAATACTGACCGCATCAACTCTCTTCACAGGCATTTAGCTCAATGCTCCTGATTTAGGATGGTCATACCACACACTGCAAAATCCAGGGAAAATCCATAACAGACAGTAAATGCACGTATTCTGATTTCATTGTACGTACATTATAAATGCTAGCTAGGACAGTTACTAATACCCAATGTGAACAGGGGAAACCAACATGCAGCAGTAAAATGTTCTTAAAGGGATATCTTGAATTTTCAGTACCATGTTTTGCTCATACTGTATTTCCATGTTTCCACATTGGTTTTATGATTATAATTTAATTTTAATTTATAATTTTAATTTATAATATATAATTAGAAGTTTTTATTGTTTTTTCCATTGGCAACATAACAACCAACAGTCAACCATGTACATCAAACACCAGTAAAGCAACCTGGGCCAAAAACAAAAATGCACAACAAAAATTACGTAAATACATACAATACATTTAAAATAATAATAATAATAATAATAATAATAACTAATCCAAGAAAAGGGGAGAGGGAACTTGGCTTCACTTGGCTTTTCCAGTGTTAAGGGATTATTCTCACTACAGTAATAAACCCAGCAAGTGCCAGGCCAGTCTCTGATTTTGGCACCTTTGGTTGCAGGAGGGCCCTGTCTCCAGGCAAACATAACTGGGGAGATTATGGGCAGCGGTGTTTCTAACCACTCTCCAGTAGTATTTACAGTTTGTTTCCAAAAACCAAAACAAAAGGGCTGTCCCACAAAAGTTGGAGATATGAACCTGTGTCGTTCATGAATTTGCAGCACTGATTGTCCTGTTTTCCACTTTGTTGACTTTGTTTATTGTGGTATCTATTTCTGGTTTGCATACTGTGCTAGAAATAGCTTCCTCTGTGCGTTGCTGTGTGTGTGTGACTGTGAGGCATTCTAATTGAATCTTGATGCAATACAATCTAATGAAGCCGCTCCTTCGCTTCCCCGTTCAGACTGCACCGCCATCTCCGGGTATCCACACACTGTGGACAGACCCCCCTCCCGCGCCCGCCCCGTCTGGCACCCCCAGCACACTGGGACAGTACTTTGACCTTCATGATGTGAAGGAGTCCTCCTACCACACGTTCATCTCCCGCCTGGACCTCCACATCTGCAACGACAGCTCCTCAGTGGACTCAGGTGGGCAGTAAGCCTCTCTCTCTCTCTGCCCCTTGCCTGTTACATGTTTTTTTAGTTGTATACACATGTAATATTTGCAATGCTCGATGCTCGATTGCAAATATTTGTGCTATTGTATGGTGAATGGGGTTCCTCAAAGAGTATGCTTGATATCACTGTACTGCTACTGTCTGTAGCCTTGCCGAATCAGAGGTGGTTGACACGGATGGTGTAATGGTGCATGTTATGACCTTTGACCTTTTGACCTCTCCCCCACTCAGACTCAGACGAACCTCCCCCCAGAGGCTCTCAGGGAGCCATGCAGCTCACCTTCCGCAAACTGGGCCTGGACTACTACCCATTTCACCGGCCAGGTGACCACACTCCTCCCTACCCCCACTGAATCACTCAGTGATCATAATAGTCCTACAGCTATCCCTCTGCTCACAGTATTTCCCAATGACAGTAGTAGTAGTACTAGTAGTAGGAATCAATAGTCCTACTGCTATGTTGCTACACTGAGATATCTTGAGAGAAAAAGGCTGGATTTAATGTCATTTAGACCCTACAGTGATTGATTAATGGTTAAATTTAAAATGGGTAAACATGATTACATTAGATATACGTATAGCATATACGTATAGATATCTGTATGTGTTACGGGCCTTGTTGCCACTGATAGAGGCCTTTTCTGTTCCAGTTGAGTTGTGGTGGAAAGCTTTCATGAAGGCATCCCCTCTCTCTCATGGAGTCCCTTGCAGTATTCTCCCTGGAGTTGTCCTCTGTCACTTGAGATGTCTTCAGCCAGCTTGAGCTTAGTGCTTATGTAATAGCGTGTCTTTCCAGCCTATCAGAAGAGACTAGCTTGGAAAGGCACGGCATTCCTTATATTCTGAGGCTGACGACATCAAAACGTAGCTTCTTACCAGAAAAGTAGTCTGGAAGCAAAGAGTGTGAGATTGAACTGAACATTGTGAGAACAGCAATTATCGGGGCTCCTACATTGGGCTATTACTATTACCGAGCTTTGTGCAAAAAATGGTCAGGCCATCATTCATAACGAGTCTGAATGGGAACTCTTTCAGCTGCTGAGTTCATTCCGGCTGCTTTGAGATTTCTGGGAGAATAATGAAAAGCAATACTGAAGTTACTGAAGAGGCATGTTCCTCTGGAGAGTGTTTGGCCTTGTGCTCTGTTAAGTGGTCTAAATCTCTTGTTCAAGGGCCTATAGAAATCTTCATGTTGGTTGAATTCAGTCAAATTGTCCCTGATTGAATTGATCTGAACCAAACTGAACCAGACTGAACTGACCTGTTCTGACCTAAGTGCTGTGTGCTGCTAGGTGACGGCTGTCGACACTGGGAGCGCCACTGCAGTGCCATGGAGTCCAGGGCTCAGTGGGCAGCCAAGCTGCTGCAGGAGTTCCAGAGCCGCGTGGAGGCCTCAGGCATCCCTGGCCCCCACTCCCAGCCTTCCACCTCTACACCTGCCAGGGAATCCCCTGCCAAAAAGGCCCAGGGTAAGATGAGAGGGAGAGCAAAAAATAAAAACCCTTGAGGGGACTGAGGAAGTGAGAGTTGTGTTGTTCTGATGTATTTAATCCCAGCAGACATTAAAGGATTTTTAGGATTTCCCTGAGTGACATTTTAAACCACAGATATAAAGATCAGTTTCTTTTCTCTGACACATCTGGGCATATATCAGCAATGAAACTTGCCATGGGCGGTATGTTTGTGTGTCATATTATTGAACTATAGTTTTAGTGCTTTTCTGTGGAAGCTGAGTTTTTTGTCTGAGTTTGTTATGTGTCATTAACCTTTATCTCTTGTGGAAATCAGATGGAGAGCCGGTCCCCAAATCCAGTCCCCCTGACAGGGAGCCGGCCTCCCGGCGGAGCTCCACTGCCCCTACCTCCGCCCCCCCTGCGGGGACTCCCCTGAAGAGGCTGCGCTCCAGCTGTGTGGTGGTCCGGGTGGATGACCTCGACATCCATCAGGTCAGAGGCTAACCACATGCCACAGATGAAGTTATTCATGACTCTGCTATGTGTCAGCTGTGTGACACTTTGCACTTTGGTCGTCATGAAAATTTCCTGAAATATGTCCAATCCTGTCACTGGTCATCATGTGTCCAATGAGAGTGGTATTTTACCATGATGGGATTCATTATACTTCAAACATTTTATAAACGTTACTGATCTGGTCATACAAAACAGTTATCAGATGGATACATTTTATGGCTATGGCAGTTTTATGCTAAAGGGATAGTAAAGTCTAATTTGACAGTATCAAACCTTCTAAACTGCCTCTTAAGGAGATATATATTTAGGTCTAAGTTAGCTAGAAACCATATTCCAATCACTATAGATGTACTTAATCGTACTTAGTGTGACACAAATAAAATCTGTGACCTAAACCACAATCCTAACCAAGTTAGGCCTTAAGGGGTGTATTTCAGGCTTCAGCTAGGGACTCTTTCCCAAAATAAAATTAGCCATGAAAAATATACAATGTTAAAGTGTAACAGAAATGTCTTATCCTTGAAATACTTTTGTAGGTAATGAAATGAGGCTTAATTAAGTGAAGGCAGTGTTTGAGCAGTACCAGCCTTTGTATTCAAGGGTCACAGGATTCAAAGGGGATTGTTTGACATTTTTACTTGGAAAGACTGGTAGGTTTCCTCATTAAGTAGTTCACCAGTGAGAACAAAGAAGAGTTTCATTTTGTGTTGGCAAAGGGAAGGGTCATTGAACTTTGTCGACTTAGTGGTTTTTTTTTTTTTTTTCTTTAAATGTACAAATCCTTTACTGGCTGGCATATGATGGATGGATAGAATGAGGTGAGACCTTAGAAACGAGAGAGGAACTGAATCATTCCCCGTGTCACTCTGCCACGTGCTGCGAGTTTCACAGCCACAGGAAAAAAGAAAAAAAAAGTTATCACCTAAAATTAGCTTTCAGCATTTCTTCTTGGCCACATGCATGGCATATGTTCAGCGTAGGATTTTTGTCCCCTAATGACAAGAACAGAGAGGAGGATGTGAGAGTATATATATATGTGAGTGTGTGTGTGTGTGTGTGTGTGTGTGTGTGTGTGTGGTGTTATTTATAGCCCCATTGCGCAGCCAGGGAGTCCTCTAGCTCTCTGCACTCATTTATTGATCGGACTTCTATCCCTTTCTCAGGTATCTACGGGCGGCCGCCACAGCAAAAAGACTCAGTCGTTCCTCTCCTGCAACCGCAAGGCTCTCGGCCTGGCCGACAATGTCCCAGCCATTCACCTGCAGTTCACTGAGTACTACTTCCCCAACAACAGCGATATGCCCAGTATGCTGCTTTTCATTCCCTTCTTCATATGTTTCCCTTTGGCCCAAACTGATCAATAGTATCTCTGCTTTCTTGACTGTTCTAGTTGAAACAAATCTGTAACATTTGAAAGCTTGGCTGTGGTAAAGAATAGTGACTTACTGAACTTTGTCAAACATCAGCAGAAAGAGGCTGCCACACTCAGTAAAATCAAATGTCTTCATATTGATTTATGTGTGACTTTTGTGTAGTTCTTGCAATGAAAGAAAGAACTGTTTTAAACATTTCCCAGCAAAATGCATTGCTTTAAATATTTAGCCTTAGATTCTTAAGTGTCTTAGAGATTTGAAACCTTAAGGCCAGATGGACCTGCTGAATTTTCACACCGCCAATAACTGACTAATGGCACCCTTTAAATTACAAATGATCTCCTCTTGATCTATTATTTTAACAGCTTACAGCTGATAGTTTTGTCAGCAGTCATTTTACAACTGACTGCACCCCAGTCCAACCCAGTCCATCTCGCCCTCTCCCTCACTCTTTCTCTTTCTCTTTCTCTTTCTCTTTCTTTCTTTCTCTTTCTCTTTCTCTTTCTTTCTCTTTCTCTCTACTCTTTCTCTCTTCTCTCTTTTTTCTCTCTAACCCTAACCCTAACCCTAACCCTAACCCTAACCCTAACCCCCCTGCTTTGTCTCTTGCCCTCTCTCTCTGTCTCTCTCACACACATTTTTTAATCTTGTTCTCTCCTCTCTGTCTGTCTCTCTCTCCCCCTCTCCCTCTCCCGCTCTGTGGGGGTACAGTTCCCTACTCCAACCTATACGCTCAGTTAAACGGCCTGCAGCTGTGTGTGGACACGGCTAGTGTGCTGTGGATGAACACGTTCACCCGGGGCCTGCTCCGCACCCTCGACCAGGTCAAGGCTTTCTATCACCTTCAGGACAGCAGCAAGAGCGACGAGCACGTGGACCTGCGCATGGACGCCTCACACCTCAAGGTGAACAAGCAAATTCTAAAAATAGTGCACATGAGATTTTAAATGATGTTACTTCATAGGTAACTGCTATTACTAAATAACTAATTGATGTAGCTACATAAAGTCCTGTTCCATGTTGTATTATCCATCAAAGTTATGTACTGGTATTATACTGTTCAATCATGGGAAATTAAACATTGCCCCAAAGTTTGCTTATATGTAAACAGAAATCATACACACATCACTTTATGGTAAAGAGATATTAAAAAGCTTGGTATTTGAACATAAATCTCTCACTCCTGTATTTGCTCTTCTTATCAGCTCATCATCCCTCTAGAATCTTCCATCCTGGACCATCCAGACCGACCTCAGTCCCTCAGCATCTCCGTCCCCCAGATGGTCCTGAGCAACACGCGGCACGCCCCTCATGGCTCTCACGCCGACCTGGGCAGCACCTACGACTGCTTCACCACCAACCCTTTCTTTCGGCGACCGTCGCCCCCGTCTGCCTTCCCCTGCGACCGGGGCACCTTTCACCCGCTGCCGCCCGCCTTCCGGCGCATTGCTCAGGACCAAGTGCCCTGCCCCCTGCTGGACAGGAGGCCCTCGCGTGCCCAGGACGTCTGGTCTCTCAGCCTGTCACGGGCGGCGCTTAGCTTCGAGGGGGCCCGCCGCGGCCCAAAGGCCAAAGCTCTGCCCTTCGTGGAGCCTTTCGCCATGGCCGTGTGGATGTGCCGCCCAGACGCCTTCAAAAATAGCACCCGCCTCTCCCCCACCACTGAACTGGCTACTACTGAGCACACCAGCCCACACAACAACCACCTCAGTGAGACTTCCAGCCAGCAAAACGGAGTGCGGGAGGAGGCGCCCCCCTTCGGTGCCCGCCTGGGGAGCAAAGGAGCAGCCCGGGGACGACCCTCCGTCGGCCTCCATCCACATTCTGGCCCAGTCGGTGACGCCCATGAAGGTGTGGCTCAACCACTTCCAGTACGTGGCTCTGCTGCGCATGAAGGACACGTTGGGGCAGCTGGGTGCCGAGCTCAGCCGGAGTGGAGGCAACTCCGCGGGGGCGGACAGCCGGCAGCGAGCCGGACCCCTGTCCGAGGAAGAGGAGAAGGAGAAGAAGGGGCAGCGGAAGCCCCCCACTGTCTGTGTGGCCTTTCTGGTTGATGCTGTGGAGCTGGGCCTGCTGCTGCCACCGTCCGCTCACCAGCCCGAGGTAGAGGAGGCGCCCTCGCCGGAGGACACGGAGAGCCCCAGCATAAGCGACTCGGACATCTCGCCAACCCACCACAGCTCTGACCCCGGTCCGCTGGAGGACAGCGGCATCGGGGGCAACGGCAGCGCGGCCCTGGGCGGAGGTGCAGGGGAGCAGGACGAGGAGCAGGAGGGGTCCGTGGAAGAGGCGTGCGAAGCGCTGGAGGAAGGCTCAGATGGAGAAGGCGAGCGGAACGAGGTGTCGGCCAACACTGCGACAGTGCCACCCACCGCGCTCTCGCCACCGCTGTCCCCTGGGAGCGCCGGCATAATGCCCAGAGACTCCTCCACCTTCAGCCTGGAAGGAGAGCTCTCCAGCGCCCTCAACGTCACCAAGGACGTTACCAAGGACGCCCTCAATGCCTCGCTGGACCTGACCAAAGGGGCCTTCTCCATCACAAAGGATGCCTTCAGTATGCTGAGCCGAAGCTCAGGCATGACCAAGCTCTTCAACTCACCAGCCAAGTAAGACCACCCCACTCCAGCCTCTATCTTTGTTCACTCAGATATGGGTAAATTGCATGACTGAAGTTTCAGGCCATTTTATGTTGACTTAAATCATCTCCCACAGTTTGAAAGGTCAAGGCTGCACAGGTATACATATATACCCTATATACATATACATGTACGTATATATCCTATATACATATACACATGTATACCCTACTGTAGGGGTCCTGTAGCAAATGTCTAAACACACTTTGTCATTGCTAGGATACCTGACAAAGAGGATGTATATAAAATGATATCAAATGTATATAAAATGAGAGACAATGGCATTTACAGCTGTTTATTATTATTATTTGTATGTATTTGTTATTCTTAAGTACAGTACGCGTCACACAGTTTAAGCATAATCCCTGTGACCTGTACAGTGCCTGGATTACAGTTGACCCAATCTTAAAAGTATCTGGAAAGTCCACTCTAAACGGGGAATTAACGCTAATTAGCACTGTTCCCGTAGGAGTGTGCCTGAAGTGTGAGTGTTGCAAGTGAAGTGCAGAGAAAGTGTGTGCACCCCGTGGGCTTGAGTCAGCTCTCTTGAGTCAATCAGATCTCTTTCCCTCTTTCTCCCCCTCTCTCTCTCCAAACCTACCAGCACAATCCCCTGCAAAGTGTGTTCTGATTATTCCAGGCGTGTTTGTGCAGTGAGTGGGCCACTGCCTTTTCTTGCTAAGCCAGATAATAATGTTACAATAACGGTTGTTGTTCAGCTCTGCGCCCAGGATTTTGACAGCATTAAATCATCCACACACACAAAAACACAGCAAAACACTGTAGCCCTAATAATGTTTCACGGCTCAAAACATTCCCCAGATGTCTGAGCCGCAGAGATCTCATGAAACTGGGTTATAGCAGTGTAGCAAGTGACTACTTGATGTTTTAATTTGAAAACAGAAATTTAATACGAGGTGGGCACATAGCTCTGTGCTCAGCAGCTTGCAGACCTATTTATATCTTCAGTGTAATAGTTAATCCCACAGCAATATTAGAAAAAAATTGTGAGAAATATATTTATTTATATATATATATATTTAATAAATAAATAAATATGTAAAAATCTATGAGTTGCTAGTATTATATTGGTTCTCGGCTTCTAGTGACTCATTTCGTTTTTGTTGTTTTCCGTAGGGAACCAGCCTCTCGGCCTGAAGAGTCCAGTCCGTCTCTGCTGGGAAGTCTGCGTCTGCAAACCATGAAGCAGTCTCCCTCACAGCACTCCTTTGACAGCGCCATACTGGATGGGAGTCTGCCTGACGACAGGCTCTCCGTGGGCAGTGACACCAGTGAAAACTTTGCCATCCTCATGGACTCTGGTATGCCTGTGTGTGTGTGTGTGTGGGGCAGTGGGAAGAGGACAAAACATGTTAAAGAATAATAAGAGTGTAGCAGCAGAGCTTGAACACATACAGAGTTGACTGCCTAACAAAGATATTTCAGCTTTTTAATAAAAACAAATTAATAAAAAATAGTAGAGAGAAATGAGTATGATGTTACAACACATGTAACATACTGCATGTTGAATGTTTGTTTTCACTGAGGAGTTTTCACCAGAAAGAATGCTACTTTTTAACGATACACTTACTATCACAACAGACAGGGATTCACTGGCTCCAGCAAGGCCTGATCTGTGTGTGTGTGTGTGTGTGTGTGTGTGTGTGTGTGTGTGTGTGTGGTGTTTTGTAGAGTCCGGTCTGGAGTCTCTGCGGCCTGAGAGTGTCGTGGGAGCGCTGGCCAGTCGAGGCAGCCCTGCGCCAGGCACGGAGGCAGGCTCCTCAGCTGACCTCAGCAGCTCTCTGTCTCAGAGCATGGAGGACATTAGCCAGGACATGGTGAGAGGAGGATACTACATATTGTCCTACAGAACAAAGTACACACTGGCTCACTCATTTAAATATCTTTACTTGACCCAATAGTGTGTAATATTTGCATATTGATGGGATACTTACAGATGTAAGGCTACAGCAGCACGTGCACATGGTCACATGTGCATGGAAAGCTGGATTACTTTGAATGTGAAATTATGCTCTGCTGCAGGTTACTCTGTTTTCCTACTGTATGGTTAATGCACATTCTTTGACTACTTATGTGGGGCTTCATACATGTAGACTAGAAGGCTAGGCAAGGCAAGATTTTGTTAATATAGCACACTTAATACACAAGGCAGCTTAATGTGCTTTACAGAGAAAGAAAGAAAGAAAGAAATGTTAAAAAATGTTAAAAGACTGTAAGCCAGTCAAGTACCCTCCCGAACTCCTCGTCACCTCAGTCACCTCGTCACCTCGTTAGCTCGTACCAACAACAACATAAACATATCCTAGGAGATACACAGTATTTTTCACAATGTAATTTAGAGAAACTTTTCCTGACAGTTGACTGCTTCCTTTGTGTGCGTATGTGTATGAGTGTGTGTATTAGAGAGAGATAGTGAGTGAGTGTGTGTATGACAGTGTGTGTAACGCAGAGAGAGATTGAGTGAGCGAGGTCAAGTGTGAGCAATGCTGGGCAACGCTAACAAGTTCCTGTGTGCTCCGGTTGTTTCCAGGCCTCTGTGCTGCTACTGTGCCTGAGCGGGGTGGGCAGTGTGTCGGAGCTGAAGGGGGAGGACGTGGTGGTGGCCCTGGAGGCCCAGGAGATGACTCCCAGGACACTGGGCAACCAGAGAATCTCTGAGCTACTGGCAGGGATGACTCAGGGTGAGCCATGCCAGCAGACCTAACCTGAGTGCCTTCTCATGCAAATGACATTAAGAAATGTCACTCTTGCTTTTCCTAATCTTTCTCAAGTCAGTTGACATTTATTTACATATTAATTTGTTATGATAATGAACCAAGATTAAAAATGTCTAAAGGCCCTAGAAAGAAACCAGTAGATAATGAAAATGCCATGGTGTGTTTCGAGTGATGATGCCTTGCCTTTAATGGACCTCTGGACATTAAATACATACATCACTTTGTTAGAGGGCTTAGAACAGTCTATGGCTCTGCAGTACAAATGCAACAACTGTGCATAATGATCATTGGTCATTATTGATCAGTGGTTCATGCGGCCACACACTGTTTACATCCTCCACCGATGTTTTTTCCTTAGCTGTCTTTTTCCCCCACCTCTCTCCCTCTTAGGTGGTGTGTCGTCTCCCATCAGACCCCTGTCCCCTGCCCACCGGCCTGGCCGCAGTTCTTCCTCTCCTCCAGTGGTGGCGCTACGCATGGAGATGGGTCCTGCTGCTGCACGCCATAGCCCCCTATCGGAGAGCGTGGGCTTCCTGGAGCTGCAGGTGGTGGGCTGCCGGGCCGAGCTGCTAGCCTCCTCGCTCGGGGGGCTGGGGCCCTTCCTGGAGGACGAGCTGGCTGCTGACGTGCAGCCTATGAGAATCCGACTCCGAGATACCGTCCTCACGCTCAAGGTAAAGAAGGGAGGATGCCTGTGACTCCACTGTGTAAAGTTCATTTCTAATGTAGAAAAGGATGTGGGTCAATGCCACCATATTAGCTCGGTGTAAACAATGGTATAGACCACATCATGCTTCCCATCCTTTATCAACTATGGCAAATATCACACAAGAGAATATGATGTGTCTCATGCAGGGAAGCTATACACACTAAAAAGTTTTCAAAAGCAACGGAAAAATGGTTGGTATTGTTTAGCAAACAGTCCTTGTCTCCATCCTTCCATCTTTCTTCCCACTCTTCTCTTCATCATCCTTTCCTCTCTCAGGACAATGGGCCCCGGGTGTACCCCACGGCCCCACAGCCCGTGCCTGTGGTGTTCAGTTTGGACGGAGTGGTTCTGGAGCGCTCGGACGACGGGGTCTTCAGTCTGAGACGTGAGTAGGGATAGATCTGGAGCAAAACCAGAGCTTGTAAACCACACTGAACTACTAAAGCGTCCAGAATGTAATTTATTGCATCATGTTATGTTATGGACTGTTGATTTGATGACTTTTTAAAGACCATTTATTTATGACACATATTTCACCTTTAGGAATATTGCCAAACGTGCTTGACTGTTACAGTGAGGCATTTGTATTCATGATCAATACAGGGAAAACATTATTATCGTCAATATTGGAATTGATTTTTGTGTTACTTTGGAAAATTGAATTGCCATCTCTTCACGCTACTAGTTATAATGATCTGACATGATCGGTATATCTGCTTTCCCCAAGCGGGTGATAAACAGTCAGAGGAGAAGGATGCTGTTTCCATGGGAGTGTGTCAGGAGAATGGAGAGCGACACTGCAGTGGTCCGGCAGATGACAGCAAGGTATGGCATCCTTATCACTGTCGGTATACCATGAGCTCACATTCTAGAACACTTCACTCTGGAAGACTGACACACACACACAGTAACACACTAACAAATAACACACACACTTACTATACACACACACACACGCACACACACAGATGGAAAGAAAACCTCCAAGTGCGGAGAGCAGTCTGCTGAGTGAGACACCACGCTTGACTGCTGTTCTGTCCGTCTGGAGAGCACGACTTATCCACCATGACAATATAGCATCCTGACTCACTTGTTTTGGATGTGTGTGGATAGATTCAGGCTGGATATCCTGTCACGGATGCCTCTGGAAAAAAAGAATTTCGACCAACTTAACTAACCAGTTATGGCTAATTTGACCATTGAGTAGATAATAGGAGTGTTGTAGGGAGGCCCCCTAATGACTGGAGTGGTATGGCCCTCTCCCTCCAGTTTTTCTGGTTATTGCCATTTGATTAAGCTACTAAGGAGCTGAGTGTGTTAAGAAGTATGGTCTTACAGTAATCACATCTTCTACTTGTGCTAGTAGATAACAGGAACCCTCCAGCAACAAGATAGGGCTTTGCTCTTAGAGAAGTAATGATAATCCTTTAGCAGACGGTGCTGGTAGTTAAAAATGGTATACATTGCACCTCTGCATTCAGACTGTCTCTCTAAGGAAGTTAATTACCTCAGTGCAGAGCTCTGGCCAACACTGGTGTAACCTGCCTCTTACCTCACATCTCACCTAAATACAGCACTTTAACCTCTCAGCCTAGACTAGCCTGCTTGTCTAAATCATTAGGCATGTACTTGACTCTACTCTTTCTCTCTCTCTCTCTCTCTCTCTCTCTCTCTGGTGTAAGTTCAGAGTTACATGGAAATAGGAGTAAAGCAGGTGCAATATTGCTAGAGGAGAGATATGTTGTTTCAGCATTATATCAGCTCTTATACATGTGCAGTATAAATAGTAAGTTACTGTAAGTCATAGTAAGTTACAATGCTAAAACATACAATAAAAAAACAATAAAAAATCTACAGATATCTGCATCCTAAGAACTCTATTAATATCCTTAATGTTTCAGATTACTGTCATATGTGTGTGTACTGTGTTCTGCTTTACACTGCATAACGTTTTCTCTTGTGCTGATGCAGCCACATGGGCCAGAGCTCTCCAACACCCAGTCTGCCCTTGCTCAAGCTCTGCTGGACCGAGAGCGCCTCCTGCAGGAAGTCCGGAAGTATGACCCCAAGTTCACGCTCTGATCTCCTACCCAGAGTAGGCCAGCAGGAGGCGACATTTAACTACTGAAGTCATGGTGAACTAGATGAAGTGCCACTGAACAAATTCTCTCCAAAGGGAAGAGAGTCTGTCTTTTGAGAAAAGAGAATACGAGGAAAAAGCAAGGACAAAAAAATATATCAACAGATAGAGTCTGGGGCTGACTGGCCTTTTTAAGGTCTCATTTTTGTGGTGTGGAAGGCTAAGGGGGTGTATGTGATGAATGGGTTAACATCTAGACCATTTTCATTTGAACCTTGATGACCTTGTGTTGGGGAATGATGTCTTCTCATGCTACACATGGGATGTACAGACATGTTCCCTCTCTCTCTCTCTCTCTCTCTCTCTCACTCTCTCACTTCTCAGTCATTATAGAATCATGGTGGAAACCATGCGTTGCACATGCACTGTGTCACTGCCGAAGAACTTTTCTAAGTTTTGCTTTTGTTTCCTTCCCACTTTAATGTAAATGCTGTGTGTGTGTGTGTGTGAGAGAGAGAGAGAGAGAGAGATTTTCACTATCCGGCATTCCGGTAATTCCATTAGTATTACAAAATTGGCCTGGTGTGGGCCCGCTAACTATTTCCCTGAGGTTTAGAGGCCATAGAGTGTGTATATGAACTTAAAAGTCCCCCCTTACTAGCCTTAGACCGTTAGGTGTATATATCTTATTACTGGCTGCTATTTAGATGCATCAATGCAACTCTGTGTAGGACCACTATGGTATTAAGTTAAGATAAGAGTTAAATATGATAATAATAACAAGCACTTTGAAGCAGACCTCTCCTGTTTAAATTGACAGAAACGTCATAATACTGTTGTGCTAGTTTGCAGTGTTATTTTTAGTAGATTGTGACCACCTTACTCTCATTCTTCAGTATTTTTAACCAATTAGAGCTCATACGAGTCGCTGAAAAAATGTGCTTAAACAGACACCGTTTCAGCGAGGGACACAGAGAGATGAATGTGTGTGTGTGGGACTTACACGGGTAACTAATGAGGAAGATTTGCCTTGTGCATTTCCAAAGCTAGTATTGAAAACTACAGTAGTTGTTTAGTTTTTGTCAGAAGATTAAAAACAATATTGAGTAAAATTCCTGTTCGAGACTAGATAGATACCAATGCCTCACCATGCCTCCTGTGCCAGAGGCTGTGAGGAGTTGGATACTCTGAAACATGCTCCTTGTGTTTGGAGTCTCTGTTTATATCAGTCCCCATATAGTAGGTTTCCCCTGTATATGCCATGCTTTGCTAAAGTGGTTAGATCATTTGTCATCTGCTGTTAACACAAGGTAGTAGCATCTTCCTTTTCACCATGCACATTCAAAAATATTGGTTTGTAGTTGTGTCAGATGTAGCAAGAAAGACATATCCATCTGAAGTATTTTGCCCGTTGATTGTCTTTATTGCGTGTACATCTTTGCACATGAAAAGCCTAGTCCCGAGTACAAAGACAAAATAACCCTCTGTAAAGTACAGGTGCCATATTGGATACAACAAAAGCACTCCGAACTTACTTAATGCCAAAAATTTTTACTTTTGTATCTTTTTTTTTCTCCTTAAAATTTCTGTAGAATTATATTTGTTTACAATGTGTGGTCATATACCATATGAACTGTATTACAAAACGGCTTATTGGAGGTTCATGGTACAAAATGAGTCAGTAAATTTTTGGGGGTTGATTTTGCACATGATGTCTTTCTCTAAATTTGCTCTTTCAGCAAGACAAATGCTGTATATGCATTACATGTATTGCATGTTCCACCCTAAGGTAATTCCATTTTTGTTTTTAATTATATATATGTCTTCGAGAGCTAGGGATTTCCTGGGAGAGATATTCTCTCATACGGGAGTCTCCCCAAGGTCAACAAAGGTTCTGCAAAACCTCAGAGTTGTGAAGGTATTAATATGGTTCAATGTAAACAAAATGAGTGCAACGTTTTAAAATGACTGCAACTCATTCATAGATGGATCATGGGTAACTGTGGGTGATGACCTTACGCATATTTGGTTTTTGCTCAGTTAGCTTGACTTATCCACAAGTCCCTTGCCAGATGCGCAAGACCCTTGCTCGCTTACCCACAATTCACTTCTGTGTGGATCCCGTTTCATTGTGCACATTGCTTTACATTGGCCCGTACCAGTGCCTTTCAACCCAGCCAGGGCAAGAACCTGGTCTCAGTGAGAAAGTGCGGGATGGCATCAGTGTATTGCTGCCTCTCAAGTACTGTAGCCCTCCAGCATCACATCTGACTACTGTTGTCAACAAACTGTAGGTACTGTATAAAGAGCAATATGAAACAATTATACGTATGTGAAAAGACACAAACAAAACAAATCAAAGATCTCATGGTGCCTAAGAGCCCAATGCATGAAATGAAAATCTGTGTTTATTTAGTTTAGTTTTGTTTGTTTGTTTTTGTGTCAGTGACATGATGGTGTAAGTTCCAAGATTGTTGTTTAAAAACACTAGCTCAAAGTTAACAGTATTTTTCTCCAGTTATTTGTGCTGATTGGTTTAGAGACATCTTATGTCTCCCGCATGCTAGTTACATTCACTTTTCAATTTGTGCTGACATTTTTTCGTGATGATGGGAGTTACACACAAAACGACATCAATGATTACATCTTGTTGTTCCCATTCAGACTTTTTTTTTATTTGTCTTTTCAGTCTGCATGATTTGTGTTTCAGTGCTGCAGATATGTTTGCCATCAAGGTCACAGTGGATGTGTGCTGAAGCATGGATTTGGTGTCTCTTATTTCAGCTATTGGGTTCAGTGCTCTGAAGTGGGCACCTTGAAGCAACGGATGTGAAGTCGTCAGTTTCGACAGTATTTTCCTGTAGTCATTTGCCCTTGATTTTATAGCTTCATCAGGAACTGGTAATTGCACAGAGCAGACACCCTATCTCCCATACAGGCAGATAGGTGTGTAAACTCCTTTGTGTTTTTTAAACATCTTGAAGGAATTTTAGAGATGTTGTTTTTCGGTGGTGTGTGTTGGGGACTGTTTAGTTGACTGGTAAATTACTGTAAAAGAAGAATTTTCCTTTCTAAGGAGCAGGGGCCTCAGAGGCTCTTTTGTTGGTGGGTGTTAAATGCAGCGGCTCGTGTTTGAACATGGACTAGGCTTATGCTCAGAGAATATACCTCTCTGCTCCAGATACTGCAGCTTGGAGTGGACTGAGTCAGATTCTGTTTGCAAGTTCTTCTTTCATCTCTACTGTTTTAATTCTGTGTTATTTCTCTCTTCAAAATAACATACACTGGTTCAGATTTGACGCTATCCATTTTCATTGTGTCTGTATTTCTTTGTGGATATATTATTTGCCAACAAATCATTTGATCCTAAAATGCCATTTTGGAAATGTTTATCTCGTTGCCTTGGTTGTCAGCATGCCTGGTGTGGAACATGAATTTCCCCCCACTGGAGATCAGTGACTAAAAGAGGCTGTGATACCCTGCACAAGCACATCTCCACATTTTTGTGAAAATGGGCTCTCGCGTAGCCCTCACTTGCCAGATGTTTTGAACAAGTTTAGACAGCAGTAATGTAATTATAGTAGAGAATATTAGTATATTCAATTAGTCTAGTAACAAGTAGTAGATGTAGTAAAACACAGTTCAGTGGGCCATTAAGCATGTATACTGGAGGTTGATGGAACAGAGGAGAATTGGATCTTCTCACAGGTGCATCTGGTTGCCATGGACTTTTTCCACACAAACACAATTTACAGCCTGAATCAGTGAATAGGCATGTTTTGTTTGACCTGTCTCCTGTAGCCAAAAGTACCCATAATTCTTGTGCCTCAGTTATATAGGGGTATTCTTTGTTCCACACAAAGTATTTGCAAAATCATTATACTTCCATTTTTTAATTATTCTCCTGTATTGTAATAATGATGGTGTTAATTTTATGGGTTTCAGTTATATTGACACCCATTATTACAACTGGAAAGAATGTTAGGTGTGTGAAATTGAGAATTTTTGGGAATGGAATCGTTTTTGTCAGTTTTTACTTGTATAAACAGAAATGTGTTGTGTTGGATAGTTAAAAAAATGTAGAGCATATCAGTTGTTGACAAAGATGGTCTTTATCCTAAATTAGGGTGGAGATTACCGTTCATTTGACTCCACACTCTCACATGTCACGAGTACTATGGTACCTCCTTTAAAACTGCACTACTTGAGGATAAGAACTTGAGGTCCCCTTAATGTGTTTATTCATGTTTAAAATCGCATGCAGGTGAGCCATGTTGATGGAACTCCTTTTCCCTTCTTGAGTGTTCTGTGTGTCTGTGTGTAACTCACCAATGTTCTTTGAGTTTGAAGAATTTGTACCATCATCACACCTTATACTGTATGTTAGATTGGTTCTGTGAACCATCGCTTTGTGTGAAAAATATTACAAAGCTAAATTAATAATAATAAAAAAAAGTCTAATGACGTATCCTCACACAAAATTGTGTCCAATAATCTCCTTCTATCTATCATTGCAATACAATGACCATAGTTGTCTGCATTAAAGGATTTGTTCACTGGTGGATGACTATTCCTTCGATTTTACTCTATACAATAGAACCTCCATAGACTTTGTAAACTCAGATGAACCTACTGGCAAATATGAATTTGCTCTGTTGGTCTGTCTTCAGACCATGACGTTTATTCCACTCTACAAATCACCAAAATCCCTGGAACCAATTAACCACATTTCCAGCATACAGCAGGCTTTATATAGGTGCATTCGACTGCAGTCAAACCAGCTGCAGTCGATTGTAGCCAGTGTTGCATTCTGCTTTAAAAAGCACCACTTATAACCAATGGGATGTGACTATGAATGGGATTTCAACCCAGAATGCATCACTGGCGGCAGTTGACTAGAGCTAGCTCGATAAAGACGAATGCGCCTTATGATTGCTGTAGAGATGGCAGGCTAGAACTAATACCTATATCACAAAGGTGGTATAGGTTTGCTGGAAGACAGGAGGCCCTGAAGGAATGTTAACACTATTGTAGAATAAGCAATAATACTTTTCTTTTTACAGTGTGTACAGAATAAAGGACATGGAGTAGTATGTTATTAAGTTCTTTAATAATAACTAAAAAAAAAAAATAGAACTAAATATTTCAAGAAGTGTCTACATATAAAACAATATGGTAATACCAACAGTGGAAGATTCAGATTGCCACTTGAGGCCATGTGAGTACAGAGCAATGAAAACTGAATGAACATGTTACATCTGAGTATGTGCATAATTGACAATAACAACTGAAAGGAAACGACAATATACATCACTCACTGCTTGCAGTGATTCTCAGCTTGCCAGTCTCTATAACCTCATCAGTTTCTTGCCCTGAAATTACAGTCTCTCTTTTTTGCTTTGCTGTAGCCAGAAAGTCTTAGTGGTGGGGGCTCAGTGGAAGAGGATGCGTTTGTGCTTGGTGTTGGGAATTTGCTCTCGACTCTTCAGCCTCCTCACAGCTTCTCTCATGTGCTTGGGCTGCAGAGGCGGCGTGTCCCCCCACTTCTCACACACATCCAGCGCTAGAAAACACAAAGCACAAACACACACAAGGACAAGAAACACAATAGGACTTTTTTGTTAGTTTCGCTATTAACAGAGACAGATAGAGGACTTCAAAAGAACGTGAAGAGGTTACAAACTTCCTACCTTCTTCTACAATCTCCCCAGCAAAGACTTTTGAAATACCCGACATGGCAATGACCACATTTTGTGAGACAGACGTTCCTGTGATCGACTGGATAAGCTAAAAAACCAAGCACAGGGGGATTAAGGATTCACCACTTAAAAAAAAAAAAACGAACTAATCAATAATTAATCACTAACTAATTATCATAATAAAGTCACTTACCCTTTTTATAGCAGCTTTAGGAAATGCAGAGCGTCTGTACATCTCGTAACGATTAAGCTGTTCCTCAGAAAATGAGGACACTAAAACTCTGATGAAGATTCATTAAGTCAACGTGCATCAGTAAACTACAGTCTTTTTTTGAAACGAACTACAAAAGAAAGACACACTATTAAGAGACTTACTGCATCTTTTGGATCTCATCTTCATCTACTTTCTGTCGTTTCTCCTTTTTCTTCTCTGGATCAACCTTCAACTTCTTAGAAGCGGGTTGGTGTAGACCGGATGTTCCCTCTTCTTCATCCTCCCCTGCATTGGCCTCCTTGGCATGTTCCTAACGCAACGGTAAATACAGTTAAACACCAACCAACTGTATCCTGCAAGACCTTATAACATGAAACATGAATTTGAAATGGTTCTGATTTTATGCATGGTACTTTCCAGATATAATGAGCTCTTGCTGAGGGGAGTCACATATTCCCTAAATTTTTTTAATTATTTTTTCCCCAGAATATGATACTGAAACTATGGTTCTGATAGAGTAATCATGATGTTGATTAATAATCGGATGTATGGTTTATTACGTGAACTGTGAAGAGGTATGGACAGAAACAAGCTCTGACGACCTTATCAGAGTTAACAGAGCGGCTATATTGGACAGTCACGCACATTTGTCTAGTCTCTTATTTTCAGTATTACATCATTTTGCACAACTGCTTTTGCATAACGTAAGACTGAACAACAGGAGAGTCAACAACAGAGCAACAAAATGTCTTACAAAAAATTTACTAACTGTTTTGTCGTCGTCCTTGTGTGACTGCTGGGAGGTGGATTCTGCAGGTGCTTCACTTCCAGCATGCCCTTTGTCAGTAACTTCGTTTTCCTGCAACCCCTCCGTTGGCACGGCTATTGACCCAGTGTCAGTTTTCAGTCTCGCAGGATCAGCCATGCTAGGCACTTGGCAAGTCCACCAACCGCCTTGTCTGTTTTCACTATGGGAAAATTGTATGTGTCAAATATACTGCCGAATCTAAAAAAGCACCGACACTGACCGAGTGTGATGAAATCCAATGATAGCCCTTGTACCCAGCATGGCAATGTTAACGTTAGCCATCTGTTAGCTATTGGTATCCACAAATAGAGCGTAGCCAATAGGTAATCTGCAAACACGAGCATATAACAAAGCAAGTGCATAACTGAATCTTGTAGCAATACATGGTACCTCACAAAAGCTATGCATTATCATTCGCAACTGGTTGTAGTTCTGTGGTAACGCTGTTTAGCACAGCTACGTTAACGTTAGCCATCATAACCCGTTCTCTACGTCAAACCCAATTTCACGGCAAAAATCTGCAGATAGCTTACTTTTAGGAAAGAGATATTCACCTGTGTATATACTGAGGTAGGGAGAGTCATCAATATAATGTTTATAAAGCTAGTTTAGTCAAATATTTAGCCCAACGCGGTGTTGCAGCTGACCACTTTGTTGATGTATCGAGCTTTGTGTGTGCACACTTCCTTTTCCGGTTTGGCGACCAATTGGATTTACTGCTACCAATTACCTATGCCAATTACAGAATATTCCTATGAATGCAGATAAATACTGCATTTGCCTCATTTGGCCTACTTAACTCCCATTGATTCATTGTGCGAATACAGGTACATCATGGCTCTGTATGACTTTCGCCTATGTCTTAATGTGCCTTACTTAATGTCTTAAAACTCACCTATTCTTAAAAATACAAGGTTAGCTATACATGCTTTTTATTCAGTTTCTTGATTAGGTATTGGCATAACAACATAAATGTGTTCATCACACTTTTAACCTAGGCCTACTTTACTACTTATAAAAGTTGCATTTCCTTTCAGCTGTATTCCAATAGAATAGAAGTACAAACCATTTTAGTATGGGTAAATATAAGATGACTTGTTTTGTGCGATGCATTTGGACCATGGCTCAGATTTGGACCATTAGCTTGAAAATATGCTTGCATCAAGGAGTACGGGATATCAAGCAGTGGAATTCTTTTTTGAATATCACATTTGCATAAATCACAGAAAATACTTATGCACACCCCTTAACCAAAGTCTGTAGTTTATCTACAGCCTTTGCTTAACCATGATTAACGGTGATTACGCAAAAATATCACAAAAAGACGTCATGTCGAGATGGTTGTTTCTAGGAAGTGACGTGTCAGAGACGGTCGAAGGAAGTTTGTCCGGTGGTGCTGAAAGAAACTTTCCCCGGAGCCGTAAGAGGAGAGTGTGTGAATCTCTGAGAACAGCGCAGCTGGGGGAACGGAGCCAGCTGTGGATGGAAGCATTTGTTTTACTTTCGTTACGATTAGGCAAAGGAACAGCCCTGGCTTTGTAGGAGCGCAAAGGAATTTGCTCCCGCTTAAAATCCCTTTCTCTCCCTCGCCCTTCTCGATTTGAGATGGGGAAGGAGCAGGAACTCCTTGAGGCGGCGCGCACTGGGAATCTTGCCGCCGTTGAGAAGCTTTTGTCAGGGAAACGACAGTCCACAGGGATCGGTAGTGGATCCTCAGGAACAGCGGGGAGCAGCAGCAGCGGTGGCCACAGTTCTTCTCACCCCCTCTCCAGTTTCCTCAGGTATGGAAAAGCAGAAGCCACCAAGGGGTAGGGCAGGAGTGAATTGAACGAGCGGTTCCGACCCATGGGACGGCAGGGCAGAGCACCGCTCGAATGGTTTTGTGGCATCACAGTATAACCCGTTTGGTTTCCCTCCTAATGAAAGTGCAGTCGAAAATAATAAAATGCTGTATGCAATCAAGATATGTTGTCTGAATTTGGTATACCCAAACTGCTAATGGTAACGTGGATTTCTTTGTAACCTGGTCTTAGTCCCATAAATCAGGAGTTTCTGGAGAGGCGGACAATGCGCAGTGTTGGCCTATAAAATTGCATTCGTGTCCTCCAAATGTTTCCCGAGAGGGATTTATTGTAGCTGTTGTGAATTCGGTAGTTGTAGCCTGCCATGTTTAATAACAGTGGCTAGTGTAGCCAGTACACGCGCGATGCAATCCCTCTTTGTTCGAGAGGGAGTCTTGCACTAAGCAAAACTGGGAAAAACTCCACCATAATAGCTCTCTGTCCGATTGATCCGCTCTACTCTATACATTTGCGTAAATTCGCAAGCAGCCGCTTTTTATCAGTGAAAGAACAGTTTGCGGAAATGCCGAAATACTTCCCTTACCCATTCTCCTGCTAAATTAATAAGCCCATTAACTGAGTCACCGAATGCCAGGCCTGGGTACAGGGAATAAAGGGGCAAAGAGAAAACGGTAGGTTTTATCGCCTACACTGAAAGTGTAAATTTACGACTAAGGGGATCCTTGGAGCTCCAAAGTCTTAAATTAACAGAAACCAGCCTCAAGCTGTCAGTGAAATGGGTCATCATTTCTAACCCATTGTGTGTTGTGATTTCATACCAGGCGTTCGTCTCCATGTACGAGTGGAATGCGATTTCTGTCGGTGTCTTCAAAGGGTTTTCTGCTCTTTTTTTATAAAGCGCTTGACAGATTCTTGTAGTTTAACCTCGGGTGACAACTTCACCCAGACAACGAACGAATCGATCCAGGCTAGCCTTTTTTTGAACCCCCGCCTCAAGGATACCTCTTCGTTCTTAAACTATGTCTTATGTACTTCATCTGAAATACGACCATGACTGATACAACTAACACTGACTTTTGTTAATTATAGCAATCGATGTATGTGGTGCATTATAATGAGACCACAAAAACATGCTGAGATTTGACAGGGATTGCACGTTGAATGTCCGTGTACATGTCTTATCATTATTATTATACAGAATCCAGGAGGCTACATTCTAAAATGCCTGGTCATATCACCCCCATGACAGCGTTAAGGTTGGCAGAATGATATCTTAAAACATCCTTTTAAAACCTTTTCTGGGAGCAGAGCATTTTTTTCCTCACAGTGTCTTCATTCAACCTTTGTTTGTAACTTGTCCCCATCCACCCACTTTGGTGCATCCATCATTTACCTCAGAATGGTTATGTCCAGACCCGGCCCCCCACTTGAGACTAGAAGAAGCAATAGTTTACACTGCTGTGAGCCTCAAGGTGATGCATCACTGGACTTGCCCATACCAGACTGCCCAGTTCTCAAACTAATTACATTAAACCCTCTTAATCGGAAATCCAATTCAGGGATGTCATGCAGTCAAGACGGGTTTCCTCCTTCTCTGCTTTACAGAGCCAGAGGCTGACTGAAGTGTCCATTGTATCCCTGGGTTTATTGCTCTCAGCCTGGCCGAGGGAGATCAATGCTGGCTTCTCTCCACAGCGATAATGATGAGTCTAGCATGTGTTGGAGATAAATAAACGGATGATGGTCTGGGTACGCTAGTGTTCGGGGAGCGTATGTGTATGTGGGGGGGAAGAGGCTGACTGGGAAGGAAAAAAAAACAATGCACACAAAGACAGAAAATATGAAGCTCCAGATGTCATTTTCAGTTCTCACTCTCTCTCTCGGTGCTACTGTTAGCACAGACCTCCTTTTTCAGCATCATTCAAAATTATTGGCATTTGTGTTTACCACAAAGTGGCCTGTGGGGACTGTTGCGATTGTATGTGACACTTGACGTAGCATGTGTAATCAGAATGTCAATACCCTTTTTCTTTTAGTATTGATGTGGATTACCATAGTAGTTCAACTATTTATCCACAGCCTCTAATTCCCAATACCATGAGCAGGTTGTTTAAGGGTTAATGTAACTAGCTGCCCTGTATAGTGATTGATGCTGCTTTGTACTACACTCAGTGGCAGCCTCTGGTCTGTGGGGATGTATTAGTCTGCAACTTTATAGGGAATGCCATCAACAAATTGAAAGTACCATTGGCTCCCTGTGGTTGGAGTAAGTGTGAAGAGTGGTTCACCGTACTGAACTCTCTGACTTTGTGTGTGTTTGTGTGAGTGTGTGTGCGTGCATGTGTGTGTGATGTAAAATGAAACGGGAACAGAAGATTCTTGACACTTCGTTGTTTTTGCCTCATCAGTACTGGTGACAGCAGTGTCTTGTGGAGGCAGCTGACAGACCTTTGGCTTTGCCAAAGTCGATTGTTAAAGATCCCCTCACCCTCTCCTAGGAATGTGTTAGCTATGGACCATTGAGTTGGTATGCACAAAGTCAAACAACAGTCTCCCTCTGTTGTGTCCTGAGTCATGGGTTGGCTGAAAGTGAGAGTGGAACAGATATACCCCCATTGTCTTGTCAGCTTAATGAGCTTTGCTGGTGGTTTGTCTGAGACTTAAGGTCCGTTCACACCTGGAACGATAACTATGAAGATAACTGTAACGATATTTCTATCCACATTGATCAACAATAACATAAGTTTGTTCTCATGTGAATGAGCTAATGTCTAAAATTCCATGGTTTTTGATTGGCTGTCAACCTTTTATCGTTCACAAAATTGCTCTGAAAGTGATCCCAACGATATTGTTGCACATGTCATTGTCGTTATAGTTGTGGTGTGGACGTTGTCATTCATATTAATTAGAACAATATTTATTTGTCGTTCTTGGTGTGAATAGTCCCTAAGACACAAGAAGAGGCAACCTCACTTTATTTCACTGGGCTGTGACCACATTGTTTACCGAAAGTGCATTTGACTCTGAATGCCAAGAGAATTTCATAACCTGGTCAAGCAGTAACAGACATAAAGGTAAAGGTGTGGCATTTAGACAAGGCCACTATTCTTAGGCACACAGATTCTGAAAGAATTCCATTTTGGAATACCATCTCCCACCATGGCCGGCAGCAACAACACGTTGGAGAGTGCGTAAAGCAAACAGCAGGTATGCTGTGATGTTCTCATGCTGGATTTCTAACTGTCAGGGCAGGAATGGGGAACGTGTCATGGCCTGCAACCATCAAGGTAGGCAAGGGGAGAGCTTCATATTGTGGAATGTCTGGTCTACAACTCAAGGCATGCTGTGGGGACCAAAACAAAAGACACAACATTTTGTAGTAAAACTGCCATCATTCCCTCAGACTTACTGCCTCGTTCTGCATTTTTCGTTGTCTTCATGGACGTGTTGTTTCCTCTATTGAGTTCAGTGTCACTGAAGTGTTTTTGAGCGTTCCACACCTCATTGTGTACCAGATTTTGCACACATCCAGTCAGACACAGATATCTAAAATCTTTAAAGAAAAGCGCTTTAATGTTGTCTTCTCAGAACTCTGAGATCATACAAGCAAGTGCAAATTAGCCTTTAAGTCTCTCTCTCCGTCCTGTGTGGGCCTCAAAAGAGCCCTGTCTCAATTTCATTTTATTTTTATTTATTTATTTATTTATTTATTTTTTGGCAATGTGGTCCACAGGAAGAGGTCTGTCTCTGCCACTTCCTGTGACCTGTAAAACTGTTCTGAGGGGCTCAGGCAAAACTGGAGAGCTTCTCTCTCTCTCTCGCTCTCTGACTGGACCTGGGTGTAAAGGAAGTTCACGACTGTCAGACAGTGATGGCTCACTGGACAGAAATTAGCAGAGGAATGCGTGAAGCAGACCATGTGGAGCTGCTTTCGAAAAGCAGCAGGCTCCGCTTAGCTTGTCTGACCAACTAAAGTGTGCGTTTTTTCTTTTTTTTAAGGGAAACAGGATACGGATTTGGAAACGATTTGACCTCGTGTAGCTTTGAATTCAATCTGTCTGTTCTATCTACCCCTTTTCCATATTTTGGATGGGAGAAGACTGCGGAGGGGTTACCGATTTTGATTTACAGTTGCTATTGTTAATATAGGCTTAGAAGGGTCGTGAAAGGGACTCCGTGGCCCTATAGTGCAGAGATGTCCATGTGGAACATGTTAGCATACAAACTCTGATATACACTCCTATTGTATTCTGACAAATCAGCATTATTAACAAAGTTAATGTCTATTTTTCACTGGACCAAGTTGAAAGAGTAATCAGTTTTGCAGGGCAGTCCACAAAAAAAATACATTACATGGCAGAAAACTGCAAACTGTTCCTCATCCAAAGTAAACTTTCCTTCTGCTAGCGAAACGACAGGCGGTACATTTTCTCTGCCTTCCGAGTTGACGGGACTCAAGCTCCTTTTAGAAGTGCAAACGTCAGTTTCTCGGAGGACATCTTGGAGGTTCTGTGGTAAGCTCTGTATGCAGAGGGCTCAGGCCAGGTGTTTCCTGTTTGTGACGTCAGCATTACTAAAAAGCTTGGTGTGTGTGTGGGTGTGTCTGTGTGTATATCTGTGTGTGTGATTCTGAGGCAGACTGGGCTTAGCTGACACTGCAGACAGGCAGATGGCAGTCCCACTTAACCTGTGACCACAAGCAGGAGGATGCCCAGATTGGACTCACTCCACCAAGCTGGCACAATGCATGATCATATCGGTTATATCTGCCATTTTGGCACAATGCATGATCATAGCAGTTATATCTGTTGTCATATGCACTTGCAAGGAGGGAAGTTATTTCATTTGGAGAAGTTGTGTCTGTGTGTGAAGCGTGTCTTTTCAGCAGCTAGTGAGCAGAGTTAGGCCTATAGGTGTTATTGCCTGAGACTTAATTTCATTTTAGTTAGGATTTGATACTCAATACTCAAATTCAACTTCGGTCTCATTTTCTGGCTTGTGCACATTTCAATTCTCTTTTCACAGGCTGTGTTATGCTATAGCCTATTTATATTGTCATGCACATTGTACATTGGCATTTTTACCCTGTGGACTGGGACAGCAGTCTATTTCAGTGTTTCAGCCTTTAACCAATGGCCATATTGTTCAGTTGCCTGAACCATGTAGGAGGTCTCTTGAGGACAGAGTTGTTATGATTTCCCACATCACTACAGCTGGGGATCTGCAACACAAACTAGTGTCCTAGTTGAGCAAAGCTGAAAAGTGTTAAGTGTCAAAAATACAATAGCCTTTTGAGCAGGCTTTGTTTATCATCCTTCCTTTAAGACCAGCGGGCAATTATCCAGGTCTCTGCCCTAATTCTGTGTGATTTTAGGCATTTGCTTCAAAAGCCTATGTCTAATGTCTTCCGAAAACTATTTTATGATGTCTTTCATTCTCTAAAGCCTTAAGGAAGTTTTAAATGCATGGTTTAATACATTCAGCTACAGGATATTCTTTGGCCAGAGTAGTTTGGACATTAGCCAAGTAGCCTAGGCCTATTGCATGTAGGTTTGTGGATTTGGAAGTGAAGGATGGAACAAATCTTGAACATTAATTTAGCTTGAGAATTAATTAGAGAGTAATAAATCTTATCTGTGTTGTATCGCTGTGAAAAGAGATCGATCAAGACCTTGGCCTCAGACACTTTAGAATATAAGTATGAATTGAAGTTGTCAGATTATTGACCAGGGATGTTTTTGCAACAGATGCAGAATGCCTTTTCAAAATCACCGACAGCAGATATCTTTTTGGAGTTCATGATATGGATGTGTAAAAAGCTGTCTTTCTGGGAGACATGATTGAACCATTTTTTAATGTGCTATTATTTGCTATATAATGTGCAAAGTAGTCCCAAGACTACTTTAGTAGCTAGGCACAGCCTCGTTTTTTTCCTGTCTTGTCACAGTGGCGAAGGTTGGTAAATTCATTTGTGGTTGGTTCCTCCTCCTCACGCATATAGTAGTCTCAAATAGAAACTAATCTTAACTCGGAAAAACACTGACACATTGCTTCCTTGGGCAAACACTGATATTTATATCTTTCCTGTGTTGTTACTGTGTGAAGAACGCGCGACAAGGCTTTCACTCTGGCAGAAGGAGGCCTGTTCTCCAGCCGAGAAAAATGGTCACCTCCCAGGAAATGGCTCCGAGGCTTATTTGCTTGACCCTTTCTGACTCTGTGCACAGCAGAAGCTGTGTGACACCAGCAAACAAAACCGCGTTTGTTGGCCGTTACTGTCGGTCAAGCCAGCGCTTCTTCAGCGGCTGTATTTTGTCTCCTTAAGCATGTTTGTATCTCCCCGAGACTGGACGTCTCCTGAAGAGGTCAGCCTCTAAGACTTCAGCCGGATGCTGTTTGTTTGTTTGTTTGTTTTTCTCTTTGTCTCTTTCTGCATGCCTTGTGGGTATTAACTCTAGTTTTTTTGTTGGTTCAGCCTGACTCGACTGTTTCTAGCAGGCTCTCTTGCCCACCTGCTGATTTCACTGCCAGACATCTGAAAAGTGAGGGAAAGAAACAACCCCCTCTAACTCCAAGCGTGTTTTATTTGTTGGGTACAAAAAGGATATTGGGCATAATGGCTTCCCTGAGAAAGCAGTTCAAAGTCTCACTGCAAGATGTTACTCTGTCTGCATGTAACCCAGCATGATGTTCTCCTCACATCTGTTATTTTCAAGTCCTAAAATGTGCTCATTTAGGCCTAGTTGTTTAAGAAGAGACCAGGCTATGTCATGCAGCGAAATCTGTTGAGAAAAAACAGAGGAGATGGTCTTTTTTGCCATTTTATCGAAACACTTTGTACTCAAGAGATAAGGGTTTGTGGTTGTATCTCATACAGTCCTTTTTACATCTGTCACACAGTCCGTGTGGGTTTTCTGTTTTCCGATACGGCGTGATGTCTTGTGGTGTCTGTGGTAGGTGCATCTTCAGAGAAGAGGGGAAACCAGTAACTGTTGTGGGAGCTGCACCTTGTTTCCGTTATGGTTGTGGTCAAGTGTGAACCTACAGCATGTGCAACCAGATCACTCTCTACTATGCTCTTTTATTGGCCCAGTGGTAGTGCTGCCACACCTTTGCTCTACTACCATACTATTCACCATGTGTTTTAGTTACAAGCCTAGTAGCTGATAGGCAACCTCATGTGGGTGTGTTTTACGGTTGTTTCGTGAGGGTGTGACTTTTCTTGGGCCCTAATGAGAGTCTTCCTAAAATACTCGGTTGGTTATCTTGGACTGTGCCACTTCTGGAGGAAATCACCTAAAAGGCAAACTGGAGCAGACAAAAGTTGGAAGGCTATTTTCAGATGGGAGATCTGGATCATGTGTGTCTGCGGGGATTGCCTTGTGTGTATCTGTCTACTGTGTTTTGGTCTGTGTCATTGGATTAATCCATGTGAAATCTTTGATGGCTCACTAGATAAACACTGACAGGAATGTAAACAGATGGTTGTGGAAAAGAATAATGAATTTGAGAAAATGATATGGGTTAGAAATAACCAGCATTGGAATGTTGGAGATTTTCTCTTATATCATTTGCCATAATGGTATATGCTACACAGAGGATCACAGGCGTTATTATGGTTAGAAAAAAAAGAAGGTTGCAATAATATAGAAGTGCATGTCCCCACCCCCCTCACCCCTCCTGGCTGAAGCAATGCTAATGTCGATGAACATGGGGTCGGAGAGGCTTTCTCTTTTCTTTAATAGCATGCTTAGCTCTGAGTGCACATGGTGTGTGTGTGTTTGTGTGTGTATGTCTCTGTGTGTGTGTCTGTGAGTAGTTTAAAGCCATAAAGGCTCCTGCTTCAGCACACATGCTGTCAGGCAGGGACACACACACAGGCGTCCATGGGTGTGGGTTCACATACCATGCATGCCTGTTTCCAACACAAATGGAGCATCTCTCCTGGGTGGGTTCCTGGGATGGCACAGTTTAGTGTGTGGGGCGGGGTGTCATTCTCTCAGTTGCAAAATTGGCTTTTTAAAAACTGTTTCAATACCGTATAAGTAGAGAGAGCTGTTTATTTGCATCATAGAATCCATAAAGGTTTTCTTGCAGTAATCCTTGTTGTCATTAAATCAAATGTTTTACATTTGTTCATCTTTTGGCTGATTTGAGTAATTTCATCGATGCCTATAGTATAAGGGCCATGACTTGAATTGTTGATGGATAATATTTTTAGTCACGCCTTTTTTCAAGCCTTGAAATCTAGCCATACATCTGTCAGGGACAATATGAACTCCCTTAGCCCTATGTGCTTGATGACCTGATATAATTTTATTGTCTTGTAATCCGTCATGAGTGAGCTGTTGGCAGGTAATGCACTTCTGGTGCGAAGGGGTTGGGGGTGGGGAGGTAGGGTGGCAGCTGAGACGAAGGGCGGAGAGGAGAGGCCCATCCCGGTCCAGCCCAACCCAGTCCAGCCCAGCGCTGGTTGTTTGGGCGGGTGGTGAATACCAATAAGCCAGGTCAGTGCCAGCATTGCATCTGCTCACAGCACCCTGTCCTCGTATGCTTAATTAAACCCAATTGCCCTGGCAGCGGCCAACGTGTGCCAGGCAGGCACCACTGGGCACAGCGCCCCTGGGGGCAACCTAATCCCTCGCCGGATGGCCGGAGCTCTCTAATTGGCTCGTGGACAAATCTGTCTGACAAGCAAGCCCGCAGCACCACTCTCACCTGCTTTTACTTCCCTCCGGATCCTGCCCTGGTTTGTGTCTGAGTGTGTGCGTGTGTGTGTGCATGTGTATGTGTTTCTGTGTTATTCATTTGTCCTTTTTTTTCCTTCCTCTGAGCACTTCCTGGATTGTTGCTTATTCTGTCGGACAGGTCACGTACTAGGAACTGGCCCAGTGGGGTAGCCTGTGCCTCGCTGAAGCATCTGTTGAGCTTCCCTGTTCTTTTTGTCCACGTGGTCATGTGTTTGGGAACTGTTTTCTGAAACTTGAGTGAGCCTGCATGTATTTATTTGACTGCATGCTGTAGATCAATGAGAAACTGCTTAAATGTTGAGTAGCCTATAATATTGTGTGGGTAGCAGGGCCCTAGTTTAGGCCTCCGTGCTGCACCGTAACGGTTTGCGGTAGATGACTTGTCAGGTAGACCTGTTCCACGTTTTATTTTTTGAACAGATGTAGTTTCTGTGGCTAAAAAAAAGCACAGTGAAGGAGGTGTCCGACGGACGTGGTATGGTAGTGAAGCGAGGTTTTGTGGTCTGGTTCCACACCGAGAATAAGGAAGTAGAAGCTGTGAATTATTTGTGTCTGTCCTTATCTGTCTTTCTCATGCACACATTCAGATTCTCTCACTCAGTCAGAAGTTGCACACGCACCACTGATTATTTTTATTTTTTTCCTTTTTGTTCAAAAGGATTTGGACACACCAGCATTTTGAGAACTCCAGAGCATCCACTGTACGCACGCGCACAAATAAGAAGGCAAATGAAAATACTCTTGCAGTAGTCAGAATTTCCATAATTGCGTAGCCCCATGTTGCTTCCAACTAAACTAGCCTTAAACAAATTAAACAAATGTATTGTTTAAATTAAGCAATATGATCATCAAAGCAATAACACGACAAGACAAAATTAATCCTATAAATCATTTTTTATCTAGCATTAGCAAAACATTTGTGTGAACAGCATTTCCCCCAGTGCACAGTGCTCTTAATACTACTGGTCTTAAGCGCCTCTTCAGTATCGAAAATGAGAAAAGGTTTTGGCCACTGATAAACATGATGTCATGATTTTCTTGTCATTGTCATTTAGGATGTGTTAGAAGCTTTGGTGGGTGGAGCTTAGTCTTAAACTTCATTGAGAATGAAAGATGAAAGTATGAAGCTGGAGTGTGGCGTGTTTGTTTTTTTTTTTTTTTTTTTTAATTATTTTTTAAAAAGCTTAGTGTTTCTCATGTTCTCATGTTCTCATATAGTGTTGTAAGGGGTGCATTTTGGAAAGTCTTCAGTGGGGAACTGAAAAATGCTGCCAGTGTACTGTGTATGAGACCACATTAATGCTTGTTGTTGCGAAAACACTTTTCACCACCACCTCACTTTCTCTCTCACTTTTGCCTTTTCTCGCTCTTGTTCAAACACTTATTTCCTGCTCTCTAACCCTTTCTTCTCTGTTCTCTCTCTCTCTCTCTCTTTTGGTGTCTCCCCTCACACTCTCCCTCTCTCCCCTTGTCTCACCCTTCCACTCTCCCCAGCTTTATGCACCACCAAAATTACAGCCGGCGAATCTCTTTCAAACCCCAGCCTCATCAAGCCGATATCCCCTCAGGGAAATGAAGGATTAGCTTTTCCTTTCACGCTGCTGGAGTTCTTAAATCAGTTCCCATGCACACAAGGGGGGCCTCCTCCTGCCTTCCTCTCCTCCTCCTCCTCCTCCTCTTCCTCCGCCAGCAGCAGCAGCTCTCCGTATCTCCAACACCCACCACCGCCATCACCACCACCACCACCACCTTCTTCACACTCCCCTCCAACCCTCCCCACAGCATCGCCTCTCTCCCCATTTCCTTAAAGCCATTCTTTTGTCCAGTCATCATGGCTGCATTGCTTCTTCTTCTCTCCCATCCTCTCTCTCTCTCTTTCTCTCTCTCTTTCTTCCTCTCTCTCTGCCTAAGCGGATGAGGTGATAGGGATGGAGAGAGTAACTGAATCATGCCCTTGAGCTCCAGTGATGCTGCAGAGCGGAGATGTTGTGGAGGTGAATTGGGTAGCATCTCTGTCTTGCTTTCTTTCTCTCTCTCTCTCTCTCTCTCTCTCTCACTCTCTTTCATTCTTTCTCTCCCTTTTCTTACAGAATCTGTTCATCACACACACACACACACACACACACACACACACACACACACACACACACACACACAGACCCCTCCAGACACCAGCAGTGCTTTTGCACACTGAGAAAGAAGACAGCTTTGCATTTTAATTGTGTTCGTCTTAGTTGTGTCTGCTGTTTTCTCTCCTTTTCACCCCCTCCCCCAATAGATAGCATTCATCCCCTTTCCGCTCAATTTCCATAATACCTCTTCACTTCCTTTTTTGGGCTAAATGTCCATGTCCACTTTTTTTTTTTATAAAATGCATAACAACGGAGTGATGGGAGTTTTGATGTGGGAATGCATTCAGCAGTAAGCTGTTATGTAACCTCCCCCTCCCCTCCTCCAACCCCACCACACTTTCACTCTCTTCTCTCTCTCTTCTCTCTCACCCTTTTCCTCCATCTCTCTCTCTCTTATTATTATTATTATTATCATTATAATCTGGGCCAGCTATTGGCAGCCAGTCTTTGTTTTTTTTCTGCTTTGCTTTTAGCCCCTGATGTGTTCAGTGGGCATGATGCTGGAAATGGTGCAGCTTCACTCAGATCCCTGTCACGCTGCAAGGCAGCTCGGGCGCGGCATGGCGTGGCGTGGCGCGGCACAGTGAGGTTGGCCAGAGGAGAGGCTGGGGCATTTTTCTGGCGTTGCACGGGGAGATCTGCTTAAGTGCTTCATCCAGAGTGTCAGTGGGGCTAGTGGTGGTGGTGGAGGTTTTTTCCTGTGAGGGTGACACAGGGGGGGTATTTCTGAGTGGTTTCCTTAAGGCTTGATAGGCCCCCCCAACAAACTCACACACATTCCTCACCCTGGCATTGTACCTCCTGCCCTGCCAAGAAGCCAGAAATTACCCACAGTGCCTCATACCGTAGCCATGGAGGAAGGTGTGTGTGTGTGGTGTGTGTCCCTGCAGTTTGACTGACTGCTGCAACGCTTTCAGACTCGGACCTTGACGACCGTGAAGAGAGAGATGCTGGCACACCATCAGCTCAGCTCCCATTCAAATCAAGAAGGCGTCGCATCTCCCCTCCACCCCCCACCCCCCCCCCACCACCACCACCACCACCCCCCTACCTCTCATGCTGATAGACACTCATTTAATGAGACTGTGCTCTCGGCACATAATTGCTGGGTGAGGCTGGGGGCTATTATAGGAGACGCTCTGTGTTTGTTTCAGCTGCACCGAAAGAATGATGCCTGTCCTTGCAACAGGGACTAAAACAAAAGCGATCCACATCAAAGGCCGCACAAGCGCGCCGCCTCGGCAAAGAGCATCCTGTCACCTCACTTGACGTGACCCTTGCGCCTCTCTCTTCCTCTCCCATCATGACCTCACACACCCCTCCACCCCCGCTTTCAACCTTGCTCTCCTTCAGCAGGGTCAGTTGTGTGGATGTGGGTGATGTCACCCTCGCCAAACGTGACAAGCAGGAGACATTTGTGGAGATGAGTCATGATGTCATGCGGCATGAAAACGCGTGCGTGTGTGTGTGTGTGTGTGTGTGTGTGTGTGTGTGTGTGTGTGTGTGTGTGTGTGTGCTGGCTGTTTCCTCTCCCTCCAATGCCCCCCCCCCCCCCCATCTGTGCAATCATTTCACCTTTTAGCCAGGCCTCACTGGGTGTCTGTTTCTTTGGTGTGAGGAGGTGCTGCAACAGTACATAAAACAGTACATTGTAAGAATGCAAAACTGACCGAATATTGTATGTGTATTAGCCTAACCACAATTTTGTGTTATAACGTCACAGACTATGTGACTGTGACAGCTGCAGATTTAGAAGTGTTTAGAGGCCTTAAGATCACAGACATGGTGTCATATCAGTGAAAAAGCCTGGCTAAGGTGCTTGTGCAGCCATCCAGTGGTGCTTGCCTCACTCCCATGATTTATTCAGGATGTGCTCAGTCTCCCGCTTTCTCCTCTTGGTCAGATCTCGTCATGGCATCTCCAAAGCTGGCATTGGGTCAGGCCCAGGTAAAGCTACTCCGTTGCCCCTGCAGTTTGAGGCCAGTGTTGCTGCAGTGGGTCGCTGCTGATAGCTTGGGAAAGCCTCGTTGTGCGGCATTTAATCACTGTACCCTCTCGCAGATTAACAGAAGCAAATGATCTCGACTGGGAGATGCGGCGAGTCGGGCTTAAGTGTATGAGTGCGGCAGGGGCTATATTTATCCTCCGGGCAGGCAGACGCTTGCACAGTGTAGAGCAGAGCAGATTTATAATGCTGTGTCCCCGACACTGATGTTTCTCCTCTCCTCTCTTCTCCTCTCCTATCCTCTCTGTCTCTTTTCACGCTTACTCTCCTCACAAACAGTATTGAGAATTCACAGTAACCAGAACATTGCTCTGTGTTTTGCCCCAGACACAGTTTTTGCTTCTGTAATAATATCCGGGACAGGGGTGTAGTATTGTTTTATGATTCGTTTCACAACAGTACTTCCCAGTTTGATGTTATACGATCAGCGAGTCTTTGTGTGTCGTGTGTATGTGGCCCAGGGCTGTGTTTTCAGTATGTCAACTCTATCTAAATGTCTCAGAAGGCCACAGGCCAGCAGCATTGCAGCATTGCTCATTGTCTGTGTGCCGTGTACGTGTGGTCTGTGTGGTCTTGTATGCCCAACCAGTGGACGCCGTGTAGTGGTTGCCAAACAGGACATTTTGACAGTTTAGTCTAGCTGTGAAGATGCATTTAGCAGACGGCCCAACCACAGTCGCCCCAGCCACTACAGGAAGCATTGTGTTGACAATGCTTGAGCTCTTAGAGCGCAAATGGTATGCAATGACTGACAAAGGCAAAGTTTGTGTGATGGTCTGGTGTGTGTGTGTGTGTGGTGTGTGTGTGTGTGTGTGGTGTGTGTGTGTGGTGTGTGTGTGTGTGTGTGTGTGTGTGTGTGTGTGTGTGGGTGTGCGCGTGCGCGTGCGCGTGTGTGTGTGTTTTCACTCCCTGCCATCTGGTAAAGTAAGTACCTGTCTCCTGGCCTCCCTGGGCTGTGTGTACTGCGCTTCCTCATTCTTCCCCACCCCACCCCACCCACCCCCTAGGCCTCCCTGGGCTGTGTGCCTCGCTGCGCTTCCTCATTCTTCATCTCCCTTCCCACCATGGAGAGGAGAGGAGCTCCTCCTGGTGCATTCCTCCTGGGACTGACGCACCACACCTTTCCCCAGTCGTCACCATCATCACCATATCCCAGTGCTAGACTGAGCTCACAGCAGACACAAAGCATGAAAACAACCCATGAAACTGCATTCCAGCAGAGTGTCACGGGCTGTGATATCCTTGGTCAAAGGACAAAGTTATGTAAATACTTTCAAGTTTGGTACGGAATTCTTTAGATGGGAATGGTGCTAAACTACAGCCCGTTCACACTCAGACCTGACGTGGTTCACACGTGCGCGCGCGCACACACGAACACACACACACACACACACACACACACACTCTGAGAGAAGGGTGAAATGTAGTGATTTATGCAAGGCAATTTCATCATAGCTAGTGTTGGGTCCTGTTGCGTAATACATGCCTCCTCACCCCCACTCTACTCCACTCCCACTCTGCTGTGGGGCGGCTGCGGCCTGCAGAGTTTGCAGTACAGATTTGACAAGTTCCTTGAACTGAGCGCGCAGCCAGCAAATGTCTTGACAGCGGATGTGGCTTGGGTTTTTTTAAGAAACTGAGTGAAGGAAACTAGGCTGACATGGCATGGCTAGCTGTAGCTGGACAGCCCTTGTTGTTAGCGGTGCACAGCCCCCACCCCCCAACACACACACACACACACACACACACACACACACACACCTTGGTGTGACTCAGCTGTAATGAGCTTAGGGGCTGTCTGGTCTGGCATGGGTTCAAGGTCTAACCTGGCTCACCTCTCACAGAGTGTGTACAACGGGTGTGCCCTGCCCCTGACCGAGCCCAGAATGAGTGCTCACTCACAAATCAGTCATGCCTCGTATGAATCACTGATGTGTTTTTGTACTGTATGTACTAATGTGTTTTCTCTCTTTGTGTGTGTGTGTGTGTGTGTGTGTGTGTGTGTGCTTGCACCATGTGTTTGATGTTGTTGTGTTGTTTGTCTCTGTTGGCAGTATTTGGAGGGGCCCCAATGTGAATTGTGTGGATAGCACTGGATACACTCCTCTTCACCATGCTGCACTCAATGGACACAGGTTGGTCTGCTTCCTCTCCACGCTCTCTCTGCTTATCTCCAAATTGGCCTAGTAATGTGTGTGTGTGGGGGGGGGGGGGGGGGGGGGTGTATGTGTGTATGTGTGTGTGTGCTTACATGTTGTGGCTAGCCAAGATGAGGTGTTGCTTCTACATGGCCTGAAGACAGAAGCTTTTTGCCAGGTTTATGTTTTAGACCAGAGTGTTAAAAAAAAAAAAAAAAAAAACCTTTGGCAAGGTAACTGTGCGGTAAGTAAAAACCTGGACACTCCCCAAATCTAGAGCACAAATCTAATCAGAAGGAGGCATGTTTACACTGTGCCGTTTTCCCACGCAGCACAGTTCTCCCCCACACGAGCCAGAGTTGGTACCAGACTCCGGAACCGTTCTTGGCCTGACAGAACAGCACCGGTTCCTGTCCAAAACCCTCTGCTGTCTCTCTAATGTTCTCCACACATCTTCCCACCGCATGTTTAAGCAAATTGCTCCACTAATTGGGCCATTTAAAAGAACAGCCTTCTGCCAGCTGCACAGTAGGTCATTTATAACAGTTAAAAGACCAGGGCTGAATGGAGTCAAGATTGGCACTGCGCGCATACAGTGTTGGATGGCATTGTGTAAAGTCCACTTAATCTTCCCTTCTCATCAGCTAGTCCAGGCAAAAGTGTATCAATCAGAGGTAATTAAGAGTCAGTGTGCTGCATTTTGATGTAGAAGCAAATGACTGATCAAGCCATTTGAAGTGCACCAGTGTGCTGGAATTGAAGGTCGTTCATAGACACAGGCAGTGGAGGGGAAGCTTTGGAGACTAATGGCATTTAAAAAAAAAAAAAAAAACATCCTCCCCTTCCCATTCATGCACTGAAGCATATGTGATTCTCACTCATTACTTTAGCATCCTGCTTCATTAATTGGGCTAATTAGCAAATCCAAAGGGTGACCCCAAAACTCCCACATAATGAACCCTAATGAACCCCCCCCCTCCCTTCCCCCAACCCCGTCCTGCTCCAAATTATAGTGTTGTTGTGGTAGCTATTCGTGTTGTTGTTTAGTCTGATTGGTTCGTTTTATTTTGGGCTCTATCTATCTGTCTATCTATCTGTCTATTTATCTGTCTGTCTGTCTGTCTGTTTTGAATTACACATAATATTAGACAATAGCGTATTTTGTTGCCCAAAAGAAAACTGGAAGCACTGTTCATACACATACATGTCATTTAGATATCCTCTTATTGCCTGCCTTGTTTTTTTCCTCCCTTGTGTCTGAGTGCAGTGAAGTGGTGGAACTGCTACTACGCAATGAGGCCCTCACCAACATGGCCGACAACAAAGGCTGCTACCCGCTGCACCTGGCCGCCTGGAAGGGTGACCAGCGCATTGTGCGGCTGCTCATCCACCAGGGCCCTTCGCACCCCAAGCTTAACGAACAGGTCTGACTGTTCCTCTGTCTACTGGCTCTAATCACTTAAACCATCCTCTCGCTCTCTCTCTCTGTCAGACTGGACCTCTGCCCTTTAGGAAACACACACACACACACACACACACACACACACACTGGGTTTGTTACCTTGGCCCACATTCCAATTCTACCCTGATGGGCTGGATCCTATCTGTGAGTGAGCTCTCCACTGCAAATCTCTTTGTTTTAATGGTTATATACCTTATAGGGTTACTCAAATACAAGCTACTCCCACCCATGTGCTCCTGCAGGTTTCTTCAGAAGCACATGGGTCCTGCAAGGAGCACTGCAAGAATCTTTGGCAACATTTCATCAGCTGACAAATCATCTTTGTCTATGTGTGTGTGTGTGTGTGTGTGTGTGTGTGTGTGTGTGTTGTGTGTGTGTGTGTGTGTGTGTGTGTGTGTGTTTGTCTGTACGTGTGTGTATGAGTCAAAGAGAAATCATGACATCCCTAAAGCGCCCATCATGATTAGACTGCTCTCTTTCCTGTTCCCTCTCGTGGTCAGCTGTAATTCTCATCTATGGAATCATGTGTCCAAGTGATGCAAACGGCCTCGTTCTCACGCCCCTCTACTCTACGCAGCACTGTGTTGCAGAAGAGTTGGTTACAGTAACCAAGAACTTGTGTCAGTCATTCTCTCCCATTTCATTTCCCAATCGGCAAGCACTAAAGGTTTCTGTGTTGCAGTGCAATTTAATTTCCTCTCATCATATTATATGGATGTGTCATATCCGACCGCAGATGTAGCAGATCCTATAATTACTCAAGAACTTAGAACTTAATTATATGAATAAACATTGTTCTGGAACAGGCTGTACCAATAGACACCCCAGCCTTAACGCCACAGGGCTGGGGCTAGATGTGGCGGTTCAGTTGGAAAGGTAAAGGAAGTTCCTTCGCTGTGTCCTGACCAGCATGTGGGGCAAGATTTTTTTTTAAGAGATGTGTCACGGATCAGAAAGTCTTCACAGGAGGTCAGAAGCTGGCGGCGTTCGCCAGAACCAGTCCAGAAATGTTCAGCCAGTCCCAGCCACCACAAATCCTGCACTTCCTCAGCTTCCTTTTATACTTGTGTCCGGTGCCGTGTCGGTTGCCGAAGAATGTCAATCGCTCTCTCAGGCACAAAAAAAGGGGAAAATAAATAGAGAAGTCACTGGTTATACACCCCCCCCGAGTGGCTTCCTGGTCCCGCTTGGATGCCAGGAAGAAAAGCGACCGCAACGTGAGCTGCCACTAGAACAAAAGTCGAGAACAAAGCACGCAAGCAAGATATGGCATGCCCTGT
The DNA here is from genome assembly GCA_015244755.2 of Tenualosa ilisha. Taxonomy (NCBI): domain Eukaryota; kingdom Metazoa; phylum Chordata; class Actinopteri; order Clupeiformes; family Clupeidae; genus Tenualosa; species Tenualosa ilisha. Next base: position 2,755,750 of record PYXC01000585.1, read on the forward strand.
TAGCAACCAAAGACCATGCGGTTTGAACTCCAGTTGCCATGTGGTTGAATGACACTAATACTCTCCATGGCTTGAAATGCTTGCAGCAGCAAGTGCTCGTTATGTCAAGTGTATGTATTTGTGTGTGTGCGTGTCTGTGTGTGTGTATGTATGTGTTTGTGTTTGTGTGTGTGTTCAGATTTTTGTCTGTGTATGTCTGTCTGAGTTTGTGTATGATTTTAGAGCTTTTTTTTGCCTTGATTGCTGTAGTTTGTGATTGAAATGGCCGAAAATGAAGTGACCACGAGACCAAATTGTAGGGGATCCTGTGACACTGACATCAATCAAAAGGCTGTATAAGGAATTATTATTATTATTATTTTTAATAATCGTTACCTTTTAAAAAGCTGAATGCATTCAAAAATCACTGGATGGAAGACACACTACTTATTGGCTTTTTAACCTCTTCCTGCTAAGCTCTCAGCAGTTCACCTCATTTTGTGTCATTTCTCTTATCGCTGTGCCTGATCTCATGTTCATTAACGCAACTCTTATATTTTTGTTTTCCCTGTAGACTTCTGATTTTCTCCCACTTCAAGCATCTTGTTACCTAATGTGGATGTGTGTGTTTTGTGCGTGTGTGTGTGTGTGTGTGTGTGTGTGTGTGTGTGCTCACGCCACAACTCCACACATTTGCCTGACGTTCATCTTCATCTTCTCCTCTTCCATCCTAGAGCTCTGTAGACTACAGAGAGTTCAAACGCTGTGGGCCGTTTGACCCCTATATTAATGCCAAGGTGTGTACCCTCCCTCCCCAAACTGCCAAAACCTGCCGGCTTGTTAGCTTTCCACTGTCGCCCTTCTCTCTCCCTCTCTCCACCACTCCACCCTACTCCGACCCCTACCCCTCACCCCTCACCACTGTTCTCTTGCCCCTTGCCAGGCTTGGGTGGTGCTGGCTGGGTCTGGTGCACTATGTTGCATGCTCTAGGGGACACTAATGCCTCTTGATCAAATGATGTCATGGTCTCTGCAGCATCTCTGAGATCCTACTTGTCTCATTATGTATTGATTTGTAGAGTTGGGTTGGGTGGGGTTGGGTTTTGGGACTTGGGGTTGCACAGTGGATGATTGGAAGTTTGGGAAGTTGGTGGTGGAGGGGTGTTTGTGTGTGTGTGTGTGTGTGTGTGTGTCTTTCTTTTCTTGTGTGTGTGTGTGTGTGTGTGTGTGTGTTACAGAGAGAGAGAGAAAAGGACAGAGGGATCATTACTCCCCCTATAGGGTTGCCATGTAGAGATATGACCACATGGGACTATGCCTGGTCTCCATTGTAAGCTATGACGTTGACACAGGTCTCAAGGGCTTCTGTGTGTGTGTGTGTGTGTGTGTGTGGTGTGTGTGTGTGTGTGTGTGTGTGTGTGTGTGTGTGTGTGTGTGTGTGAGTGAAATGAGAGAGTCACAGGAAGATGTGGTGCTCTAGTGGACATTTTGCTGTGGCCTCATTTGAATTGAAGAGACAGATGGGATGATGGGTGTAGAAAGAGATAGAATCAAGTGTGTGAGAGCCAAAGCAGAAGATGAAAGGATGAGAGAGAGAATGAGAGACAGATAGAGAGAGGGATGGAGTAAGCCCGAGAGAGAGAGACACACACACGCACATACATACACACACTCCCAGTGGAGTGACCTGACACTCTTGTCATTATCCTCCTGGTTTGGCTGAACACATATCCAGGTGTAGGAAGGTCTGCGAAAGACACACACACACACAC
>PYXC01000585.1:2762500-2815000 GCA_015244755.2 Tenualosa ilisha
AGTCCCACTTCTGCTATTTGTTTCAGACATAATTGGGATTTGTAATATGGGACATATTGGGATTTATAATGTCCCAGTGTAACTGAATGTGAGTGTATGTAGAAAGGGGATGAGATTTATGATCTGTTGTTAAGATGTAGAAGCACTGGACTAATGCTGTCAGGAGAGGCTTAAGGTCCAGGCCCACATCATCTCATTGAGGGAGGCTGTGACTGCACTGTTGGTGGTAGTGATGCTGTGTTAGTGTGCCGTCTTTAGTATCCCTGTGTGTGTGTGTGTGTGTGTGTGTGTGTGTGTGTGTGTGTGTGTGTGTGTGTGTGTGTGTGTGTGTGCGTAGGCACATGTGTATGCCGAGAATGGAAATCTTCTTAAACACACACACACACACACACACACACACACACACACACACACACACACACACACACGAGAGGGAGAGAGGAGACTGCTCTGCCAAAAACGGTCAACAGCTTAGGGCAGATCTGAGATGTTGTGCTCCTTTTGTGCGCTGCTTTTCTAAGCTCTCTCGGTGCATAAATTGTGTTCACTCAGCCCTCAGTATTTAGTTTGCCCACTAAAATTTTGAATGGCATGCCAAATAATAGAGGAGAGTGAAGGGGGATGGATCCTTTTCATTTAATCTTAAAATGAGTCATCAAAAATGGACGAACAAAATGGATGCCACCTGATCCTGCTTTTATTTAGTGTTTCCAGACCAGTCATTTTTTTCTCCTGGCGGTTGTAACCGCTTCAGCCTCAGGCAGTAGCCTACTGACATTCCTAGCTATTTTTTTTTCTTTCCCTCACCCGTTCATCCAGAAAGGCAGGTGCTTTTTTTTTTGTTTTCCCCCACAGCATGTTATTGTTTTTTTTTCTTCTATACTCTCTCCAGCCTTTCATTCTTCTGGTTCAAGCTGTGACCTGTTTGCTCAGTATAGGCTACTCCTCATCATCTTTGTGTGTGGGTGTGTGTGTGGGTGTGGGGTTGTGTGTGTGTGTGTGTGTGTGTGTGATTGTGGGTTTGAAAGAGAGAGAGAGAGAGAGAGAGAGAGAAAGAAAGAGAGAGCGAACATGGAGCAGGTGGAGCTACCTGCTGATAATTAGAGGGATGGTGGGCGTGCCCACCTCACTGTGTGTTGCCCATCACCTGTCCAGGTTGCAGAGGATCATGGTTACACATACACACAGTCCCTTTCAAAGGATTAAGTGGACGCATGATGAAAACAAATTTTGCATACATCCATTAACACACACATGTACACACACACATTAAAAACAAAATACACATACACACAAACTAAATCTACCATTAGAGAGCACATGGGCTGCATGATTAAAAAAAGATCTATACGTGAACAAAATACACATATACACACACAAACACACATGTGCTTGTGTGTGCGCATTCACTCACACACACATGCACACACACGCACATCCACACACAGCAGGAGGCCGGACTACTAAAAGGATCTAGTGGCCTTCCCTGCAGGTAGGAGGTAGGGGGTTTATCATGGCCCAGCATTTGGCTCTTGTGCTGCCAGATGTTTACTGCCCAAGGGAGCCCCGGCTTCAGGCTATATGCCAGCCTGCACCTGTCATGCGCCCAGCTCTGTGGTCGGCACCTCTAAACCCCACCCCCTCCCCCACCTTGCCCTCTGGTATGGCCGTTCGGTACCCACCCGTCAGTCATGAAGTTAGCATGTAGCATGGTTAGCACTGGTAATCCTCTGGACTTTAAGGGAGTGATTTGTGCTACACGGCTAGAATCAGCAGCAAAGCAACACAGTTGAATGGAGGAGGAACTAAATAGTACTCCTGGGTTGAATGTGTGATGTGTAATCCAGCAGATTTGATGCCACACAGATTTCACAACCCGTCTTCATCAGATGGCATTTTTATGACACAGTTATGTCATTATATTAGCAGTCGCGCTCTCCCCCCTCTCTCACTTAAGCAAAAGCTTTAAACTCTGCCATCTAGTGGATGTGGCAGGAACAGCCACGAGCCACATCCTATTCCAGACAATGTTTTGAATTGAGACTATGGTCTCTACATGGCTGTGGCGTGGCATTGTCTGATATTTAGGCGTGAAATGTCAAGAGTGGTCACGGTCGTGGTGGGGACATGATCACATCACTGTGGATTTGGGCGACTAATGTGTTTGACCCATAGCGCGGTGCAGGGCTTCTCTGCGCTCTGTGTGTGCATGCTGAGCTGCATGCTTTGAAGCTTGCTGTGTCTGTTCCTTCTGCACCCATCTCACTACAACCACCATGACTCACTGCATGATGCTGACTTATTATGGGATGTCTGGGGTATGAATCGCCAAGTTTTTTGTTTCCCTTCCTCGGTGAACCACAACTTTCATACAATGCTTAATTTTGTTTTCAGTCATTATCTATGATGGTAATTATGAGGGAACATTAAACATTAAACATTAAAGTCCCATCAAACTAACTAACAAACTAATACTTGCTACCACAGATAGCCTATGCTATACTGCTACAATACTGCTTTGGTCTTCTCCCCATTTGAATGTATTATAGCACTAATTTTAGACTCTAAATGTCCCATGCCCCAAATGCCCCATAATCTGGCATTTGTCAAGCAGTCTTACTGCATAGGGCAGTCTATTAAACCCAAATGTGCTTAACATTTTTGAAGGATGATTTTCTTTTTCGTAAATGTGGCCAAACTCCTCCCCTGCTGTGCCCTCTGCCCTTCCGTGGCTGCCAGCATTCCTTGCCTGCTTAGGTATTTCACCTCCCTGCAAACCACAGCACAGCAAAGCACAGTGCTCTTCACCTGATGCTCTCTGAGTCAGTCTGAAAGGCATTTAAAATAGCTGGCAGTCTCCCAAGCCTCTCAGCTTACCTGCTAATAACACAAGTCCAGGATCTTAGACAGATTGTATGTGTGTGCATGTAGATGTCAATGTAAAAGCCCCCTTACTGAGAGCTGAAGGTAACCAGAGTCCTTTTGTTCCGGAGGGCTGTACATCTCACCTTTTCCACTTTACCCTCCCCCCTCATGTCTTTCTCTGGCATACTCTTTCTTTTCTTTTCTTTCTTTCTTTCTTTCTTTTTTTTTTCTTTCTGCCTTTCTCACTGACCTCTCGTCTTTTAATGGTTAATTTTTCTCACTGCCTTTCTTTGGCTTCATCTGTTCTTGTACTTGCTTACTACTTGTCTTGCTCGTTTCCTTGCTCCTTGATTTACTTCTTTTCCTATTCTCTCTCTCTCTCTCCCTTCTTCTTCTTCCCTCCGCCGCCCACTCCCCCCTGTGCAGAACAATGACAACGAGACGCCGCTGCACTGCGCGGCCCAGTACGGCCACTCGGAAGTGGTGCGGCTGCTGCTGGAGGAGTTGACCGACCCGACGATGCGCAACAACAAGTTTGAGACGCCGCTGGACCTGGCGGCGCTGTACGGGCGCCTGGAGGTGGTGCGACTGCTGCTCAGTGCCCACCCCAACCTGCTCAGCTGCAACACTAAGAAGCACACGCCGCTGCACCTGGCCTCGCGCAACGGACACCTGCCCGTGGTGGAGGTGTTGCTGGACGCCGGCATGGATATCAACTACCAGGTGGGTCAGTCAGGTGGAAGGGCGTTTTGGCTGTGTTATCAAGTAAAAAAAAATAGGGCGAAACGGACAAGGCGAAAAGATGTACTGACAGTCTGTCAGACAGCTTGACGGCTTAGATGTAGCTCGGTGCTGCCATGCGCTTGTATGGACATCATCTACCTGGTGGGTCAGTCAGACGGAGTGGCACTTGGCAGATTGGGTGAATCAGACTGCCGGAGGGCAAAGCAGGCCAGCAGAAAGATGTATTGGCAATCTGTCAGACAGACTGCTAGCTAAAATCACAAGTGCCTCTAGTCTAGATGTAGCCGGGTGCTGGAATCAAGGCATGGGGGAATGGAAGTTGGAGATAAGCAGTGTGATCAGATTGGTGATTGTTGGTCAGACAGACACTTAAACAAGCCAAGAAATAAGACAGACAAGCATGTATCAAACAGGATTGTGTTTCCCAAGACAATAGTTGCAAACCAGTTAGCAGTGTAGTTGGTTGGCAATGGGGCAATCACATTTCAACTAAACACACCTGAGATTGGTAGCTAAAAGCGCAAGTGCTGCTTGGTGTAGCTGTGGCCATTAACATTAACTAGAGTAGGATGAGGGAAGTCTGGAGGAAGAGTAAAGAAATAGACATAGATAGACACTAGCCAGACTTGGTGACAGACAGACCAGCAGGAGACTTGCAGGTGGACAGGTAAGATTGGTGTATTGATAAGCAGACAGGCAGACACAGACAGAAAGTACTCCTCATTGGTGCTCATTACAAAAGCAAAGAGATCTGGGTAAGAATTGAAGGCAGATGTTGGTGGAAGATGGGCTCACTAGTCAGAGCAGAACATGTGCTCTACCTTCCATGCCACTAGTCTGTCTCTTTGGCACTGTGGTTGGCACGGGGCTGTTGCTCTGAAGTACTGGATTTGTTGTCTCCCACTGCCCCAGGGCAGCTTGATCGGATTATGCTTTCAGACAGACAAGGAACAGAAGCAGATAAGCAGACAAGAGAGACATCTGACACATCTGCCAGTCAGTGTGACAAACGCTGATTAGACTAAACCTTCAGGAAGCCCTGCTGGAAAAGGTGTTGATGTGCAGCACAAGATTTGACAGAGAAAGATAGGTGGGCAAACGAGAGCAAGGCAGGGAGATAGATTACTTTATTACAGATATGCAAGTAGAGGCCCAGAGGCCCAGCTAACACACAACGTTACAAAAATGTAAATAACTGCCAATGGTTCTTTATGGTTATTTTAAGATTGTTTTCCCGTAAACCTTGTGCGTAAATATAGAGAGCATTAGGTGTAGGTTGTCACACCTAACTGTCCCCTATCGTTTTAGGCACCAAGCATTCAAACGTTACATGATGGTTGCATTGTGCCCTTCACAAAACATTCCCACTTGGTTCTTTTTTGGTATTCCTGTTATGAAACTATGTGAGAACATTTCTGGAATGTTGTGCTGAGGTCATGTCATATCTGGGTTTGCATCCCACAGGGCACACATTTTTTTTTTCTACTGACCAAAACATTCAACCAAACTAATGTATTTCACAGAAAAAAAAACTTTCCCAGCACCCCTTCAGAGAACCAAAACGCTGGATCATGGAACGTTCCCCTACCAGATAGATAACCTTCCCGGAACATTCCCGGAACCAAAAGTTGTTAGCTGGGGGGTATATAGCTGGCTGGCATTTAGATCTTCATGTATGACTTGACTGGAAAAGTAAACAGACTTTGAGTGAGGTGTTGGTCTAACAGACGAACAGACCCATAGAAATAATATACTGAAGCTGACCTATAGGTGATGACTCAAGCAACCAAGCACACAGGAGGGGAAGAGCTTTAGGACTGCACGGTAGGTAGTGTGTTATTTTTGGAGAAATGTCCGTCTTTGGCAGTTTAATCAATTAATTAATCAAGTCAAAGTCAGCTTTATTGTCAATTCTTCACATGTAGAAGACAAACGAGGAATCGAAATTGCGTTTCTTACTGTGCCATGCTTAGACAAAGACAGACATTGAACATTGAACATTTAAGACAATTGAGTTAGACATTAACCATTACACAAACATCAGAGTGCCAGGCAAAACAATAAGTAACATACTTATAATAAGTAACGCACATAAGGCACATAAGGCACCAGTCCAGTAGTGGCAAAAGCACTGTGTGTTTTAAGTAGTGCTGCTATGACCAACTGAAGGAGGTGTGTGTGCGTGTGTATTTGTGTGTATATGTGTGTGTGTTTGCGCACGCCCCTGCACTTGCCAGTCCTGGGGAGACCCCATGGCGAAGCTTTCAGCGCCCCAGGCAGGCGGTCTGAATGGACAGGGCTCTGTTCACATGAATACTGGAGCCAACATGTTCAGCTGCCCCTGTGGAGGCTTTCTCGTCCGGCGCCGCTGGATAGTTTAAGCCACCATCTGTCCAACCACCACGCCACTCCATTCTCTCTCTTTCTGTCTCTCTTTCTGTCTCTCTCTCTCTCTCTTTCCTCCTCCTCTCCCTCTGTCATTCTCTCTCTTTTGTTACACACATTCTCTTTTCATCTCACTGGCCAGCACTTTAATTTTGTACTCTATTCATCTCTCTTTGACACTCTTTCTCACTGTGTATATCTCTCACTGTCACTTTTGCCATTTTTCCCTCATTACAGATCACACACTCGATCTGCTCACCCACTTACTCACTCTCTCACTTTCTGCTTTTACCCTTTTAGTAAATTATTCTTTCTTCACCCAATAACACACACACACACACACACACACACACACACACACAGTTCTCTCTTGTCTATCTGTGCCAGCTTCCTGAAGGTTTACAATTACCGTGGCAACGTGCCCCAAAAAGGCGCCTCCTTTGATTGATGAAGCAGATAATTGCACAGAGAGAAGGAGAGAGAGAGAGAGAGGAGAAGAGAAGTGGCCCGTGTAGTCTTCTTGCAGAGAGGAGAGAGAGAGAGAGAGAGGAGAAGAGAAGTGGCCTGTGTAGTCTTCTCCCCATACCTGGATGGTCTACGGCCTCATCTCCACTGAGAGAAAGTCTGTTCCCTCCGGCGCAACGTCTGCCCATTTCAGCAGCACGCCTCCATCTGACCCACTTTGCTTTATCTTTGGGAAAAAAAAATGGAATTAAGTTCATTAGAACTTTCAGAAATGTGTCTGAGGCTAGCTCACTGTGGATAAAAATGGAATGAAAGCTCTTTGAAATAACAGGCGTAGTATGCTTTGATCATTGTTGTTTCTGTACTGCATTTGGCAAACATATTTACAGCACACTAATGGGTTTGTTTGTTTGTCTTACCAACAGACAGAGAAGGGCAGTGCCCTTCACGAAGCTGCACTGTTTGGGAAGACCGTCGTGGTGCAGAAGCTCTTGAGTGCAGGTCAGTCCCTCTGAGACCCTCTCTGCGGTTTTTAAAGTTCTAGTTCTGTTTAGTTCAGAAAGACCTGCCCCTGTTTCAGACAAATACACTGATAAATCGGGAGGTCTGTCATAGTTACTGTGTGAGTTGGCAGCAGCTCAGGTTCTCCCTCTATCAGTTTTTCAATGCATTTACTACTGTGTTGATGAAATAAGCCACCTACCAGTAAATCCATCTGCAGTGTTTGATTTGTGAATGAAGGGAATTTCTTTATTTGTGTCTCAGGTATTGATGTGACCATCGTGGACTCTAAGGGCCTGACGCCGCTGGACACTGTCAGGGAGATGCCGTCTCAGAAGAGCAGGCAGATTGCCGCCCTCATTCAGAGTGAGTCAGATTGCTTCACCCATCCTCTTCTCTTCTCTCATCTGCATTTCTTCACTCTCTTCCGTTTCTTCTGCAATGGCATCATTCTCTCCGAAAGTTTTGCATCTGAGAAATGAACCTTCACTTTTTTTTTTTTTTTTTTACCTTTTCCTTACATTGATTTTGCCTTTACACTCCATCACTGTGTATCTGTATGCATACTGTACTACATTCCCTTTTCTCTCTCTCTCTCCATCTCTGTGTCTCTCTCTCTCTCTCTCTCTCACACGCTCCCTGTCTTCACTCTCTCTGGGTTTTGCGGAGGTCATGTTTGATGGTCTATGCTTTTGGCCATGACAGCTGAGTCACACAAAACCCTCTGCCTTTATCTGGGCCAAAGCGACAGCAAAACCCTCTGACATTCAGTGGCTCTGTCAATCACGAGTTTTTAATCACTCTCCTTACCTGAAACAACCCCCTCGCCTGTTGCCAGCTAACATGAAGCTTAGCTATGTCATGTTGTGATGTCTCGTGCCACGTGTGTGTTTCTCACACATGCTTCCAACTTGTCCCTTTCCCCAGGTCACATGACAGGAAATGCCCCCGATCTGGCCCTGCCCCCTCCCCCAGTCCCACCCCCTCAGGAGAACCTCAGCCCCAGGAGAAAAGGTAAGCAGTTGCTTTCTCACCACGTGGAACAAGCATCCAAGCAACAAGTATACATCATTCTGTTCATCACTAATGCATACAGAAGAATATCTGATTATGTAATCGAAAGCAAGGCGTGTGAATTGTGTATTTATTTGTTTGAGCTAGTCGATCCATGTAGCAGTTGGCAGCTGAACAGTGTAATGTACACCCAACTGCTGAAGGCTGTGCTGTGACAGGCCCAGGTGGCTCTGCTCTGCTCTGCTGTTTTGTTCCCTTGTGTATTATTATCCAGTACTGGGACAGACACCACTGTACTGTAAGGTCTTGTTTGCATAGGGCTCTTTTGTGCGTTTGTCAATGGGGTGCACTGAGTGTGGAGTTGTGTAAACAAACAGAGATTTGTTCCCTACGCTGGAAAAAAATGAAAAGTTCAGTTTACTTGAAATATTGGAGTATGCTGGCTCAAATGAGTTAAGTAAATCTAGCTAGTCTCTTTCAAGGACACTGTAAAAAATAAGGAAATAAATGAATAAGTAAAGCTTACTATATTTTTTATTTACAGTGTAACAGTGGAGGACAGTGAAAGTTTTTGCACTAGTTATGTCAGCAGTATGCTGAGTTGTGTAGGTTTATAAGGAAAGAAATAATGCAAATGTTTTGTGCAATGTTGTATGTTTACTGTGTGTGTGTGTGTGTGTGTGTGTGTGTGTGTGTGTGTGTGTGTGTGTGTGTGTGTGTGTGTGTGTGTGTGTGTGTGTGTGTGTGTGTGTGTGTGTGTGTGTGTAGGTGAGGTCGAGCAGCAGATGAGTGATCTGATTTCTGGTTTGTCGCGAGACCCCGAAGAGGAGAGTCCTTATGAGGCTCTGTATGAGGCCACCTCCTGCCAATCCCTCGACAGCCTGGCCAGCGGCAAGTCTTCCGACCGTGACTCCGGACGACCCGACAGCGAGGCTGGCAAAGTAAGACTGCAGTGCAATCGCTTTTATCACGAGATAAGCAGAACACCACCAAAGTGATGACAAGTACAACGAAATTTCCAGCTGAAGAATAGCATTATCATTTTCACAATTTATTTAATTAATTAGTTAATTAATTTATTAGTTACTTTATTTATAACTTGATGCAAATGTAATAAGTTAGTTAGCACACTTTATTGTCCCAAAAGAAAACTTGTCTCGCAGTCAGGTACACAACACAAGACACAACAGTGCACAAGACGCAAAAAAGGGCACAACAGAACAATATACAATAAACTCTGTTACATTACTCCAGGTTTCATACTGTGGGACAATAAAGTGTACTAACTAACCAACTCAGTAAATTTGACAAGCAAGTTATAAAATTAGAGCAACTGAAGAAAAGAGAGACACCCAGCTGTTAGCTGGAATAATCACAAACAAATCTCTCTGAACAGTTTCCTGTGAGTGTCCTCTTGTCACCACTAGGTGGAGTCTGAGCACCACACTAAGAGACTCCTCCTTGTGCTTTGTCCATCTCTCTGATCCCATCTGTGAGATGCAAATGGTCTCCCTGTTGCTGCAGGGCCAGCTGGCATATTTGATTTGGACAAAAAAAGAGTATTTTATTAGCTTACTTGGACAACAGTGCGCATGTTTATTTGTGTGTGTCTGTGTGTGTCTGTCTGTGTGTGTGTGTGTGTGTGTGTGTGTTGTGTGTGTGTGTGTGTGTGTGTGTGTGTGTGTGTGTGTGTGTGCCTGTGTCTTATTTTTTTTTTGTGAATGAATTGCAGAAAGATCGACTACCTCCTCCATCACACCCTGGCCCAGGTCATGAAGAGGAGGGCAGCTCAGAGGTAAACCTCTCTCGGTGCCGATCCGCAACCTGTTATCCTAGACAGGTATCAGACACTGAGCTATTAGATCAGCTGGAGCAAGGCTATACAGTTCACTGGTTTGGGTGTGTTTGTGCAGAGAACTTGTCCCTTATACTTAAAGTGCTTGTACAGGCTGGCAGACAGGGCAGGCAGACACACAGAGTATTGAGGTATTGATCGGACAAGAATCGCAAAGCATTGTTTTCCACTTTACGGCATGCACAGTGATATCTGTGAACATTCCCCAGCGCCTGTCCCATTCGACTGCTTGATAGGTGGTAATGTGCACTGTGCGCTGAGCCCCTCTCACTGTACAGCCCTGATAACGAAGCTAGCAGATCTCTCCGACGGCCAGTGGGGCGCCAGTAAACATCGGCCACTATTTGCAGTCCAGGCACTGTTGATTCTGCCATGCTTCACTGACAAACGCTCCACTGTCTGCCCACCCACACCTTTCTCTCCTAACTGCCAACCACCCGCACCACCACCACCACCACCACCTCTTCCATCACTACTGCCAGCCCTTGCCGCCATGTCGGCTCAAATCAAACAGTTTCCTCATAAATATTGATGGGAGTGCGGCATGGGACCACAGTGGGAGGAGAGGGAGGAGTGAGTGTGTGGATCAGCAGCTGGGTGGATGGAGAGAGGAGAACTGCACCAGGACGGTTGGGGAGGGTGGGGGTGAGAGGACGCTCCGAGATGGATTTACTTCAGAGACTGTAATTGGACCACAGCCACCAGCTGAGCGTGTGAAGTCTTATTACCAAAAACATTAATTGTTTTAGAAGGGCATTGGGTCCAATCATTTAGTCTGTATAATTACCATTCTACTGTAAGATTTCTGGAAAGATGTGATAGGATTTATGACTGGTTTATTATCTGTAACGTTCACAAAACAGATTAAATACTTTTATCCTTAATTACATTTGCTGAATTTATGTTGATAATGAAGGTGGAAAATTGATTAGAATATTGTGCATTGTTTCCTAAGGCTGTGTACACCAACAGCAGTATAGATGAGAGAGGAGAGACAGCAGATGAGGAGGACCACACCTATGAGCTTCTGCTCTCTGCCCAGACCAAGGTCCCCTATCCTGAGCCCCATGAACCGTCCTCACAAACAGGCAAGTGTACGCACGCACGCACGCACGCACGCATGCACGCACAAACTCTCATGAGTGAACTAACTTGGCCCCATCTAACTAACTCTTATCAGAGGCTGTGGACTGCTATTTTGCGATCGAAAGTTCAGTGCCCTCTTTTAACAAGTCATCTGCCCTTGTTGAGGCTCAAGGGTGTTCTAAAACCCTCTCAGCACCTGTCACACGCTTCCCCCTGCTGTGCCCCTGTCCTGTTCACCTACCCCTTTGTTTATCTGTTCTTTCTCCCTCTCTCGCTCTCTTTCTCTCACGCTCACTTGCTCACTCCCTTTCTCTCTCTTTTACACTTTCTCTCTTGCTCTTTTTCTTTCCCTGTCCTCCATTTCTTTCTTTCTTTTTTCTTTTCTTCTTGCTTGCTTCTTGCTTTCTTTTTTTTTGTTTTCTTTCTTTCTCTCTCAGTCAGTACATTTACATGGACAGCAATAATCTGACTATTGGGCTTATTCTGAATATGAAAATATTGTGATTAGGGTGTTGATGAATTGCTAATTGCTAGAGTATCCCATTCATATTCTTGTTTACTACACCTAAAACTTAAATTAGCAGAGACGGTTAACCAAACTTTCAAACTAATGAGTTTCAAACTAATGTTCAAAGTTCTATCTGTGATTCCTCCCACCCACGGAAAATCCTAAAAAGAGGAATAATTAGAGGAATAATGTAACTCCACATACTCCACATCTTAACTCAGTTATAGCTTATTCCCGAATATGACCTTATTCTGGTTAAGGTGATGAGAATATTGTTTTTACATTACAGCATCATATTTGGAACGTGGTCATATTCTGATCCATGTAAACATTCTCATTGTTTCTCTAACCATTTCCCTTTCTCTCTCTCTTCTGTCTCTTTACCTCTCAATTGTGTTTTGTGTTTTTTTCATTCCTCTGTTGCTCTCCCACTCATTCACTTTTTCACACAGCCATCTTTCTTTCAGCGTCTTTCTCTCCGCTCTACTCCAGTGGGCATTTCTTCCCGCCCTCGCATACCCCCTCCACATGCCCCCTCCTGACCCCTGTGGCCAGACTCTGTGTCTCTCCCTTTGGCTCTCTCTCCCAGTGGTGTATGGCTCTCCTTCAGTCCCTCTGCTCGCCCACTCGCTCCCCCTCCTCACCCTCTGCTAAAGGTCTCCTCCCTCATACCCCAGCTGTGTGGCGTCTGCGACGCCAGGGTCAGTGTTCAGCAATCCTTCTGCCCTGCACTCCTCAGAGGCTCTAGAGCACTAATGCTGGAGCAGACCCAGCTTGATGGCTGAGCTCTACATTTTCGGCTTCATGTAAAGATGCTAGTCATTTTATTCACAAAAAGTCCAGACGGGCCATGCCATATTAACGGGCCATGCTTTATGAAATCTTCTGTTCTGTGCAAGATTCCTGTATGAGTGCCACGTTGATGTTTTACACTATATTAATCCATTGTAGTCAATGTAACATTTCCATCCAAATCAAATAGCCTGATTGGCCAGGCATACAAACTAATGAAAAGTGAGTAGCCCTTTGTCGAGAATTTAAAAGTGAAGAATGAAAGGGTCCTTTGAAATGATTAATTTGGGTGAATGAGATGTCTGAATTTCTGTCTGTGGTGCTTTAAGTATGAGATTAATATGGAAATATGGGCACTTGCAATAGCATAGGCAATGAGGAAAAAGCTTCACTCTTCGCTCTGCCTTTTAATTAAATGTACCCACACAGAAAATATTAATAGCCTCTACGAGGTTTCAGTCTTGATCAGAATTTATTCATTTAGAGGCAGCTCAATCATTGGTGAATTGACGTAATGCCCTAAAAAGGGGGGATTTTGCAGGCCATCCGAGGTCTTTGGAGTGCGCTTGTGATCATGACTGAAATGGGAGAGGAGAGAGGATCAGCGGGGGGCCCCTCATGTCTTTCTGATCTTCAGTCAGAAGAGAGTGAAGGAGTAATTGGAAATTAGTAAGACATTTGTCATTTCAGAGAGTTTTATTGTCATTTCTCACTCCAACTTGATTGTAACTCTTTTTTTTTCATTATTCACAAGTTTTCAGAAGAGAGGGAATGGAGAGGGGCAAACAGAATGGAGAGAGAGGAGGAGGAGAGTGAGGGGGGAGAGAGTGGAGGAGAAATAGAGTGGGGAGAGAGAGAGGAAGAGAGAGGACATAGAGGGAGCAATGGGTCAGAAGGTGAGCGAGGCATAGAAATGCAAACCTTGTATAATTATGAGGGATTCAGAATGAAACAGAGAGAATGTAAGAGACCTGTGCACAGCAACAAATACTTCAATCCAAGTCCTGATCGCATTACAGAGTAACGTGCCTCTGTCGGTGCCCGGTGCATTCCTATTCTCTCTCTCTCTCTCTCTCTCTCTCTCTCTCTCTCTCTCTCTCCCCTCTGTCTCTCTCTCTCTCTCTCTCTCTCTCTCTCTCTCTCTCTCTCTCTGTTTCTGTGTCTTAACACCGGGCCCTGAATGGCACCATGGTTAATTGGATTAAAGGGGGGATTTAATTAGAGGGCCATTGTGATCTCTAGCTGTTAATATAGATGTTTTAAATGGGCCCCCGAGGGCCCGTTGGCATGTCGAAGGCGCTCAACAAAAGAGCAAATTCACGGACGCTCAGAGATGTCGGAACAAGTGGCGCGTGGGCCACGATTAGGCATGTAAGAATGTCCCCCCTTCCGAGCTGACGCTCAGAAAGGGAAAAGGGCATCTTTCTGAGTCTGAGACACTGTGACACTGGTCATAGTTTAAAGTGACTTTGCTGAGGTTTTAATAGTTTGAAATGGTCTTTATTTAAAGAAAATTAGGTTAACCCACTTAAGAACATGCCAGTAAAAGGAACTATTACTCACACACACAAACACACACACACACACACACACACACACACACCTACCTTACTTCTGTGTAGAGAGATAAATTGTATTGTTGTTAAACCTCTATTCCTGCATCCACAAAACATGGACAGTTAATAAGTGTTTTGTGTGTGTGTATTTGTGTGTTTGTTTGTGTGTGTGTGTGTGTGTGTGTGTGTGTGTTGTGTGTGTGTGTGTGTGTGTGTGTGTGTGTGTGTGTATATATATGTGTTATGACGTAGAGGTGAGTGTCCAGTGAAATCTGTCATGCTGTGTCATGTTCCCACGCTGCCAGGAGCTAGCCTCTTTGGGTGGGTCAGTGCGTGTGTGTGTCTGTGTGCCTGTGTTTGCTCCCTTGCTGTGGACTTCCATGTTTAATGCATGAATCCATTAACATAAACTCCAGTCTCCGCTGATACAAAATGGCTGCTGACTGACAGCTAGCCCTGATTCTGTGAGACCTGATGACTTGCCACTTCAAGAAGGACTCTTGAAAGCTGACCCACCTCATTTATTATTTAAAGAGTTGGTTCAGTGGATTTCTAACGTCAATGTTTGTTTTTTTTCTCCCTCTCTCTTTTCTTTTTTAGAAGAGGAAGCCAAATCCAAGTCCTCCAACAGCCTTCTACCTCAGGTATGTTTCATCTGCCATGAAGGTTATTCATGTAAAAAAATATCATTTATGTGGAATTTCTCCCAAGAAAATCTGCTTTTCGTCCCCCGAGGGGGTAACTAAAAAGCAACGAGTGCTTCTGGTAAACATAATAAATACTCATCTGCAAGCAGGAATATTCCCCAAATCAGATTTCAAGTGAATTACAGGCCTTTACCATCCTCCCAGTCCTGAATAATTTCATGAGTCAATGAAGTTATCTCTCTTCCCCGAGTCTGCAATAAAATCTTTTTGACATGGTTTGTGCAAGACTGAGGCCGGGAGAAAATGCAGATCCTTAAAGTCGGAACAGAACTCCAAGACCCCGAGGGCGGCCTTATCAGCCCGCAGAGGGTCCTCCCCTGAGAGGGGCCTGGGTGGCTGTAAATCTCTGCCTCGAGCAGAGAGGGGTGGACAGGGGTCAACGGCATCTGGTTCTCAGGCAAAAGTGTCCACACTGCCTATCTGCAGTATCACCTGCAGCTCTCCACACATTTAATCCTGCCATCCTGGGGGGGGGGGGGGGGAGAAAAAGAAAAGAGAAAAGACTTTTTTCTCTCTCTCTGTCTATGTCTTTCTCTCTCTCTCTCTCTTTCTCCCTCTCTCCCTCGCTCTCTCTTCCCCTCTCTCTCTCTCTCTCTCTCTCTCTCTCTCTCTCTCTCTCTCTCTCTGTCTCTCACTCTCGCTCTCTCTCTGTGCTTGTCAAAATGTATTTCCGACTGTCCCCACTTCACCTGGCTCCTTCTGTTTGGTTTGGTTCGGCTTGGCTCTGTTTTTTCCCTCTCTGCCACTTTCTCGTCTCTCGTCCCTTCCTCCTCTTCCTCCTCTTCCTCTTCCTCTTCATTTCCTCAGACACAGCCACCACCACAAACATCCTCAGAGGTGCCCTCTGCCATTTCTTCTTCTTTATTCTACTATATTCTCTTCGGTACCCACGTATTGTCACGGTTGTAAGATTATTAGTATGCCTGTCCAGGTCACGTCTGTTTGTCACGTGCTCCACAGGTTACAGCCGTTAGAGCCGTCAAATTGCAACAGAGGCTTAATTGGGCAACAATGAACGTGCCAACGTCCTTTCCCTCTCCTGAGCTCAGTGACGGAGGCGCGGGGTCGGTCTGTGACAGGGACGATCTGCAGTGGGATGGGGCGGTGGGGGTGTTGGGCAGGGAGCTAAAGTGGGGCAGTCGCCTACAGTAATGGATGCGATCAACAAACCTCTTCTGTGGGTTTAGCAGCGCAGGTGTCACAGCTAATGATGAGCTCTCTCATCGGCCAGTGCAGCACGTCTCTGGAGGCTTAGAATGGGGAGCTGTGGAATGATGCCTGCAGGAATAGTTTGGGCGGGTTGTTTTAAAAATCAATTTCCAACAACCCCCACCTTACTCACACCACCACCACCTTCACATCCTTAACTCAGGTCAAATGTCAGGGTAATGTCCAGCTGATATACAAGGATGCATTTTTTTGTTTGCTTGTTATTGTTTGAAATAATTTTTTTTTGTGTTTATACATTTAGCTGTTTGTACACGATCCGTATATACACTATATACACATCACCTACTCTGCCTCTTCTCCATTTGCTAGCAGCGGAAGCCCCCTGCACCCAGTGACCTCCGACCTCCCGGCCCAAGCAGCGATACCCTTCACCCCCCTGCACCGGTGGTGGGGCCTGGACGGCACAGGACCCCTGGAGGTGGGTGTGATGAATAAACTAGTGTGTTTAACACATAGTCTGCTGCTTTTATCAATGAGCTTGAGTGGGCTTTCACGTGTTCGCACTCATTTAGTTATCTAGTTTATGTTCACACATAAACATTTAGTTTCATTTTCCAAAAGTAGCTTCCTTTTGCTCCTTAAAAATAAATAATAATTAAATAGTATGTAAAGTGTAAAGAGTGGTTGAGTGAGGTAAGTGAGTGAGGTGTGTGTGTGTGTGTGTGTGTGTGTGAGGGAAAAATGGAAAGTGTTGTAGTGAAAAGACTGACAGGCACAGGCTTAGGCTGTTATTGTTTCTGTGTTCAAAAGCCTAGTCGCTTAGTGGGAAAAAACTCTTCTGGAGTCTGGAATTATTCACTTCAAATTGCACATTGCAGGAAAAAAAGAGCCACCAGATAATTGTTTGATGATGTGGTTGATCTTGATATCGGTGAGACGCTCAGTGAAATAAATTGACCATCTGTAGCTATCTGTATCACACATGGAATTAGAGTTTAGACGAGGTGTGTTTACTACTAAAACAAATAAACCAAAAAATAAAAAATCAAGCTCATTCATGCCTAGCAGGTAGAAGATCAGACCAATCTTATCGTCTTTTGAAGTGGTTATCGTCGCTTGATTATTCCGCATTGATTAGCGCTGTCTGTTATTGCCTGATTGGCATTCTTTGGAAGCGACTCGAGCTTGAGGTTGTGAGTGATTGACAGTCCCTTGGCTACTGAGACAGAAAACCATTTGATTTTGACGGATGGCACCGCATCCTCAATCGCAAGATGGTATCTTTGGTGCCCAAGGCTCGCCTCACAGAGCACGGCACTGCAATGCACTGCACTAACATCCAAAAGTTCTGTCATGATGCGGAACCGGTGCGGTTTCTGTGTATTCACTATAAGCACAGAGGTTCATTAGAATGCCAATGAGCAAACACTAGCAACATCACTTACTGCACTCATTTCAATTCTGCTCCTCGCTCTGGTGTCAGTGCTTTCTCTTTATTTCTGTGACCCACCCACCCCCCCACCTCCACCCCCTCGTGTGTGTGTGTGTCTGTCTGTCTATGTCCCTCTGTAAGATAGCTCTGCAATGCTGTTTGCTCTTAGTCTGCTGCTTTTATCAAGCATGCATATAGTGTACTTGCAGGGGACGAAGAAAAAAAAAAGGGAGAGAGCATGAGAGAGAGCGTGCAGTAAAAGAAAGGATGAAGAAGGCGTAGAGAAATAATGAGCATAAGCACAGACGCAAAAGGGACAGACGAGGAGGAGAAGCACGCAAGGAAGGAGAGATGGAGAGGAAAACTCTGAGGGTGAAAGGCAGAGAAGAGAAGAAAGGAAGAAAGGCAGTATGAGCACATAGGAACAAAGGGGAAAGAAAAATGACAGAAGGATGCAAGAAGGAGTAGGAAAAAAAGGGATGAGAGAAAGGAGAGCAAAACTGGTCAAGACACATGAAAAGGGGACTACAGAGACAGTGATCAGAGAGAAAGATCACACAAAGAAACCACAGAGAGAGAGAGAGCAAAACAGACGGAGAGAAGAGAGACAGAGGGAGAGATGGGAGTATATTTCTAAGGAGCTACAGGCCTCTGATTCACACAGGGAATACAGCTCTCTCCTCTTCTCTTCTCCTTTCCTCTCCCCTCGTCTTTATTTCTGTGTTTAAAGCAGCTGTCTCAGAGGCAGTAGGATTAAGGCCCTGCTCACGCGCCTTGCAAGGCCCCACTGACAGAAATGTCACCCTTCCTCCACCACCACCAGTACCACAAGCCCGCCCTCACCCCCACCCCCCGGCCTGTCCCCTCTCTCCCTTCCCCCAGCGAGGCTGGGCCAAAGTGGGGAGCAGCCGCAGGAATCTGGCCTCTGTCCTGGAGCTGAGATGGAGCACTGCCATGTCAGCAGCAACAGCAGACTGCACAAGCACCTGTCAAATTCAGAAAGCAGAGACACACACACACACACCCTCTGCTTAGTTAAATTTCCCACATTGAACATGTGCATACACACACACACACACACACACACACACACACACACATACACATACATGTGAGACACACACATGCATACATTTTGTGTGTATGTATGCACACAACACACATCAAATGTACATACACACACATGTTTGTTCATTGTTCATGCAGGCTTTGTTGTCTCTCTCTCTCTTTCACACTCACACACACACACACACACACACACACACACACATAATCTCTCTCCCTGAGTAACTAATGGGTAACTGAATACTTGTTGGCACAGATACATCATTGTGGCCCAGACTTCCAAAAATGTTAATTCATCCCAAGTATTCATGATCCCCTCACTCTCTACTCAAGGGTTAATTCAGCAACACACACACACACACACACACCACACACACACACAGACACACACACACACACACACACACACACACACCACACACACACACACACACACACAGACTCTCAATCTCCGAGTCTTGAGCTGTGAGATGGGCAGTTCTGGGATAACAGATCGAATTGATTCCTCGCAGCGCTCAATTACTTAGCTCATTCTCCCAATCAATAGTCATATGCATAGAGCGGCTAGCCAGTGAGTCAGGCCCATTATTACCCATAGATAAATGAGTGCAACTCCTCATGCTGTCTGTTGCTTGAATCTTAGTTGCTATTTAGTGCAGTGCCCCTGCAGTTCACCTCAGTTTAATGATCATGGGAAGGCGCTTGATTTTTGTTTACAGAATATCAATACATTTTTATAGTTTTTGTGTATTGCAACAATATTATAAGGGACATAATTACTGTTAATGGTAATTCTTATGGATTTATGCTTTAGCTGTTGTTCACTGCTATTCACAATATTGAATTTAAATATTCCTTTATTTCTGTTTTTAGTTAGATTGTTGCTTTATTAGGTATGCCTGTTTTGCTTCACTGACTGAAGGCGAACCCTTGGGTGGCCAGAGCAAATGGCGTGAGCCTCTCCTCAGCCAAAATGTGTGACTTCATGTGCCACGGGTTGCATTAGAGTGACTTCACCCCGTAAACGTGTGCCTGTGAAGGCCAAATAAAACACACAGGGCCAAGTCTTTTAAACAATGAGTCAAGTGAGTAAATGTCAGGCTGTCTTTAAGTGGAGTGGCCAGATCATTTCGTTGACTGTGTGTGTCTGCGTGTGCGTGTGTGCGTGTGTGTGTGTGTGTTGACTCAAGGCCTGTGGTTTGCTTGTGTGTGTCGGTGGTGGTGTTGAAGGATTTTATTAAAGTAGTCTGTTTAAGGGATGGGGTGGAGTGTGTGCGTGCGTGCGTGTGTGCGTGCGTGCGCTGGGGGGCTTGTAATAGTGAATCTGTCATTGGGCGTTCCCGTTTGTTTGCCACCAAGGAAAGGGTGGGACTCTGGAACGAGGTGCTGCATGACTGCTTTGCCTGCAGACACACACACATGGGACTGCAAGACAAACAAGAACACACAAACACAAATAAAGTGTTTACATGCACATGTACACAAGTTAACCTACAAATACATGCTCACACACTGATCAAACATTTCCACATTCTCTGTGATTAGCAAGACATGTAGGCATGATTGGACACACTCCCATACACGCAAAGCAGCATACACTTGTTCTTACATACACAAACACTCTCTCTCTCTCTCTCTCTCTCTTCCAGCTTCCAGATACATATACACACACACAGATACACACATACACACATTCTCGTCATGCACTTTAAGTAGCAGTGCCAACTCTGGGTTCCTGTGGCAGCTGTACACACAGGGTATATGCACAGGGTGTGGACCCAAAGTGTAGCACTTTTCAGATGTTCAGCAAAGTGCAGAAAAGCACAGTGCCGTGGGCTGAGTCAGCTATAAGGAAACGTGTGTGTGTGTGTGCGTGCGTGTGTGTACGCACGCGCATCTGTATCCCATTCCCTTTCCAACTGGCCAGTTAATGTCACTGCCAAACCTTAATTAAAACAGTGCCCAGTGGACACTCTGCCCTCTCCCAATGCTCTAGTCAAATTAAAGCTCTGGACAGTTATGTTTAGTGTGTGTGGGGGTGGATGGATTTCTTAGTGTTTCTGTATGTGTGTGTTTGTGTGTGTGTGTGTCTGTGTGTGTCTGTGATCAACTTGTACAGTAAAACGCTA
The DNA here is from genome assembly GCA_015244755.2 of Tenualosa ilisha. Lineage (NCBI taxonomy): Eukaryota > Metazoa > Chordata > Actinopteri > Clupeiformes > Clupeidae > Tenualosa > Tenualosa ilisha. The sequence continues at coordinate 2,782,775 of PYXC01000585.1, forward strand.
ACACAATAAGTGTGAGGCCATAGGTCAGTTTCTTAATATAGCTGAAGGACAAGGGAAAACAACCCTGTGGCTCTCTGACCTCCCATAGCGACAGTGCCCTGATTTCCCTGTCATCAAACACCACTGGCCTCTCACAGGGGGCCACCAACACACACACACACACACACACACACACACACACACACACACGCACACACACAGTGTGTTAGAGGGGCTCGGGGGCACTCACAAACACAGTTTGGCTGATAGGATCCACTCCAGCAAACTAGCAATGTGGCCCACTGCCAAATCAGCAGGATTGACAGCTCAAGTGTGAAGGTAGTGTGTGTGTGCGTGTGTGTGTGTGTGTGTGTGTGTGTGTGTGCGTGTGCGTGTGCGTGTGCGTGTGTGTGTGTGCGTTATGTTGTCTAAGCTAGAGGACAGTGTCGTACTTGGGCAGTGAACACACACCCAAGTTGAAGCAGGAAACAGAGGAGGCACTCACAGACTCTGATCTCTGCGGGGGAAAAAGGGCTTGCTTTATCTAGCACCGGTCACTAATACCGGCTACTTAGAGCAACACACAGAGCAGGGAGAGAGAGATAGTCAGGCTCGGGCAGATTTAGGAGAAAAACAGATTGTGTTTGGCTTGATGGGGATTAATCCAAAACCATTAAGTAGGGATTTCTTTTTTTGTGAGAGACCTAGGAACTGAGCACTGTGAAGTGCGCAAGTGCGTTTTTCTCTGTGTGTGTGTGTGTGTGTGTGTGTGTTGTGCGCTGTGCGCGCTTGTGTGTGTACATGCATGCATCAAGGGTATTTTCACTATCGTCTTAGCGTGGTGTTCTGTTTCAGGCTAGCTGCTCATTCTGCTGGGAGTTCTTAGAGCAGCATAACTCCTCTGGAGTCTAACCTTATAAAGAAAGGGCTGCTAGTTAGGAGAGAGACACTAGAAAGAAAAGACTCTGAAGAGACTGGAGTACAAAAAAAAAAACCTGCCGCACTGCTTAGGTCAGTCATCTCTGTTCTTTTGGTTCCTTTGATTCTCTTGCTTTGCTTTCCATTCTTTTTTTGCTCTCTTCCCCCCAATCCTCTCTCTCTCCTCCTCTTTAGAAACAATAACAGATCTGTTCCAGGGAATGGTGTGGGCGGTTACTTGTTAGCGTGTGCTGTTAGTCTCTCTTGTCACTCTGACAGTCTCTCAAAGTCTCGCTCTCTCTGACTCTCTCCTCAACTCTAACTTCTCCACTGGTGATTCCTTTTTTGACATCCCCAGTTTCTTTTTCCATTACCACTTCTCCCGACAGAGAATTCCCAGGACCTGGGCAGCGGCGTTCCCGAACAGTTCACAGGCCTGCTGCACGGCTCATCGCCGGTTTTCGACTGCCGCGAGGAGCCTTTCAAAGTCCCTAACACGACGACATCCTACTCCGCTCGAGGTCGGGAAGTGGACGTCGACACCGTCGACGGGGACGAGGACGTGCCCTCTCATCCGCCTCCTCCACCGGCAGCAGCAGCTGCGGCAGCAGCGGCAGCCATGTCCGCCATCCTCTCAGACTGTGACCCCAAAGCCATCTACGCCACTGTGAACAAGGACCCCTCTGGAGCGGGGGCCTCGGCCTCAGCCTCGGGCACTCCCCGGATGCGTCCGCCCGGGGACCTCAAGCTGGCCCGCAGCCTCTCCAAGTCGGACTCGGACCTGCTGGTGTCGCCACCCAGTGAGGAGGAGGGCGGCCTGGGCAACCGCAGCGAGTCTGTCTCCAACTGCAGCACCAGCAAGAGGAGGCTGGAAAAGTCGCCGTCCTTCACCTCCGAGTGGGATGAGGTAAGCATTAGCGCTGCTTAGCATTAGCCAGCAATGCTACCCTAAAAATGTACTGGGCGCTGGGGGTGCACCAAACGGCAGAGAGTGATTGCGTTTTAAGTGTATGTACGCCCTCTGATTTTCTTCAGTGCTCAAGATTAATGTGATCGTAAATGCTGCTGGAAAACATCAGTGAGCCTATGAAGTGTTTAAACCCCATATTTGCCTTCTGTCCAAAGCGGGAGCATTTTACAGGCTTCAGTGAGAATGCATTGAGAAGAAGGTAGACTGATGTGCTTATTTACATATTTTTTACTTATTTTCATTTCTCATCCTCTGTCTTTTCTCTCATGTCTCAAAGAGTGTAGAGGGAGAGAGAGAGAGGACATAGCTCAGGTCCAGGCTCATCACGTTGCCACAGCTTCAGATCTTAACCTGAGCTCCCCAGGAGAAATAGAGATTGTTTACTTTAACACACACACACACACACACACACACACACACACACACACACACACACACACAGTCTGGTGCTTTCATGCTCTTGCGTACTGAAACTAAACACATCCACTCACACATGAACACACTTTCCATCTACTTGTTTGTTACCAAGTTACAATCTCCTTGCTTTGGGAACTATACACTGGCATTTCTATCCTGAAGGTGAATGAGGTGTACAGGGGTATTCTTTGCGAAGTGTCAGTATAATGTGGATGAGAACAAAGCATTTTGGCTTTCTTCCATATTAAGTAGTTGTTTGCGTCAAGATATTTTATATTTCTGTGTAGAATATTTACTGACACAATGCCTCATGCCAGTACTTATTTTCCTGAAGTTTTAAATGTTACAACACACTAGCATATTAACTTTATGAAGTGCAGCTGTTTCTGTTTCTGAAGCTGTTGCATTTTATTGTGTGTTGTGGTTAATGAGGTTCCAATTACGTGATGTCCTCACTGCAGTGCTCCCCCTTTTATTATGGTTACCAGCGATAACACTGAACCATCACCAGCTGCTCTGCTTCACTCCAGAGCCGGGAGAGGAGAGCACACACCAAGATCCAGATGCATCTCAGAAAGCTGAAATAAAGAAATAAATCTTCTGCTCGGCGTGCGAAGAGTGAATATATGCATTACAATGTGCCTCTTTGCTCGTTGACACATGCCTTTATTCTGTCTTGTCACTGTGGCAGCCGTATGAAGATTTTTCCAGCAACTTAACTATGTGGGGAGATGTCTATTTTTCTTATGCAGCATTGGTTGCAACCTGTCAGCACCTCCACTACCCATTTCCCAAGGACAAATAGGTCTACCTACTTTGTAAGCGACAGCTACTTTTTTTCTTCCTTGTTTACCAAACCTGTCGCTTGTTCTCTCTACATTGATTGTTTTGTTCCCCCACCTCCTGCAGCAGTCCTGTTGCTTGCCTGATACTGATGCTGTGTACTCGCTTGCTAGGACAAGGACAGCTTTAGCAAAGACCGACCGCATGGGAGTGAATCAGCTGCTGCCCAACCTGCCATTATCTCATAGCATTTATGAGGCTCCACAATGAGCCCACACACACACACACACACACAGGCTTGCTGCGACCACTGCATAGTAGATTGTCCTCATGAATGACTGGCCATTATTCCAGAGTAATGAGAGTAAGGCAGAGTGAGATGAGTTGATCACTGTGCCCCCCAGTTTGATTGGGGACAGATGGCAGCGAGGCAGGTCCTCATTGGAACTTTTAGCGGCAACATATGCCAGTCAGCATGCCCACACTGATGGTAATGGGGCACGCTGAGCCAGACTTGGTTAGCCAAGCAAGGTTTGGGGTCATTATGGTTGGATCAAAATCTCAACTGATTCCCTCTCCACCTTCAAGAAACTCTTGAAGACCCAGCTCTTCCAAAAATATCTCTTGGTGTAAATTTTGAGAATGCACTTAACAACTTATACTTAATTTCTCTTTTATACGGCACTTTTTATTACACTATTGCATTTTATTACACTACTATTTCAACTCAAAATAGTGCAGTTCTATGTTAGCAATATGCACTCTTTGTTAGTTTCTTCATGGTGTTGTAGCTTTAATATTATCCTCTTTTTGTAAGTCGCTTTGGATAAAAGCGTCTGCTAAATGCCTAAATGTAATGTAATGCAAAATGAATCAGTTTCATCAGAGTTTGTGGTGGACATATGAAGAGCTGGTGCAGAATTAGTTGAAGCAGGGAGGGTATCAGAGCATGACTTAATGTACTCATAGAGGCTAATCTTGTTTAGGCCTTCAAGAGTTCTTACACTGATAGAAAAAGCCAAGATCTTGTTTGCATGCCGAGTCTATAAAGGTCTAGTCCAAACAGAAGCAGACTGTCCTGGACACAAGAGTCATAACATAGGACTGTGTTTTTAGAAACCACTCCCTAAATAGTAAATAACTGTCACTAGAGACAAATGGGCCACCTGGTGTGTCTCATTTCTCAATTCCAAATTAAAAATGGAAAGTCAGAAGTATGTACAGTCATCCTTGCTGATGTTCTGCATAGTGTTGTGCAATTAGAGCACACGGTTCAGGAGTTACATGGCCTAGATGACTGTGAATATCATGTGGTACCACACTTAGAAATGTACGGTTTGCTGTGTGGTCTTCTGGCTGTTAACTGAAGTGGTTTCTGGATATCACATTCTAGATAGAGTGTGAGATGTTATGCCCTCCTTGAAGTGTGCCTTTACATGCTGCTGTTAAAGCTGAGCCCTCAAAAACGCATGTTTTTGAGCCACGAGATATTGAGAAATTTTGCAGAAGTACAGTCCTGAAGACTGTTATTGACTTTCCCCCCAGAGACACTTTACTAGTCAGCTGCAGCCAGGCCCTTCTGTAGGTTCTACCATTAGGGGAACATGGGTTTGATTAATGCACTGCATAATCAGCTTGGAAAATTGAACAACTCACTCTGAGTTTGTCAAGTGTATCAGATGCAGGAGAAGATGTAGCTATTCTCCCAGACTAGTCACCGTCCCATGACTTATGAAACATGAGTCCTTTTTAAAAATGTCCTAAATTCAATACAATGTCCTATATAGAAGGCCCCTCTGGCCAAGTTCTTATTCCGTGGGTGAAAGCACTGTAATGTTCATCACTTTAAGAAATTCTGTTGTTGTCTAAAATTAGCCATAAATGGTTTCTAGTTGCTTAGAAAAGAACTCTGAGAAACCTAGAGGGCCATTGCCATATTGTCTACTCTTTCCTGAATACAGTGTGAATGTTCTATTTTTAAGTATTAGTTTGTTTGTTTTGAGCCTTTTTAACCCCCCTTTGAGATTTCCTACTAGTTTGAAAATGTACTGTCTTTATGTTGAATCCTCTGTGGAGTTGTGTAATACTTTTGAAATGTCTGAAAGCCTGGATTAGAGGCAAAACAACTGCTGTGATGCATTTTCCATGTGTTCAAAATCTACCTCTTCTCTTTCAACTAACATTTGCCAACAACAAAAAAATGTGTTGCAGAACCGTCAGTTACTGCTGCCTGACCCATAGAAGGTCAACCACTGATGCTGCTTTCTAGTTTTGAGAGGATCTACTGTCAATTTCTATTAAACAAATTCATGAGCACTTTGATAAGTTTAATTTTAACTGTCAGTGCTGTCCTAGCTGAAGAGGTTTGTAGCCTGTTTAACAGCACATTTCTTAGGTTCTACTGTAGCATTGAACATTATGAACCTATGAGCACAATGCTGAACCTATGAGCACAATGCTGAACTTGTACAAAGTCAGTCATCATTCACACTTTTCGCTTTTAGAGGGTTGCTTGTACTGTTTAAGGATGGTTTTGATCTTCTATAACATTGAGCCCCATAAAACCCATGAGCAACTTCTAAAAGTGTGCTCCTCATGATTAGAGGACTTTTTTTTTTTCAGGCCGAACCCCACTGTTGCTCATTTGCTTGTTTATCTCCTCTAAACTAGGTGCTGAGTCAAAGACTGTTCCAGGACTCCCTCGCATTGTTCATGTTTCATCACAACACTGTGCTTTCATCACCTCTGGATTACCATATCAGGGCTTTGGCGGCAGCTAACATAGCGCAATACGTGCTCTTTTTTGAAAGCCATGCCCTCTATTCTTGGTGATTTTCATCAGATGTCTCACTTGCCTCTTTCTCAGCCCTGCTCTCAATGTTTTTAAACTTTCTGCCCATAAATATGGCCAGTTTTCATCTGCATTATTGATACCATCTTGGCATTTTTGCTGGTTTATTTATGTTTTGGGAAAAATCCTGTCATTCTGTGAATGTACAAACTCCAAACCAATCCAGTGTCTATCTACAGTACGCTGAAAGCCGTCATGCAGGTCTGCAGCTGTCATGAAGATCTTTAAAATTACTTTAAAGATGGTTCTAAAATGTGTTGCTTATTTGAAAAAAAAGAGGCATACAGTTGATTGAAAATGTCATTTTTATTATCCGCTTTTATTAGGCCTTTGAACAACTTCTGTGCTTCGGTCACTTGCACGCATTTGTCTAAGCTGATTGGACATTTTTCAGTTAGATTAGTTGTGCATGATCAAGGTGAGTGTGTGTGTGTGTGTGTGTGTGTGTGTGTGTGTGTGTGTGTGTGTGTGTGTTTTCTTAAACACATCAAGGGCATAAGTGTTAGCATAGCAGCGTTGGTCCTTGCTTCAGCAACAACACTCATTTCTCATGTTTGTCCACCTGGTGGGTGGGCCGACCAAGTCATGAATCTACAAGTATGTTAATAAGCCAGTGCTCCTCTCTACCCCTCTATCCTTTTTTAGCAGCTATGGAGTGAAAGGGCCTTAGGTAGCATTGACACAAAGTGACCAGCAGTGACTCCACCAGATAGTTACCAAGTTAAGACTCCCATTAGACTTTTTTTTAATGCAATTTATGCACTTACGCACTTTCTTTCACTCTTTTATTCATTCTCTCTCACTCTCTCTCTCATTCTCTCTCTCTCATTTTCTCTTCTCTCTCCCTCTCTCCTCTCTCTTTCATCTATTCCTTTATGTCTCTCTAAACACCAGTCCCCAAGCTTATAAGGGCTGCCATCATTGCAGCTGGTGATGTATGTGTCCCTGAACACTGAGGGTGAATGGCCATCAACCCCCCACTGCTGAGGGAAGCACCACTACCACTGACAGACAACCATGACTGTCCTGACCCTCCCCACTGGTCCTTGCCTCGGGTCACACTCTGACACATCCTCATCAGTCGATACACACACACACACACACACACACACACACACAGGTCTGCACCCTCAGTGCGGAGGCTCCTGCTTGACGCATGGAACAGAGGCACACAAACAAAGCTGATGCAGTTTAGTACAAAATGGCTGTCCCAGCTGTAGGATGATGGGGAGCGGGGGGGCCTACCAAAACTCCCACCCCAATGGAGCAGAGTTAATATTATCAAGCTATAAAACTTGCAGAGCTTCTCTTTTGCTGCGCTACTTTGGAAGGCATGGCAGAACTGGGATAAAAGTTAATTACTAGAGTCCGCTGTGCATTCCTTCACGATTTTCTTTTTTTTTTTTCTCTTTTTACTTTCTGTTTTCCCCTCCCTGTGAAAGACAAAAAGAACTCTTATGAAAAAGGACCCTCACATGCACTTTAATATTGAGACAATGGAGGGTGTGGTGCAGGAGTTGCAGGGGGAATATCAATCTTCTCTGGCACATTCAAAATGTTAAACGGTGTCCTCCCCTCTTTGTCTTCGATTTCCTTGAATATCCCGTGAAGTGGGGCAGTATTTGAAGCGTGGCCGACTCCTCTCACTCTCCCTTCGGATACACCCCCCCGCCCTGTCTTCTTCTTCTTACTCGTTACTGGGGCCATGGTGGTATTTTTTCGTTTTTTTTTCTTTCTTTTCTGTACTTTGCGAGGCAGCCATCTTGGTTGGTCACGGCTGACTGCTCCAGGACACACTGCTGGACTGACTGTGTGACAGCCAGTGGGCGAGTGGCGGGGGGGTCCCCGGACACCCAGAGACTCACGCTTTTGTGTGCTTGTGTTAGCTGCTGCCTCTTCCTTTTCTCAAACCTGCAGTCACACTTGCAAATACACACACATACACACACACACACGCACACATACATGCATACATGCGTCCACACTCAGTAAGCCAACTTCAACTTTTGAGATGAGGGAGGATTTGACTTGCATGAGGACCTTGCCCTAGTGTTGGGAGTGTGTCTTTGTGTGTGTGTGTGTGTGTGTGTGTGTGGTGTGTGTGTGTGTGTGTGTGCGTGCATGTTCAAGAGAAAGAGTGTGTGTGTGTGTGTGTGCATAGAGAGACAAAGCCAGCTCATGCTAATGTAAGCCTGTCTCAGTCTCGGGATTAGACTAAACGTGACAATCCAGGGGCCTCTCTGTATGGGCAGCAAATTCAACCACAGCAAGGGGAGGAGTGAGGAGAGGAGAGAGAGAGAGAGCGGACAAGCAAGAGAAAGACAGACAGAAGGAGAGCGAGTGAAAGAGACATACAGAGTCAGAAAAAAGTATTGAAGGAGCAAGAGATAAGAGATAGAAGCAGTCATCTGGGAGCTCTTCACCGGCTCTTGTTCTTCATCCTCCCTCATCCTCATCCTCTTCCTTCACCCCCACACCAGGTCCCCATGGCCAACGCCAAACCAGCTTTTGTGAGTATCCCACTCTCTACTTCCAGCGAGTTCTGGCAGATGTAAGGGGGCACAAGAAAGCGCTGAAAATCTGTTTCTTTCAGTATGGTTTGGTTGCATGTGTGTCTTGTGCTCTTGTGCTTGACTGCTTAAGAGAAGAAGCTGACAGATGCCGTCTCCTTTTCTGCCGTTTATCGACTTGCTGTATTTTCTCAATGTGCGTGTTTTGATCTAGATCTTGTCAGTCATCCGCTTTTGGTGTCATTTTTCTGGGTCGGCTGTGAGAAGCTTTAAGCTCCAATTAAAAAAAACACAGCAGCTGAAGGAGACGGAGACACGAGGCGATGAAGTTCCCCCTTCAGATAGTTTCCCACTTGGCCCAAATTTATCTCATTGGACCCCTGAAGTGTCATTGATCAAGAGGGCCAGTGGGGGCTTAGAAACCCTTTCACTCCACACAAGAAGGATGAGTGGATGGATGGACCTCCTCTTGACTTGTCCCAGCCAGTGGTCCCCTGTCCCCCTCCTCTGTCTTGTTCGTCTTAAAACGGGCTCATCTGCGTGGATTAATGTTTCTTCAGTTGATCCTCTGGTGCAGAACAGCTCCACTGGGTTTATTTTGTCGCTTATTTGTAAACGTCAGATTGATTTACTGGGATCAGCATTTCTACCTGGAGTGCGTGCATGTCTTTCAGGTGGAGGAAGAGAGTGAGAGAGAGAATTCGATTTTTTTGTGGCTTTAGTGTCTTGTGGCTCCATCCTAGCAGGGGTTTGTCCCGGTGCAGGCGGCTTATTTTTATTGGCCTGTCCTGCTCAGCCAGACTGTGCTGATGCCAGCCCACCTTTATGGAGCAGACAGCTTGGGACCCTTGCACTCAGACGCACTCACCCCTCTTTTTGCCCCACAGCGCACAATGTCTGTGCCAGCTGTCAGCAACTGTGGCTTTCTACCAAGGTAACGGAACGGCAGTCAGTGTGCCACACTGCAGCTGGCCTTAACCCCCCCACCCCACACACACACACACACACACACATACACACACTCACACACACTCCCCCCACCAGGGTACTTCACTTCAGCTGCTGACCTCTGCACTCCTTTCACCTTTGACCTCTAGCAGCCATTGTCTGTGGCTGATGGGGGTAGCAGCCACTCAGGGTTTTTTTCACCAAGGCGTCGCCTGGTCTGTTTACTCCAGACAATCCCTGCTGAAGCTGTGCAAATCTTTATCCTGTTCTCTTGTATGCCAGTTACTCTGTCAGTCTCCCTCTTCCTACCCGACACTTTCTTTTTCAATCTCTCTCTCTCTCTCTCTCTGTCTTTCTTCTATTTCTCATTTTGTCTATTTCTTTCTCTCTCTCTCCTTATGCCTGGTGTCCTTGACATTTTGCTAGTTCCTCGGCTGTGACGGGGAGTTCAGAGGCTCCAAGGAGCCTTGTTATTTATTTATTTATTTGTTTGTTTATTTATTTTTTCCTCCCTCAGGCAGCTCCAAAAGCCATTCCGAAAAAAGATTTATTAAGTCAATTCCCTTTGTAACAGCTACCAACGTTAAGCAAGCCGAAGCATCCTTAACTGATTGGATACCGTTTTTCCCCCTTATATTACCCACCACTATTTTCTAGCTGCATGTGAGCAGCCTACACCTCAAGGACCTTGACACGTCTACACTAAAAAGCGAAGCTCACTTCCTGTGATTAGTATCTGTGCGAGCACAAGGCCGCTAGCGGCAATTTTATCTGCGACTGCGAGCGACGTCATCAATAATGCATTTTGTGTAAACCCCCTTAAGGCTCGTAGAAGAGTAGGATTATGGGTAAATCACGGATGGTTCCCTGTTCCCCCTAGGGCTGTCCTTGTATATGTACCCATATAGAATTAGATGACGTGCCAGAACGTTTCTGCCTGGTTCTGGACCCAGGGTTGTTGAACAGCCCATCATCCCAGCTTTGCCTGTGGGAGTTTTGAGGCTGTATCAGTGTATCTTATTAGCAAGGCGCATGGCCACGATGTTGGGGACCTCCAGTGTCATGAAGCACAGTGGTGCTCGTTAGGCAAAATTTATGGCACATGGTGTCATGGGTAAAGGATGTCGTCAAAGAGAGCCTTGTGATGTTACTGCAGTCGGAATAAACTGCATAGTTCTGGTTATGATGTTTTGTTTTTTTTTTCCTCTTTTGAACCAAGTAATATAAAGTTTTTTACAGTTTTGTCAATTAGTCAAATAGTTTTAAAAATATCTTATTTCTTTAAGAATTCTGATTGTGATTTTCAGAAGTTTTTTTTGGTGACTATTCCTCCTATATTGCCTCTAAGACCAAAAGGGAATTGAGGATATCAATTCAAGCATGACAAATTTAAACAAGGTGCCGATCTACCATCGTCTTTCTCTCTTTCTTGAAGCTAGAATTGCATCCTGACAGTGATTGATGAGACCTAACAGTTGCTTGAAGTGAACATTTGCACAAATGTTTTATTTATTTCCCTTTCAGTCAGAGTCTTGTGATGGAGAGCTGACGTAGACACTGGTCCCTTGAAGCACCGTGATGAAACTCACAAGAGTCATATCAGGGAATTGAACAAACTTTAAATAATCACTCGTCATTTGGGGTGTTTGGGGTGCTCGGCTTGCCAAAGACTTCTGTTGTTTTTCCTCTTTGAGACCTCATCACTGCCCAGGCTGTTCTGACATTTACATTTGCTTTTATTGCTGATTGCTGTTGTGCGTGGCTGCAATGTGGTAGAATGAGATGGCATGTTTCGCTGTGTGGCGTGTTCACTCATAGGTTTTTAGTTTTAGTCAGCTGATGTAGTGAGAGGTTTTGCTAAAACAATAGTTAGTTTGTTCTCAAAACTGAATTGTTCTCAAAAGTTATCTGTGCTGCTTCCTTCAAGCTGTTTTTTATTTCAGTGCAGGTTTTTGTCTCTGGATGTGAGCAGGGGGTTTGGGTGTTTTAACTTCCACACCTCCAGAACATGTTATCAGGGTAAATTAGTGTCCTTTGGCACCCCTCTCCTCATCTCACCCCCTCCGCCCAGTCCCCTGTCTCCACTTCAGAGGAGTTGGCTCCAGTGTCGTGCTAAAGAACCGTGACGTATCTATCTGAGATCGCTGGCCCTGGAGTATAACGGAATTCCGCTTAGTCTCATAGAGCCATGCAGCCTTCTGCTGGTTATGCTTGGTAATGAACCAGGCTCCCAGAGAAAGACCAGAAGTGATGAGGAGAGTCTCTGCACCCCACTAACTGAGTCTCAAAGACTGCCTGGTCATGATTTCTCACATTGGTGTGTTATCAAATGAGAGTACCCTTGAGGTTGCTGTTATTTGTGTCTCAGTGTTGATGCAGATTGTGACTCAGGGATTTTCAGGGGTAGCCTAAGTGCTAAATGTGTTCTTGGTTTTTGTGTGCAACTTTGTAATATCTACTGTATGTTTGGTGTTGTGTGTCCTTATGTTATATGGTCAAGCTTTATTGAGTCCAAGCCAGATTTCCTCATGAAAGCATTCAATTATCTATATACCTATCCAGGTCAGGAGGAAAAAGTGTTTTCTAAATATTTCTGAGCTCCCCCATGTTCTTTATAGTACAGTCTGACCTCCATCACTCCTCTTGTGTAGAGCACAGCTGACTGAGATTGTACCCAGCCTCTGCTAACAAGGAGCCAGGGGAACCTGTAAACCTGTGTCTGACAGACTAATCGCTGCCTAGACGGTTTGTCTTTTTTTGTTTTGTTCAATGCCAAACACCTGCATGTATATCTATTGGAAAAGTGGGGGTTTTTGCCTTGTTGTGTCTTGTTAGCCACTTGTCGTTTGAAACAAATTATTTGTTGTTTAAAAAGACAGCGCACTGTTTTAGCATGCCGTCAGTGACAACAGTAGCATGGTAATGGGCCCCTGAGGGAATGCCGCTGAGCACTATGGAACTGAAAGCCGAAAGCTCCCATTTTTAAATGACACTTTTTTGTTTTAAGTGGGTCTGATTAGTACAATATGCAAGAAGTTGTAGTCATGCAAGCATTAGTCAAAGTCTGAATACAGACCTCTTCTCTATCTCCATGCTCTACAGCAGCTGCTGTTTGTTGCATTTGACTGACATCTGGAGGCCTGATCCTTGAGATGCCTGATTTTCTAACCTATAAATAACAAATAGCAGCCATGACTTTACTGAAAATTGGTACAGGTAATTGGTACAAATACAGGTAATATTGCCTGTAGTGTCCCTTGGTAAGTCCATTTAAGAGAAGCCGTTTAAGTCATACATATCCATCCAGCCATGCTAACAGGTGGTTTTGTAGCCCATGTAATAATAAAAAAAAACCTTAGGACCTACGTACCAGGCTGTACGTGTTTTAAAAGGCAATTTTTTAGCAGCAGCCATTCTGTTTTCGAGATTTGAAACAGCTTTCAGCTGAGTGCTGGAGCTATGGAGCTCCTTAGATGATAATTACAGGGGTTGGGTCTCTCTGATGGAGTTGTCATCCGGGGAGTCTTAAGAAAAAAAAAAAAACGATGAGTCATGCTTTTCCTGATTCATCTCCAGCGAAGGCGTTTAGAAACCTAACCACAGGGGGGAGAGAGAGAAAGGGAGAGCGAGAGAGGTAAAAAAAAACAGATGAGGTTTTGGAGAGGACCCTCCTCACCCTCTCCCCACTTCTTTTAATTCATTTCACTGGCATTTAGGGTAGCATACCAGAAAGTAATCAGGACTTACTCCAGGAGCTCAGTGGCAAATAAAGAAGGTGCTTCTTCAAAGATGCTCCACATTGTGGTCCTGGGGAATAGATGTACTGCATGCTAAAGGATGTGTGTAGAGCAATTCCTGTTAAATTATCTATGCCTCTTAAGTCAAATGCTCAGTCAAAGCCCTGTCTTCTTCCAAGGCATGTTCAGTTCCGAATAAATGCATTTTCCAAAGTATATGTAGTTACTACATCTTTGATATGGACAGCAAGTTCCAGAAATCACAGATACATTTCACACCTAGATATAACATACATCATATCAGTTGTGAGTGGATATTGATGTGCCCTGGTAAATGTGTTTTAGAGAGGAATAGAGTGTGTGTGTGTGTGTGTGTCTGTGTCTGTGTCTGTGTCTGTACACACAGTGTACAGATGCAGCAACAGAAGCAGCCGCAATGTGAAATGACTTTTTCTCCTCAGCAGACTCTGATGTCTTCCAGCGCAAAGCCCAGGAGACCTCAGTCCTGTCACAGTGTAAGCGTCCCTCCCTCAAACACCACCACTCCCTTCTCCCCGTCCTGCTCCCGTTCCGCTTCCCCTGCTCAAGGCAAACGCAGACAAGATTGCCTCCATACTTTGGGAATGGGTAGCAATAGGGTGATGATGTACAGGGCAACTTTATGAGTGTGGTATTGCTGGCCAAGTGTTGCTGACTGATGCACATCCCCATTGGCTCCTGAAAACAAATATTTACCTGGTGAAACTTGAATCACCAGTGAGAGGCTGAACACAACTATCCAGTCAGAAAACCTAGACCCAGCCCACCGACACTGCTCAAAAAGTTGTCCTGTTTATTATACCCCCGTAGTGTTGGATGAAGAGGAGATTTCGTCAAAATGTGGCCTTTGCTTGTGGGATGAAGGTTCGTAGTTTGTAGTGGTGTCTGGTTGCCTGTTCTCGTAACTCTTTCTGGTTGAAATGAGCCATCAGTGAGCCTTCCGTCTCTCATATTTTGGGATAAGGCTCTGTGGGATGGCCTGCTCCCACTGGAAATATCTCTCTCTCTCTGCTGTGTCCTGCTAAGCTTTCTCACCAGAAGCTTGTGCCTGCTAATCTATCTCCATATTCCTATTAGGTTCTTCTCTTTTCATCTCTCTTTCTGTCTTATTCATGACTGCCACTCTTTTATTCAGTAGCGACATATCAGATCTTGAGATGTATCAGAAGTCTTGCTTCAAAGATGGACCAGGTTTTTTCCAGATTGAAAATTAATTTCTGAGGTAGAATTAGAATCTTTTCTTTTTTTTTAAGAAAAAAAAACTGCTTGACCTTAGGGCAAGTAGTTACACTCCTGCAACTTCTACCAGAATTTTTCAAAATTGTACTGATTTCGAAGCACATTATCTGTGTCTGTCCTTGTCCTGCATTTGTCAAACATTTATAAAGATAATATCTCATTTTTATTAGGCAATATAGCTTTAAATGTAAATATTCTATAGTTCCGGATCACAGAGCCACACCAGAGATTCTGACACATTTTTTCTCTGTAAATGTTGTAATAGGGAAACACCAAGTATTTTATTTTTAACGGGAGATGCTGCTTAGTAACTCAGGCCAAAGGCGTCTCATTATCAACGTTTCACAGATTATTTCTGTGGGCCAGTGAAATATTGAAATGTCAATCTTTCTGTGTTTAGGAAGCTCAACATTCTCCTCAGATGTTATTAAAGGAACGTATGATGGAGGACATTTCCATAATTTGCTGTTTACCTCTGACATTTCATAATTTTTCTAACCCGTCACTTTCTTTTTTTCTGAGCCACATGGAAGCCTTGTACTTTCATATACTGACTTCAGCCCCATGTGAAGGGGCCTTGGCTGTATCCTGCTGTAATACATGAAGCACAAGTGTACAGTGAAAGCTGGAAAATAGGCTATATATTGTAGATTTATTCCCCTGTCTGTGTGTGAATGTGTCAGGTGGTGTTTGTGCAAATACGCATGGGAATGAATGTGGGATTTATCGCCACATGGTGTAATAATACTAGCTCTTAAGGGCATGTTTTGAAGGGGCCTCTCAGTGTTTATGATCGTCTTCTGGTTTGCCTTGTGGGGAATTGCATGGGTGTGTTACCTCTATCTTAATGACACTAGAACTCAGTTGGGAATCGGGCTCCAGAAACCCCAAGGTCTAAAAATCCAATCACGTCTTTCCTGCAGCCTCTGTATACTGTCATTGCTCCACCCTCATGATGAATGGGTGTCCTGTTAAAATATTCACACCTCAATCAATCAAAATATCCATTGCGATCTTGTCACCTGGCCAGTCATGTTTTGTTGTGTAAAAGGATCTATTAAGTTTCTCTGCCTGCCTCCCATTTTATGAACGTCAATTTAGTCTATAGAATTGAAATGCACTGCAATATGAGAAGCTAATAACAGATTTACAGTACATGTAGATTTTCTACAGTGTTCAAAGTTCTCAAGTAATGTGCTGGAACTCTCAACTTTGAGCATTTCTGATTACCTCAGGCATAGAATCTTTTCTGTTCTTTAAGCCCTGACCTCATGAACTTTCATATATTAATCTGCAGTGGATGCAAGCATATGTTAATCATATGAATCACTTATTGATGTCAAAATCACAGGACCAGTTGAGTGGAGAGTTTTTCAGCATTAGCTGTTGTCACAATGTACTGTATGTGATGATGTGACCTGACGTGCTCCTCTCTCTCCTCTCCTTCTTTCATCCTCTCCTCTTCTCTGTTCTCTCCGTCTTTCCTCCTCTTCTCTTCTCTGTTCTTTCCTCCTCTCCTCTCCTCTTCTCTGCTCTCTCCTCCTTTCCTCCTCTCTTCTGCCCTCTTCTCCTCTGCTCTCCACCTACTTCAGATTGAGAAGATCATGACACTGATCGGCGCTGGCATCGACTTCTCCCGAGACCAGCAGTACACCGCCTCAGGTACGCCTTTTCTCACACTCAGCCTCAACACCCTGCACTGCTTTTTCACACGCACACGCGCACACACACACACACACACACACACACACACACACACACACACACACACACACACACACACACACACTTGTCCAGTCCCCTCACACATACACCGACAGGGCTACAGCTGTGGGACAAGGGCTGCTCTTGGTCACCCACTGCTAGACATTGCAAGGTCTTTTGTGAGGGACCTTAGCGGCTGAGGTCTATTTTGGTGTTTATTCTTACTGACACCAGCCCTAGTGCCAAAGATCTTATGCTGCTTATGGTCAAGCACACCATTTGCTGGGTATGTAGCTGCAAATTGTTCACATTTTTTCTCGTTACAGAATTTTATCTGTATGTTTTTTTGTTATTGTTGTAGACTTAGTATATTCACTTCTTGCAGCAAATTCATTCAGACTAAAACCACCATCAAAGACATCCTAAGTTCCTCTTTCAGCTCTGAAGTCAATGTGTTTCTAAACTTGGATGAATCAGTTTTGGAGGCGCTGAAGTGTCCTGTCATCATATTCGGAGCGCTTCTCGCTGAAAACTCAGACGGCCCTGATGAGACCTATTTAAAATGCATCCGCCGCGCACCTGTGTGTGTCTAGCTTCTGGTAAACAGGCAAGGTCTTTATGTCCCTCCTCAACCCCATCCTTTTCTCTCTCCCCTCAGCCAGCCTCTCATCACAGTGGTGAGCAGACGAGTACTTCTCGATTCATCTAGTCTCTAGAGCAGCAACGAGTTGATGCTGTTTCAGGGCTCAGTTTTACTGACCTAGAGACAGTTTTTTTTGCATTTGGAAATGAACTGATATGAGATTTTGCAGTAACTCTGAACCAGTGGTGGAAAAGCGATATTGGTGTCCCAGGCTTCAGACGCCAGACCTGGGCTAGTTGAGCTACTCAGGACATTTAATCCCTTTCAGTAAATGGTGAAACCGTATAACTCCCTGCCGTCCCACTGGGTGTGAGAGCAATGGGAGGGGGTGGTAACGGGGGCACTCATGCGTGTGCACAGACCAGGAGTCTGGGGCAGAGGTCGTTTCAGGGTTGGTCGTTTTAATAGAATACCAAACTGTGGGGGCAATTACTGGGGCAATTACAGTAGCTTTGCTCAAGGACAAAGGGGTGAAAATCAATGCATTTCGAGCGAGCTTTTTACGTTTTATTTGTGGCAGTGATCAATGGATACAAGGATAGGCCAACCCTATTTTCCAAAGAGGGATCGAGTTGTAAAGTGTGCCCTGTTGTTCTGAAAATGGGGCCTGTCATCATCTTGTCAAGGCAGACCACATGAGATGTAACTGTAGACTGTCAGTTTCCATGTCTTTGCTTAACATCTGGGCTGATGTGAGCTGCCACTCTGATGCCTTATTTAAAGCAAGTGCTGCTCTGGTAGTACTATGTAATAGTTTTATTATAGTATACTGTAGGTATTCTGTTATTACTTGTTATACTGTTGGTTTGATTTCTATAGATACATTGTTAGACTGAAAATCACTTGTGTGTTTATGCAGATGCAGGCTAAATGAAAATGAACTTCCTTCAGTTTCCCACTGAAATCCTATACACATTGATTGTGATTTCTGTGAATATGATGACAGACGACGGTATCATTTTCAGTTATGATGTGCATTATAATGCACATAGTCCTGTTGCTGCACGGATTCAACCACTTTTGCACTTCCATCAAATATCTTGCTAAGGTTCATCAGGCACTTTGCTCATTTTGAGCCGTGAAATTAGAAGCGGGCCTCTCTCCATGTGGAGCCATCACCATCTTCCAACTGCACCCTGTTACCCCTGAGCATACATAGCTGAAGGTGTTGTTCCACATTCATTTCCATAGAAAGATTGAGTTCAGGACTTGTCAACCAAGAGGCACACTGCATAGGTGTGTGTGTGTGTGTGTGTGTGGTGTGTGTGTGTGTGTGTGTGGTGTGTGTGTGTGTGTGTGTAGGGCACTTTGGGGTATATGGTGGCACATCAGCCAGGAGTCTGGGATCTGTTCCGCCTGGTCCTCTCTCCGACTGATCTGGGTAATCAGCTTAAGCGGGGCAGAGC
The DNA here is from genome assembly GCA_015244755.2 of Tenualosa ilisha. NCBI lineage: Eukaryota > Metazoa > Chordata > Actinopteri > Clupeiformes > Clupeidae > Tenualosa > Tenualosa ilisha. Next base: position 2,800,919 of record PYXC01000585.1, read on the forward strand.
AGCAGAAAATTAGTTTTTTGGAGGATCTATGTGCTCAATTTCAACAGCAAGCTTTTTTTCCCTCCCTGTCTTATTTTAATTCTACTGTACATACATTGGCCAGTCCATTTTAATAGCATGGATTTGATTCGGCAGGATTTTTTGTTCTTTGTAGCTTTGAAGTGGGCTGCTTCTGCTCATCATAATCTCTATACGTTTTTCCCCACCGTGTGACACTTCTTAGTCTTGTTTTACCCCAGTGACATGACACCCTTTTCCAGAAGTCTCTGTGGCCTATATACAGGATGTTTGGCCCACATGCACAGGAAGCCATTTCCTCATGGGCTGACCAGGTTGTAGAGGTGTTTCGATGTGGTGTCCTTGCCTGCGACTAACCACCCCAGTTTTACAAACGAACCTGTTTGTAAGGCTGCATTAGCACTACCTGACACCTCTGTGTGTCTAGTGTGTGTGTGTGTGTGTGGGTGTGTATGTGTGTGTTTATTTGCGATCCCAAACCTGTTTTGTCTACTCTTCTCTTTGTACATCAGTTTAAAGATCAATTCATTCTCTCTCATCTCTAGTTGTCCTTCTCTGTCATGAGAGTGTATATCTCATCAGTCCCAATTACTTTCCCATGATGCCTATGAAACTTCTCGTTTCATTCTCCACCAGCTTTTCTCAGCACTGGTCGGCTGTGACGGTTCTGCTTCCATTCCCCTCTAGAGTCTGGAATTTTCCGTGTCTGACAGTTGACAGTGACAGCCCAATCTCACAGTAAATATGCAACATGCCATCAACAAATGAGCTTGATTCTCAGAGCAGCCTTAGAAGCCCCACAGAAGCCAGCATGAGATTAGCTGCTAGGCTGACCCAGAGAGCAAAATTCACTCAAACCCATGCGGTGAATCATCCGCAGCCTTGCAAATGCAGAGAGGCTAATGTGAGGAAAACATTCTGAGCACACTCCTCACCTCAGATCACAACTACCTGAGGAAGAGCCGTGTCACGTTGGCTCTCCCCTCAGTAGCTGTTTTTTTTTCTGTCTTTTGTGTGCATCACGGCATTTGAAGCAGTAAATTTGTTTTGTCTAGACAGTGAATGACTGTTGATTTATATTGGGACTCCTGATGTGCAGCGCTAGTAGGCTTTCAGTGCATCCATTGGCTTTTGCTGTGCTTTGTATTTCAACCAGTCCTGTTCAAGCCAGAAGAGCACAGACTATATTAGAGGAAGATTTTTTTTAAAAAAGCATCAAAAAGCATCTTTCTCCTTAATGCCAGTATCAGCAGGAAACTAATGATTTGATACTTTGTATTTTAGTTGCAACATATAACCTGGAAAAATGCTGACTTGCGGTCAAACTTTTTCACTGTCTCAAAGCTGTGTGTATTTGTGTAATCACTTAATACTCCTGAGTCAGTCCATGTTGTCGTTGCCCCTAATTGCCTCATGGATATCTTGCGCTGTACAAATCGCTACTCGATTCAGGTCCATCCAGCACTTTGTGTGTGGTACAGGATGTTTAAATATTAACACGCCATGTGTCGGGGGCGAGAAGTAGTTTTTATTTATTTATTTGTTTGTTTGTTTATTTTTATTTTATTTTTTTAAATGCAGAGAGGTAAACCTACTGCAGTGCACTGAATACACTGTCCAGAGTGGCCGTTGTTAACCCAAATAAATGTTAATTGCCCGAGTACTCAGGCTCAGCATCATGGGCAGTGGCTGTCTGTCAGTGTGCTGTGTGCTCTCTTTGACTGCAGGGCATAAAAATGGCATGTGCTGAGTGCTGGTGTGCGTTAAAAGCTCTCAGTTGTGGGGACGTATAGATTGAAATTACTGCTGATTGCTTCAGTCCCGGAAGGGAGAGTCAGTTATGACCAGCGCTCTCCGATATTGCTTGCACCAGCAGTTAGGTTCTTTTAGCTCAGTTCTGTTGCTCTCTCTTTCTGTCTCTTTCTTTTTGACTCTTTCTTCCTGACTCTCTGGCTTTTTCTCTCTCTTTCTCTCTGTCGGTTATGCATGTACTATTGAGTGTTTTTTTTTTTTTTGTTTTTTTTTCTTAATGAGTTTGTATGGAGAGTGAGAAAGAGACATATGGAGAAAAGAAGGAGGGATGAAGAAAGAGGGAAAGAGAAGAGTGGACTGAGGTCTAGTGTTGAACGGCAGCATGATTCTTCAAACAATGAGCAGCAGCTCTGCAGTTTCTCAGAGAGAGGGAGAGAGAGCAGAGAGAGATAGAGAGAGAGAGAGAACGAGAGAGCGTATGGAGAGGGGGTGAACAAGGGGGAGGGAACAAGAGATATGGAGGGCAGGGAGGGAGAGATGGAGGGAGGGAGGAAGGGGGGGCAGTAGAGGGAGAGGGAGTGAGACAGAGGAGGCTGATTGCAGGGAAGCAGGCAGGCAGGCAGAATCGCCCAGGACAGCAAAAGGACACCAGTGCTCTGCACGCCCCGCTGCAGGATTATATGTGCGCTTCCTCCTCCGGCAACCTTGGCGTGGTGCTGCTGAAACAAACACACACACGCATACACACACACACAAACACACACACACACACATCCCCAGGAGTGTCTACCCGGCCGGTACAGACACACACAGACACAGACACACACACAAGGGATGCAGGGAAGCAGCTGAGCCGCTCCAGAGGCAGCGTCTCTGAATCACCTTGTGGAGCTAGAGGAGCTTTTGGAGTGTTTGCCGGGAGGATCTGAGAATCGCACTGGGATACCTGAGTGAAGGCTTGACTGGCAACAGCGTGCTGCTTTTATTTCACCCTCCTCTTTTCAAGCAGATGGGAAAAGACGGATTTCATTGCACGATTCTCTCCGTGTTATTTTTGCCCGTGGGGTAGGACTGCATAGGACTACAAATTGAAAGGATAAAAAAATCACTTGGATTGACATTTGTGAAGCTAATTAGTGAAAGCCTGCTGGATTTTCTCCAAATTGGGGGACTTTTTTAAAATTTTAATGCTCTCCGTCTCAGAACTACTCAACTCTGTTAGACTAAAATATATAATATGAAGCTAAATCAACAGTTCAAAGCTGCAAGACGAAAGGCATTTATTATTTTTTTTCTCCTCCTCAACTATTTGCTATCTCAATGCCAAGCCGCTTTGATCCCTAGCAATGATTAAATGAATTTATCAAAGGCATGTCTTATAAGCATTTTGACAGACTGTGCAGATTAAACCAACTCTGTGTCATCCTACATTTGTAGTAAAACTTTTGTCAGACTCTTTTCTGAAAAGCCATCAGTGGGACGAACAAGATTCTACATGCTTTTTCGCTACTTACTCTATCAAAGGCCCTTAATGAGAGACGGAAGCATTGGCTTCTTGTTGAATGACTGCTCCATTACTAGAGCCAAGTGAGGTCGGTAATTATCAGTTTCACTGTCTGTCGTGTCTGGCACGGCCACCAAGTTTCCACGTGTGCCGTTACATCTTCTCTCCCCCGGCGTTTGGTCATGTGACCTGGATGGATGATTACTCTGATCGAGTCTGATGGGATGTTTTTGTTTTGTTTTTTTATTCTTTTGGGCTGCACTGGAAAGACCAAATAGGATTTGTGATCTTAATTATCTGTCATCTTGTGCTCCATCCTCCGGGTTTCGACTGCCTCAGATCCTCTCCCCAAGAGACGCCAGACAATCCCCTCCTTTTCTCCTCTCTCTTCCCCTCTTTCTCTCTTTCTTTCTTTCTTTCTTTCTTTCTTTCTTTCTTTCTTTCTTTCTTTCTTTCTTTCTTTCTCTCTTTCTCTCTCCTCCCCTTTCAGTCCCTCTGTCTCTCGCTCTTTCCTTAGCACTGCAGTGTTCTGCCTCATTAAAGACCAAAGCCAATGAGATGGAGCGTGGATCTGCAAGCATTGCATATTACAAGGGGAGCAACCACACTCTTCACATTCAAAGCAGCCAGCTGCTAAACAAGCCGGCTCTTTAAGTTCTCTGGAAGTTTCTTGTCTTCCTTATCTCTCTCTCTCTCTCTCTCTCTCTCTCTCTCTCTCTCTCCTCTCTCTCTCTGAGGGTTGTGGTGATCACTCGTGCACGTGTGATAGCAGATTGTTATCTGAAGTACACCATGTGCCCACTTTGTAGCCTTTTAAATTGTGCTGGGATTAAAGACCCTTGCAAATGATGTGGTGTGCAGTCCCAAAGTCTTATCTGTGACTGTGTGGCCGACCGGAGAGTGAACCCTGTCCTGTAGTCCCTGACCTCTGCAGCCCAGTCCTCATATCTTTCCAGATCCCACCAAATTCCCACACTATCTACGCTCCTCACCGTGCCCTGACACACACACACGCACACACACAGACACACACGCAGACTTCAGGTGTCGTTGCCTGAGTCATTTTCTTTGTTTCCTTCGCCGTGGTGGTCGAGCCTCCGCCGAGTTCGCGCGGGCGCCTGCCACCACACTCTGACTGGAAAACCGGGACGCTGTCTCCGCTTCCCTCCTGGTGCTGGTGCTCGCGGCACTGCTGGCCGAGGATGATGTGGCAGTGCCACGTGTCGGCCTCGGAGTGCCGCTGCTACCGGCTCAACGGCTTCTCGCTGCTAAAGCGCTTCCCTCTGTCATCAGGTGCCGCCAGTGGGCGGCTACTGGACCAACCTGTGGGGGACTGGCTGGAGCACGTGGGACTGCCCCAGTACGAGAGCAAGCTGCTACTCAATGGCTTCGATGACCTCCACTACATGGTAAGTGTCTACGTGCATTTTCTTGGTTGTTATCGCATATTCGTTCTATAAAACAAGCCAAGTGTTACTGTTTGTGTCTTCCTTGGTGGGGAGGGTGTGAGGGAGGAGGAAGGATGAAGAGTCAGACGTGAGTTGAAGAGTTTGTCATTAGATTTGGGCTTCCCATGTTTTACCCTCGCAACACAATACAATCAAACATTGTACCTTAGATGGGTAACAGAGTGGACACTTTGAAGAATGTCGGCATGACTAACATGCACAAGTGTTCAGCTCCGTCTGTATCTCCTGATTAGTTGTTTCATGAAGTTGTTACATACATCTTCTGATGAGATGTTTACCTATTTACTAAAATAGACATAACTGAGACATGCACATCCTTCACGACCCTTTCCTTGGCCTCAGGAACTCAGGATCTTAGCCCTGTCTGTTCAATTTCTTTCTTTCTTTTTTTTTCTCTGTATTTCCTCAGTCTCTGACAAACTCAAACACACACGCACACACACATGCACACATGCACAATCACACTATCTCAATCTCTATGGCTATTCCTCTAGTCCAAACACTTGTTGACCCAGCCAAACCCCTGGACATCTTTGCCCCATTCATTGTTTTTTCCATCAGCTCCCGGAGCAAAAGCCCAGTCATCCCATCGTGATCTGAGTATTAAAGTGCCAGCCGTTCAGATTTAAGCACATCCTATTAGCCTCGACTCCAGGACTGCAATTCATTTAAAGATCCCCGAGATCCAGTTAAGTGTTCAGAGTCAGACCAATCCCAAGTCCTCCTTTTCCTAAATCTACATCCTCCCCCCATTGCGCTGCACTGTGAAATTAGATTGCAAATGGTCGCCCAACTCTCCGCTTAGGGGGCCCCTGAAGGGGAGAGCACTAAACGGGCCATGCCTACGGATAAAAGCACCGCTCTATTTTAGGACGCTGCTTCAGCTGATTATTTTTTTAAAAAAAAAAAAAATAAATAAATCAAAAATACACGTCAGTGTTAACCGTGACTAATGGCTTAGCCCAGAGAATCAACATGCAAGAAGTTACACGATAAGGAGGATTTGCCCACGGTTTGTGCTGTATTGCAAATCGTGAAAGCTCACTCGACAAATGTAATTTTGACTTTTTTTTTTTGACCAGTGTAAAAATTAGAGGTCATCCTGACAGTGTAGGCAATCACACATGCAGAATGATGTAGGCGAAGAAGTGTGTGTTTAACACCATTTGGAAAAGTCAAGGAATAACTAACCCAACTCAAATGACATTTTTCTTCATTTAACCTCGGGGGGTATTTGAAGCACATATGCTGTTAACCGACTGAGTGAAGTAAAAAGGTTTAGATGGCAGTGCAGCCTGAGGATCTGTCCGGTAATGTACTGCCCTCTCGGGCTAGGCAAGATATTTCTACATTTATCTGTTGATAAAGTTAAATGGAAGACAGTCAGCACCTACTCAAGGTCTTCTAAGATTAAAAGCAATCGAGTGTCCCTTCCCTTGGCACCAAAATCTGCATACCCTCAAAAACACTGACACACTCACACTCACACTCACACTCACACTCACTCTCACACTCACACTCACTCTCACTCTCACTCTCACTCTCACTCTCACACTCACACTCACACTCACACTCACACTCACTCTCACTCTCACTCTCACTCTCACTCTCACACTCACACTCACACTCACACTCACACTCACACTCACACTCACACTCACACTCACACTCACTCTCACTCTCACTCTCACTCTCACTCTCACTCTCACTCTCACTCTCACTCTCACTCACTCTCACTCACTCTCACTCACTCTCACTCTCACTCTCACTCTCACTCTCACTCTCACTCTCACTCACTCACTCACTCACCACTCACACTCACTCACTCACTCCACTCACACTCACACTCTCACTCTCACTCACACTCACTCTCTCTCTCTCTCTCTCTCTCTCTCCACACACCACCACCACTCCACTCTCCTCTCTCTCTCTCTCTCTCTCTCTCTCTCTCTCTCTCTCTCTCTCTCTCACACACACACACACACACACACACACACACACACACACACACACACACACACACACACACACACACACACACACACACACCTTAGTGCATGACAGTAAATCTAAATCTATCTGAGTGACACTACCTTGGATTTTAAAGATGGCTCACTTCACGTGATTATCACAACAGTGGCTGCATAGAGGAGAATAGCTTTTCATTCCATTTACCTAATGTAACCATTAGGTAAAACTTCAACACCATCTGGATATATTATCCAATAAAGAGGCGTCTACAGATTGCAATCTGTGCCTTTCAAGCAGTTACCGTGTGCTCCTGACACTTGAAACAGGAGGTGGTCTTCTACGGTGTGTGAGTGTAGATGATTTGAGCACATCTTGCGTGAGGTTTAAGTAAGACGCAAGGATGCTGCCGTCGCAGAGGAGGGGCTGCCAAGAAAATGTTCTGCTGCCACAACAAAGCAGTGGACAGACGGGGGAGGCCGCAAGCAGGTCAGGCAACTTAAACAAAGGAGAGAGAGAAAAAGACAGAGAGAGAGAGAGAGGGAGGGGAGGGAGAAAGAGGGATGGAGAGAACAAGAGAAACAGAGAGAGAGAGAGAGAGATGACCTGGCATTTTTCTGTCCTGCTGTGTGAACCCTTGCTGCTCTGTGGAGCAACCTTTAAATAAGATCAACACACACACAAACACACATACCTGAATACATTCCAGAAGTGGCCACACACGCTTCACCCCCGGGGAGGTGCCTTGAGAGTGCAGGTTTGGTTTTGTCGTGTGGGTTTGCTTTTGTTGTGTCCCTCATGTTCCTAGTGGCCTCTCTTGTCTACCACGCACTAAGGCCCGTGCGATCTGGCAGCGTTCCCAAACAACCAATCGATTCTTTTTAATCAGACGATTTAGCACAAGAGTTGCTAACAGAAGGCCGCGTGCCACTGCAGTTTCCACCCCACCAAACCCGAGCCAACCCACCCTTTTGCCGTAATATGTAGCCACCTGTTCAGTGTCCTGAGCGCAGTGGATCAGCACGCTGGTCCACAGGACTTTGTTCTGGCTTTGATACTGCAAATGTGCCTCCGGCTCCTCCTCAGCTGTGGGAATGGTGGTGGTGGTCGGGGTGCTGCTGCTCTGAAGCTCCCTGCCGAAGTGGCCTGATTGTGGGGAGCTTGTTCTCCAATCCTCCCCAACCCCCCACCCCTCGGTGGATGATTGTGGGCCCCAAGCTTCAGCTGCTCAAGTGGTAATCAGGACATTGTGTTTTTTTGGCCGCCGTAACTTGTGTGTTTGTGCGTGTGCGTGTGCGTGTGCGTGTGTGTGTGTGTGTTTGAGAGGGGGAGAAAGAGAGTATTGATGTGGTTGCCCAGCCAACGAGTTAAGCGACACCCTCCCTTCCAAGTGTGTGGTGTACGGTTTGTTTGTTCGTTCCTCCTTGTCATTGGTTATTTTATTTATTTATTTATTTTCATTCTCTCATGCGTTCATTCTGCGACGGTGTGGCACTGTTCTTTTTATGGTGGGCAGTAATGAGGATGGATGATGGCCCAGCCTCAGGCCCCAGCTGGTCAAACCTGGAGGAAAGCGTGATAAATCAGAGACGCCCATGAGCCTAGGCGAGGACGAATCCTTTTAGGCGCCCTCGCTCCTACACACACTATGTGTACACGCGCACACACACACATGCGCACAAATATATACACCACACATGTTATCGCACGCACACACACACACACACACACACAGAGAAACAGCACACACCGACACAAGCTCAGGTCAGGGCTATTACAAGGTAATGAGTGAAGGCCTATTTTCCTCCCCTGTATATTTGTGAGCACGTACCGTCCTGACAATTAGGGCTGGCACTGGGGCTGTGCTGTTCTCTCTGCCCACCTGATTTCCTTTCTCAGTCGCTGCGCTCTAATTTGAGACCAGCAGCGCAACCGAAATTGGACCAGTTAGAAAAATTCACTCCCATTGCACCTGCGTCTATCGATGGCACTACCGGCTCCACACTGACTCCGACTGGACCATTCAGGCATGAATGGTGCGCTAACTTACGTCAGGCTAGGCTTGAGATGTTGGGGTTTTTAATTTGAGACATCATGGTGTCCTGGGGGGAGGGGAGGGTGAGAGAGAGAAAGGGAGAGAGAGAGAGAGATGTTGTCTTGCTTGTTTGGACTCTCTGTTCTGATCTGAGACGCCAGTCACACCTCGGTTGCTTCTCTGTCTTCTCCCTGTTTCACTGACACGTGAAGGTCGCCGCCAAGCTCGAGCTGAGCAGAGAGGCTTCGGCTGAGTGGCTTTCTGCTTCTTACGGCTTGCTCGCTGTTTAGGAGTCATAAATCTGAACTATCAGAGAAGCGGCAGACAGTCCACACACACACACACACACACACACACACACACACACACACACACCACACACACACACACACACACACCACACACACACACACACACACACACTATAGCATATGTTTGTGCGTGTGTCAGTGTTATTCACTTGAGTATTGTTTTCGCATTGATGTTTCTGTTTGGCCCTTTTATTCAGACATGCACAATACAGTACAGGCGGAGATGTGTAGCCTTGACAGTGTCACGGTGTCCAAATCAAGCCCACTGCTGATACTGAGTGTGAGTGTCCCTCTTTTGTGGGAATTCTCTGTTAAATATTTTACGGGCCAGAGGAATACCTTCTCCATATGGCATTTTCTACCTCGTCATAATGCTGTTAGACTCTCCCAACACGTCTCAAGATCCCATCAAACAACCTCACTTGCAGTACACCCCTCCAGAAGCTCAAGGATGAAAGCACACGCATACACACATTCAAACTTAGTCACAGTTCCCACACACACAAATGTGCGCTCTCAGACACACACACACACACACACACACACACACACACACACACACACACACACACACACACACACATGCAAACGCTCACATGCACACACAATTTTGTACACACACACACACACACACACACACACACACACACACACTTGCTCATATCCAACACGCCAACGTATGGACCCATGAATGTTAAAGCCAGGGAAGTAGTTCATTATTAATACAGTCTCCCCAGCTGACTCCTTTAGACTCTCTGCCAGTCAGCGCAGCCTTGTGGGCATACTAAAGATAGACAGTTGGAGCTTCTCAATGGAAGCATGTCAGAAGAGAGTGTGTGTGTGTGTGTGTGTGTGTGAGAAAGAGAGAGTGATTTGTATGGCACAATAATCGTTAATGAGATGTTGCGCACCGAGATCAGAGGCAAGTGTGTCAGCCGTGTGTAGTGTGAATTAATTTGCTTGTTACACCAGACACACACACACTGTGCATGAAGTGTGAGGGACTCTAGGTTGCAGTGATCCAGCTCAGTCCTATCTGCTGTGTGTGACGACTATGGAAATTACAGTAACCTGGACCTGCAGATAATCCCGCCGCTGGGGGGGCTCAAGGAGAGTTCAGGATGGATGCTTCAGTAATCACCCTTTTTCTCAATCACTGTCTCTGTCACACACACACACACACACACACACACACACACACACACACACACTGTTGTTTTATCTTCTTCTTGGATTAGGTTAATTTCCCTCACCACCATTTTTCTCACTCCCCCTCCCATATCCCTCTCTTGTTTTCAGATACTGTGACATCGACCTGTAACCTGCCTCTTCCCCTGTTGTTCTTTCTTTCTTTCTCTCTCTTTGTCTTTCTTTCTCTTTCCTTCTCTTTTCTTCTCTGTCTCTTTTCCTTTTCCATCGCTGAGTCTTCCTCTTTCCCAGAGCTATAGCTCTCCCTTCATTGCTGAAACCACCCCAGCGCCTCAGATAGCACTAATCCAGGTGGCAGCATGAACAAAGACAGCTTGCCTTCACGTGTCATTCTTGAATTTCCTGAGCTCTCTTTGTAAACACTTAATCTATTTTCCTGGCGCTGCTAACAGCCTGCACGAGCGAAGGCATAGGATCCATGTTTGTGTAAAGCGTTATGTATCAGTCCCATATGTCATTTCCTCTTTTTTTTAAGTCCCATTAGAATTCTAGCACTTTCCCAGATAGCGCTTGCAGCATGGAGCGCGACACACGCTCTGACTTATGCATTTTTAAACCGCCGCTGCCCGTGCCCAGATTTCCAGTCCTTATTTGCATGTCTCTGATTTTTTTTTTTTTTTTTTATCTTTCCATTTTTTTCACTCTGCGCTCCCAGTAGGTCATTTTGTTTGATGCAGGCTTTTGTAGCAGGGGTGGAGATGGCGGGGAGGCTGTGTGATGAACGTGAGTGCAGGTGATCTGTTCTGTAGCGAGCACCTCTGTAGTGAGTGCCGAACCAGGTGTTTCAGTGTGCCTGCGTGCATGTCCAACAACAGTGAACATCCTGACTGCCTTGTGCGAGGCAGTGTGTAGCTTCCTTGGTTTACCCAGTGCTTATGACTATATGGGTGTGCATTTGTGTATGTGTGTGTGTGTATGTGTGAGTGTGTGACTGTGTGTGTGTGTGTCTGTGCATCAGTTTCTGGGTGGCCTCTTTTGATGTATGTATATGTTTGTGCATGCACATATTTTTGTATTGTGTGTGTGTCTGTGTGTGTGTGTGTGTCTGTGTGTGTGTGTGTGTGTGTGTGTGTGTGTTCTGCGTATCCACACCTTGTGGTAGTTTGTTCATAGTCCTCATCATCTGAGGGGATTATTTAGTCTTCCAGTTAATTTCATATTTATTTGCCAGTCAGACATGAGCCACTAAATTACTAAATTGTTTTGGCTCTGATTTCTCCCCCACCAACAGGTCTCACATTTCATCACAACTCCCCACCACCACCACCACAATCAGCCACAGTGCCTTATCGCTCTCTGTGTTTGCAAGGATTTGTGTGTTCGTGCTTGTGCATGGTTGTGTTTGTTTGTGCATCCAAGAGTGCAAGTGCGTGTCTGTATGTGTGTGTGTGTGTGTGTGTGTGTGTGTGTGTGTGTGTGTGTGTGTGTCTTACTTAATCCCCACCCTCCCTTCATCTCTCAGGCAAATCTTGCCAATTCTGCACTGCAATTATTTTGTGTGTGTGTGTGTGTGTGTGTGTGTGTGCACTATAATTGAGTATATGTGTGTGTGTTTGTGTGCGTAAATGTATATGTGTGGTATGATTGTGTGTGTGTGTGTGTGTGTGTGTGTGTGTGTGTCACTGCTGGGCACCATTCCATCATCTCATCCCTCATCCGTTCCCCTCCCCCCTTTACTAATTGCGCTCTCGGGTCAGGGCAATGCACACTAAGTGATGGCAAATTAAGAATTGAAAACGACTCTTCCAGGCTTCATGGCCACGAGTGCCTTTTCTGCATCCAGCTGCTGCTCAAATGGGAGGCCGTTGACGTCACCCCACTCAGTCCCTCTCTCCATCCCCAGCACTCAGTATGGTTGTATTGGGAGTAATCAGCCTGAGGACAGAGATATTGAAGGATGGAGATGGTGCAGGAAGATGGAGATATTGGGTGGAGGGGTGATAAAGAAAAGATGTTCATCTTCTGTTAAAGGCCGTGTGGGGCGGTGCAGAATGACCTCAGTCGTCTCCTAGCTGTGGGAGTTTTGTTGTGCTTTGGTGATTATTCAGCGGCCTGGCTCCAACATTGTTAATTAAACCACTTTACCACCCTCTCCTCCTCAGGCGAATCAGCGATAACAGTTCTTGCACCCTTGCTGCTGTCGTTGGTGGCCTGGTGAAGTAGAACCTTGTTAAAATAAATTAGATGCGTTCACATCGGCAGGGGGAGGGTGAAAGATTACTTCAGGGAAGAGGGAGTGGGAGGGTGGGGGTTGGAGGTGGATGGTGGGGTGGGGTTGCTCAGCATCGAGGTGCTGCTCCTTCAGGGTCAACATGGATGATGGTGGCTAAACATATGGATAGTACTCTGATCCTCCTTTCTCCATCTTCTGATGGAGAGTCTGCTGACCTGGATATACTTGCCAGTCTTTTTCAGGCACCCGCTTAAAACAAAAGTGTTGGTAATCACTACGTACATTTACACATGCTGCTGCAATCGTAGGTCACGGCTGACATTTGAGCTTACATATTTTCTGCTAAATTTCGCCCTCATGAACTCGCCTGTGGGAAAATAAGAAAGTCTTTGTTTCACTCTTTTAAGACAAAGAGGCAAATGTTTCCCTGATGTCAGAGGTTAAAGGAAGTAGGCGGCACACAGCAGCTTAGGTAATGATGGCCCGCGGAATGTCTTGGATCCTAATCAAACAGCCCGCTAGCCCGAGCGCTAAGATGAGCAGCACATCAAAAGGCATCATGGCAGACCCTACCAAAACGTGCCTGGCCAGTAAAATAGTAAGTGTTACAGTCAACCCTTTGCTCTTCCTTTGGTCTCGCACAAAAAAGATATGAGGACTTGAGGGAAGAAGTGAGAGAGAGAGAGAGAGAGAGAGAGAGAGAGAGAGAAAGAAAGGAAGAGAGACTTGGTTAATTTTGTGTGGACTTTGAAAAGGTTAGCAGTCTGTGTAGATGACATGAAAAGCAACTTGTATAATGAGTTTTGCTTATGATGAAAGTCAGCAGGGTAAGTGTGTGTGTGTGTGTGTTTGTGTGTGTGTGTGGTGTGTGTGAACAGTGGTACTTTAACCTTCTCATCAACACGAACATGATTGAGGTGAAGAATCGGATTCCATTACGCTCACTGCTACATTGCCCTCACAGCTGTTTTTTTTTTTTTTTTGGTCTCTCATTGTCTCCCGCTGTCTCAATCATTCAATCTCAATATGCCCCTCTTCCACTAGTGTGCTCTTTGTCCTCTCTGCCTGTTTTAATGTGTTTTCTCTCTCTTCTCTCTCCATCTTTCTCTTTCTCTCTCACACACACTCACACTCTTCTTTCTTTTCCCTTCTTCTCTCCCGCTGTAACCTTCATTCTCTCACAGCTCTAGTTCTCATTCACTGGCCGACATAGCGTACAGCTTGTCGTCTTCTGGACAGGTGGACCTGCCTCTTTGAAGGTGTGTGTGTGTGTGTGTGTGTGTGTGTGTGTGTGTGTGTGTGTGTCTTTCCTGTCCCATGTCCACTGCCTTTGTCTCACTGGGCTGAAATGGGGCACAGTCTGTGCTTTAGGCCCCAGCACAGAAACAGGTGGACCAGTGTCCTAAAGACCCGTGGTGCACAAGGACCACAAGACCTACATACTAATCACAGTGGTCAAACAAGGCACACTGGGAGAAGTTTTACAATGTCAGATATTTCTAGCTTTTTTTAGCCAAAGTTGATATTTTAATGTTATGTTAAAGGAGAAATCCGGTGTGAATCAGTCAATAGCCCTGTTGTTCAAGGCCACTGAATGCTCTCTGTAGGAAAGAAAACCTGAAAATTTGATGCAACATAGACCG
>PYXC01000585.1:2820000-2935000 GCA_015244755.2 Tenualosa ilisha
TGTGTCTTTGTGTCTGTCTGTCTGTGTGTGTGTGTGTGTGTGTGTGTGTGTGCGTGTGTGTGCGTGCGTGCGCATTCAAAGCTCTTTAAGAGTTCTATGGGCGGTTGGGTGTAAGCATGAGCAGTACCTTGTACGCATTGTTAATGCACTCTAAATTCCAAAACGAATGTATTTGCGTGCGTGCGTGCGTGCGTGGTGAAATGGGTGAAAATATTTTTGTGGGGATAGTTATCTGCTTGCCTGCATTAATTCTTGCACGTGTACCTGTGCGGACTGTAGTTGGCAGTTGTGTTGAGTGTTGTTGGCACAAGATAAACCATATGCATGTGTGCTTATTGCTTCTGCCCAATCCTTTCTGGATTCACATTTTCCTTTCCTCTCCTCTCTGTCCTTTCATTCCCCCGTGCAGGTGAAGCCTCTGGGCTGTGACGGCAGCACGTCCCTCTCGTCCTGGCTGGACACGCTGGGCCTGCAGGAGTACCTGCACAACTTCCTATCCAGCGGCTACCGCACCCTCGACTGTGTCAAAAACCTATGGGAGCTCGAGGTTGTCAATGTGAGCAGTGTCTCTACCACCGCCGAAACAGCTGACTGGTTGTGAATTACAAAAAAAAAAAACGCACATTAAAATCTCTCCCCTCAAGGGCAGAGAGGGCAGTGAAGGAAGGGATTTTGCACAGTCAAAAGGCCCTGCAGATAGCAAGATTCTTTTAAAGTTTTAAAGTGACATTTTGGAGGCATTCATTGGTGCAGTTTTAAGATGTGTCTGGGCAATTTCCTACACATGGATTAAGCTCTAGTCCTAGTCTAATAGGTTTAGTAGTATTAATAGTCTTTGTTTAAGCCCAGACTTCTATCAAAGTATGGGGAATTGGCCCTGTATGTTACAGTTGGAAATTTTATAATTCACTGTCACTGAGAGAAGCTTCAGGAATCCATCTACATGTCTTATATTCTGTAATGCTGTTATGCATTTTTCATGTGTGAAATATTGCACCTCATGTTGATCTACATTTGTATGATACGTATGATGTGTTTTGCGCATGCCCTGTGTGTGTGTGTGTGTGTGCGTGTGGGTGTGTGTGCAAGTGTGTGTGTGTGCAAGTGTGTGTGTGTGTGTGTGTGTGTGTGTGTGTGTGCAAGTGTGTGTGCGCTTTCTCACCTTGTCCTTTGTTCTTTGTGTGATGAGAAGGTACTGAAGATCAGCCTGCTGGGCCACAGGAAGAGAATCATCGCATCACTGGCAGAGCGGCCCTATGAGGAGCCTCCAGTCAAACCCCCACGCCTCTCCCAGATCAGAGTCAGTCGCACACACACCACACACACACACACAAACACAACATAACTGTATAAATGTGTATATTTACATGAAACTTTACATATTGCTCCCATGTACCGTATGTAAAAAGTGCACTTCAATGCAATTTCCATGTTCATGTTCACGCTTTAATCAAATTCGCCCATATGGCAATTAGTACACAGTGTATGGCATCCATATGCAGTGACACACACACATACACACACGCATGCACACGCACACTCAGTCAATGCATGCTACGCGATTGGTGTTAACAGGCCACACTAAACATGCTCTGTTCTCTCCTTCCTCAGTGTCAGGACCTGATGTCCCAGACCTCCTCCCCCCTCAGCCACATGGACTCCTACACGGGCCGCTCCATGGACCCTCTGCTGCCCCCAGGGGATTCTGGGAGGAGGCGAGGAGGGCCTGACCCGGACTACGACATTGTGCAGCGGCCGCGCAGCGAGCGGCTTTACTCTCACGTGAGTGGACCCTGCTGTTTTTCTGAAACCTCCTCCCCCGGCTCAGTGAATCACATGGGTCACTGTTCTGAGATCAGTGTCTAAGCAGTGGGGGAGACAATGATTGTTTGTTTTCTCTGTTTGACTCTGCTCCCTCTCTCTCTTTTTTACCCTCTCTCTTGTTTCTCTCCCCGTATCCATTTCTCTCCCCTTTGATGTTTCTATGTGATTGATTATTCCACATATATCCATCATCTTATCCACCATCAACATCTTTTTCATCTCAATGCACCTGCTACTCATGTCCTCTGTCTAATATGCTCTCATTCCCCCTGCCCTTCATCATTCTTTTTTTCTTTCTCTTTCTATCCTTCTCTCTCTGTCCATCTACCTGTCCATCCCTCCACTTCTGCCCCTCCTCTGCACCCAGGAGCGGTATGAGGACCGACACAGAGAGCCTCGTCTGACCTTGCGACCCCCGAGCCTGGCTGCGCCGTACGCCCCCGTGCAAAACTGGCACCACCAGCCGGAGAAGCTCATCTTCGAGTCCTGCGGCTACGAGGCTAACGTGAGCGGCGGCAGCACTGACGCACTTCACACTCGCTCACACACTCACGCTGGAGAGCTTAAGAGACGCGAGACTAGCTCCTCAGGCTATGCTCCAGGCTCTTCTTATCCAGCAATCTCTAAAGCTTTCACTGTACTTTTTGTTGCCCCACATGGTGGAATGGACCAGCTAAGAAATACACCCATTCATGGCTGGTACTGCAAAGATTGCATTGCTGGTACTGCATGCAGCATGTACAGCCAAAGTTTAAAATTCAGGTTTCAGTACCTTATATGATGTACTGGTTCAGGTCACGTGGTAGTGATACTCCCAGTGCACTGCTTCCAAGGTTGTGTGTGTGTGTGCACTTGCGTGTGCCCCAAGGTTTAGCTATGTGTGTACAGTATGTCATTAGTTGCTCTTTCAATGGCTGTGTAAGCTCACACATGTTTCTGTCTCTGTGCCTCCAGTACTTGGGCTCCATGCTCATCAAAGACCTGCGGGGGACAGAGTCCACTCAAGACGCCTGTGCTAAAATGAGGGTAAGTAGTCCTCCATCCTCACCACTGCTCTGAGATCAGCTTACCAACATGCTCAAGTATGGTTTTCTTCTGTACAATAACTCAGTATTATAAGGTACATGTCCTCCATCCCCACCACTGCTCTGAGATCAGCTTACCAACATGCTCAAGTATGGTTTTCTTCTGTACAATAACTCAGTATTATAAGGTACAAGTCCTCCATCCCCACCACTGCTCTGAGATCAGCTTACCAACATGCTTAAGTATTGTTTTCTTCAGTACAATAACTCAGTATTATAAGGTACAAGTCCTCCATCCCCACCACTGCTCTGAGATGAGCTTACCAACATGCTTAAGTATTGTTTTCTTTTCTACAATAACTCAGTATTATAAGGTACAAGTCCTCCATCCCCACCACTGCTCTGAGATCAGCTTACCAACATGCTTAAGTATTGTTTTCTTTTCTACAATAACTCAGTATTATAAAATATAATATAAGATACAAGATACTGCAGATATTCCACCTGCAAACCTGTTACCTGTTAGCAGTCTTTTTTTCTAACACTCGCATTCTTTGAGGACTTGAGCAATAAGAAATATGCATGGCGTAGTAGTTCAGTAAGCACCCCAGCTGCTGCAACACCATTGGCATTTGCTGACTTAGCATGCCTCGGGGAGCATTAGCCTGCCACGGCTAATGAACAGCTCTGCTCATTTCCATTTGAACGGATAACCAAAGCTCCATCCAAAACGATCGCCGCAGGTGATCAATCCGGCGACAAGGCAGTGCCCCACCCTGCTGAGTGCAGATGACTCATGGGCCCCCTCTGTCTTCTCACACACACACACACACACACACACACACATACACACACACGCACTTGGGACAGAGAGGGGTGACGGAGGAGCAGTTTGATTAGAGAAGGACAGGAGTGATGTAGGGGGTTTGCTTTTTAATTTTTCACCCTTCTCCTTCATCTACACTGTGTCGTTTCCTCCGATCCAACTCCATGTTGGATCGTTCTGCGTAGCGTTCAGCCGACACAGATAAGGTTAAGGCTCTGGCCAGGGTTGCTTTTTTCATGGCGTTGCATTTTGAACAGTTATTGATTACACTACAATAGTGCAAGCCTGGAAAAGATCCATCTTGGGAGGCAGATGCAAACAGCACCACTGTTATCACTGCCGTAGGGAAACCATTAGGAGATGAGGCATGACGGTGCCACTCTGTCTGTTCACTTCCCTCTGCCAGCGCCCAGATAATATAGAGCCAAGGCCGTGGCTGCCAAGTCTAAGGTCACCTAGCACGTTTTAGTGGTGGTGTCAAGTCCGGCGCTGTCTGCGCCTGACTACCGTGGTGAGAGAGCTGGCCTGGGCTTGAAAAGACTGGGTTCTAATGGGGTGTGTTCCTGTGTGTGTGTGTGATGTCTTTCAGAGGTCGACAGAGCAGCTGAGGAAGATCCCCACCATCATCCTCTCCATCACCTACAAAGGGGTTAAGTTCATTGATGCAGCCAACAAGGTGTGTAATGCTGCTGCTGCTGCCGCTGCTCAGTTTAGGCTTTTTGATCCAGTAAAAAAAAAAAAAAAGCCGTTGTGACATTTAACCTGCTGGGGTATAAAGTGAAACGCCTAAGCATTATACATCTTTTATAGAAGTATGTGTCTTTGTGTTTGTGTGTGGGTGTGTGTGTGTGGGGGTGGGTGCACATGTGTGTATGCGGGCACGCACATGCCTGCCTAACTGAGCATCCTTTGAATTTGGTCACTTCTACACAGATGTACTATATATGTCTTTCTCTCTCTAGTCCTTCCTTTCTATCTCATCAGACCCAGAAGGTGAGGTCATCCGTCAGCTGTGACATACAGTATTAAAGGCTAACCTTTACTGACATTAAAAAGCCATCTCTCCTGGCCCCGCAGTTATTCATTACTGCCTTGCCTCTTTGTTTGTGCGTCCACCTTGACTAAGGTACACAGGATTTGACAGCTTGGCTCTTTTGTCTGTTCCGTTGCAGAACATTATCGCGGAACACGAGATAAGGAACATCTCGTGCGCAGCTCAGGATCCGGAGGACCTGTGCACCTTTGCTTACATCACCAAGGATCTGCAAACCAGTCACCACTACTGTCATGTCTTCAGCACAGTAGACGTAGTAAGGACTATGACGTTTGCTGTCATCACCACATTTCATACACAAACTGTACCAGTGTTCAACACTTTTTTTCAGTATTTAGTCAGAGTTACCGAATGCTTTTTCTGCCCCTAGATCGCACAGCATTCACATTGACCCAGTTGAGTAGTATATTGGGATCGAATAGTTGTGATGAAACTGGACTTGTAATGCAAGAATAAAAGAATTTCAGTGGGAGGAGTTGGCACCATGGAATCCTCCCTGTTGTAACACAGAGCAAAGCACTTCAAGGCCAACTGTGGCAGGATTTCTCTTGGCTCATTCCCCTTATGCCCCTTAACCTTCATTTTGGATCAGTAGATGCCTTTTGATCTGGCCTGTGCCTTTTAGCACAGTCCTCATTAGCCCTTTAACCTCTTTTAGAAGCCAAAAAAAACAAAGATCCAGGCCTGTCCACAGTACCGGTAGTGTAACAATGGAATAATGATCCTGTTGTTAGCACCACTTCAACCCCCACCCTCGTAACCCCAGTATCTGCAGGGTGATCACATCATTGTGTGTGTGATTGTCTGTGATCTGATATCATCGCCTCCCTTTTAAAGCATATTGATCATAGGGCTATCTGATACATACACATACAACAGGATATTTCTTTTAAACTCTTCTGCCCGCCCTCATCCGATTGAGTTACAGAAACAATGGCGCCTGTGAAGGATTGCGCTTATGACTGATTATGACTGATGAGAGAGTCTGGCTGGAGAAAAAGTTGGAAGACGTTGCTCCACACAGTCCTATCTGTGCCACATTTTTTTTGTCCTCCCACATGCTAAAGTTGCTTTTACTTTTTAGTTCCTCTGCAAATTCTTTTTGGATGAAGATGCTTAGGTAACACTTTATTTGAAGGTGTTTACATAAGAGTTACATGAATCTGTCAGTAGTATGACATGACACGGATCGTCAACATTAATGACACTTTTTTAATGTTCATGATTGTTGTTATTAAGTGTCATTTGGTTTTTGTAATGTAAAGTTGACACTGTTTGGGGTGCAGACATTACAAAAACCAAATGACACTTATTGACAACAGTCATAAACATCAATGAAGTGTCATTAATGTTGATGATTCGTGTCATGTCATGTTAACGACAGACTCATGTCACTCGTATGTAGACACCTTCAAATAAAGTGTTACCAACATGTTTAGAAGAGACATGAACCAGTGTTGTCTGGTCTGAACAGTCCTGAGTCTGAGTACTGAGGTATTTTTGTTGACGGTGTTGGCCTTGTTTTCTGCCGCACACCAGTACTATGGCAGGTTGTCTTTAGAAGGTTGTCGTAAAGATGCCTTTAGTTGTCGTGATGAGTGAGTTGAGTAGGACTGTCCTATATTTAATAAAGTGGTGAAGAGTGTAAGGAACACTTCCTAAGGAACAGTTTGTTTGTGTGCAGCTCCAATCTAGACCTACATCCACTGATAATAATAATCCCGATGTGCGTCTTTAGCCTGGAACGTCAGTGTAGGTTCTGCAACCCCTGTTTGAGATTCCGCTCCGTTTGTTCCCAGACGGAACGTCTGAATAGAGACCCAAGCGCTCAACGCAGCAGGGTAGCCAGAACAGGTGCAGGGAGATGAGGAAACCGGGCAGGAACAGCTTGCTGTCGCACGTTCTCTCCCATTTGACATTGATGCAGGAAGCAAGATGTTTCCTTCCTTTCTTTCTTTCTTTCTTTCTTTTTTTCAAAATAAGAAGGGAGGGGAAGATGACTTGCAGTTCTAGTGTTTCATTTTTTATTTCCCTTCAAGTTACCTCTCCCCAGGGATCTGGTAACTACACACAGAGAACAGTTCCGTGTATTTTCACCTTGGTTTCACTACATTACACAGACAACCTTGATTCTGTTTCATTTATCAAGCTGCCTTGATTTATATGCACTAGTAAGCAATCTTCAGGCTAATCTTGGATCACAATGCATTGCCCTCTGTGAGATTAAATTACCTGTTATATTTATCATATGGAAATCAGATTCAACTCGCACTTCCAGGGATCCTTAATGGATAATGGATTCAATAATAGATTTAGGTCTTCTCTAAAAGAGATTAGATAAGTGTGTAGCAGATGTAACCAGATCTGTGAGCAGACAGTATATTGTTGCCTCGTCCCCCAGGTCTCTCTTATCTCAAAAACTGCTCTTGTTCCCGCCTTGCTTTGCAGAACCTGACCTATGAGATCATCCTGACCCTGGGACAGGCGTTTGAGGTGGCCTATCAGCTCGCACTGCAGGCGCAGAGGACCAAAAAGCAGCAGGGCATGCCTGGGGGTGTGGGAGCGGAGGTCATCGAGACCAAGACCAGCCGACCGGTGCCCAAACCACGGGTGAGCATGAGGAAGTCAGGGGTGAGTGTCAGAGAGGACGAGCAGGTTACACGCGCAAATGAATTCGGCTGCTACAGACACACCTTTCTGAACCTAATGCGAAATTGTGTCTCCAAAGCGTCAGGCACACATGGAGGGTTTAAACCATTAGAGGAAATCTATAGTTGTGTTTGCGCAGTAGGACATTAGCCTGCCTGGAGCAGATAGGATGCATAGATGGCAAACCTGCACATGAAAAGATCTAATGATTTCATTACCAGACTCTTGCTGGGTATGGGATGTGTGTTGCAGCCATTGCCTTGTTAAAAGGTTGCTGAGGCTGTTTTCTCAGTAACAATGTTATTAGAAAATAACTCACACACACACACACACACACACACCACACCAATGTGATCTTAGTCTCCTAGTCAACCCCCCGCCCTGTCTCTAGCCTATAGCCAGAGTCATTGAGTTATAGATTTGCTAACCTCTGATCTGAATAATGGCTTAAATAATGAATTTGGTGTGTAGCCTTTCAGGGCCAACCATTCAGGAAGCTCAATACATTTCCGCTTACCTCCAGGGCTGCTTTCAAGCACGCTCCCACTTATTCTGAGTTTTAGGGGCCTATTCAGCAGAAATGGGGACCAACTGTGCTGCTTTTTTCTACCACAGTAACTAATTGGAAGTACAGAAGCAACATGGTTCAAAGTAAACGCAATCCTGGTTCACTCACTGGAAAAAAAAAAAAAAACATTAATATGGAAACCTAATGCATAAACATTGGCTTTGAAATGGTGGTGAATTTCTAAGAGCTGAAAAGGTTATAAACATTTCTTGTAAACATGGACCACTACCTGGATGTATTCAGCAAGCTCAACAGAAATGCAGTTTTTGTCCACCCTGTGGAGATGATGTTTTCATATGCAATAGCTGGGTCATAGGGAAAGCTATTAATGCCTGCTGTGCCATGCTATTTTGGTTGTAGTGCCTTCATATTCTCCTTTTTCACATTCCATGTGCTGTTTATATCGCTCTGTTTCTGATCACTCTCTCCCCTTCTTTCTTTCTCTCACTCCTTCTCTGTATTGATGTGGGCTCTTGTGCTGTTTTTCTCTGTTCTTTCCTCACTCTTATCACCTCAACTTGTCTGCTGTCTCTTTCGCTCTGTCTTTCATTTCTTTCTTTCCTACCCCACACACGCTCTCTCTTACTGTTCTCTTTTGTTTTCTCCACCTCTGTGTTACTCTCTGTGCTATTGTATCTCTCCATCTTTCTTTCTGTCAATCTGCCATCTTTCTCTTTCCCTCTCTCTCTCTCTCCCTCTCTCTCCCCCTGACTCTCTGGTATGTGGTCTCTGTCTGTGCCTCTGTCTCTGTCTCTCAGGGCTCTCCTCTGCTCGACAGTCGTTGCTGTTACTGTCACACGTGCACCACCCCCCGACCTTCCTTCCTCCCGCTGCACTCTAGCAGTCCTGCTGCCCAGGTGTCTGTCCAGCTCTCTCTCTCTCTCTCTCTCTCTCTCTCTCTCTCTCTCTCTCTCTCTCTCTTCATGCATACACCCATCCATCCGTTTCTGTCTTTTTGTCTATCCCTCTCTCTCTCTTCATCCCTCTGTACCTGCTCTGTTTCTTTTTCCCACTTTACAACCACTGCCTTTCACTATCTGCCAGCCTATTCAGCCAGTTCTCTCCATGCAACCTGACACTATTCCACATGCTGCTGTCTATACACACACTAGTTTCTGCTCATCTGGCTGACACACTGACCTGAGGATTCCATTGTTCACCAAGCCATGTTCTAGAGAGTTCCAGTGGGATTCCTGTGGGATCAGAGGGACCTCTGGTGGCTTGTTGTGTTGTTGTTGTTGGCCAAGTCTTTGTTGCCTTGATGGCGCTATTCTCTTGCATTTCATTGTAGTGGGTAAAATGAAATTAACAAGCTTGCTTTTTCAGTTTATTTTGGTAATTACACATATATACATATATATAAATATATATATATAACCAAATACTCAACAACAGATTTGCACCATCCTTTTAAAATAGTAGTCTGTCAACAGCAGTTATGTTGGCCTGAAATTATGTACACAGTCATATCTGTATCCACTGACTAAAACATATTACTTTTACATAATTTCAGATCATTTTTACAGTGTATGCCAAATCTTTAAAAATATTTAATGCACCAAGTCAGTATTTTTCATCACAGCAGTGAATGTGAGTGAAACACCAGCAACCACTCTCAGATGGGAGCTACAGTTTAAACCTTCATTGTTTTCATTTGGCCACTGTTGGAGGCATGGTGATCAGTTACTCAATCGTCTTTAATTAACAATGGAAAGGGCACTGCTAGGATCTCAGTGTAACGGCAAACCATTAAATCTCTCTATAACTGCAGACAGTTACTTATTTTGCGCATCTAGTGAAGCAACTAAAGGAAGACCAGCCCAGTTTCAATGTTTGAATTTATAGCTTCTGTACTGCATTTTCTTCCATGAGTGTTGTTTTTTTTTTTCTATTTTCCCAACAGCTGTCTTCCCTATGATGTGCTGATGTTGTGATGTCCTTCTCCCTTTCCCCAGGTGGACCCAATGGATCTGGAGGCCGACTCGCAGTCTCAGGGCAGCGCCACGTGGCTGGTGGACCCCAAGGACTCCAAGCGCACCATCAGCACCAAGTACGAGACCACCATATTCTGAGTGGGGCACGTCCTTCTCTCTCCTTCCTCTACCCCTCCACTTCTCCTGCCTCCACCCTTGACGCCACCCCCCACACCCAACCCCAGCCCCAACTTCAACCTCCACCTTGACCCTTTAGCTCTGTGCCTTCTCACTGTGACTCTGCCCCTCCTTTCCCTTGCCAAAATGGGCTTGTTTTCGTTCTTCCTTCTTACTCCCCCTCCACCTCTTCTCCATCTCTTGCTCCCTCCCCTGCGCCAACTGGCTCCTTTCTCCTGGGACTGCTGGACCCTTGCAGTATGACATCACATTTGCTCGCCCTCCCGCTGTCTCGCTCTCTCTCTCTCTCTTTTGTCTGTCTCCTGCCCTCCTCGCTCCTGTTTGCGCTTGGTTCAGCTTGGTTCTACTGAGCTTGGGTCTGCCAATGCCTCTGCCTCTGCCTGGCCCTGTTCTGCGTCTCTCCTGGCTGCTCCTCTTTAGAACCCACCGCAGCCGCCATCGTCCAACTAACCAGGCTCCGCCTGTGTCCATGCCCCCCCCCCCCCCCATCTCCCCATCTCCCTCCTCTGCCAACCTCTAACACCGACTGCCATAGAAAATATCTTCCCTCTCCTTGAAACTACACCCATGGTACATTGACCCTCACTGATTCTTCATTTTGGTCTTCTATGTATGGATTTGTACATCGTGTGATACAGAAATGGCAGTAAGTGTTTTGTCCAGGTAGCATACATTTGCTTGCATTCAGTGCCTCCCCCTCCCCAACCTCCCTTTCACTGGGCTCGGCCACCATCTGCTCCCATCAGCATGAAGTTCTGAGACACTTCTTCTGTCTTCAGAGGCAGAATCTGATGCATCAAACCCCAATGGGAGACCCACATCCTGGCAATTTTTTGTCTATTTATTTTTTATAGCCTGCTTTCAACTATCCCTGAAAGTTGATTGATTAAATGCCAAAGTACCTAAAGTTGTGCTAAAAGCTGATGTGGCGGCTAGACGGGCACTGTTGCACTGAATCAAATGGCAAACCTCCCCAAATGCCTTTACTTAATCTCTTCCAATTAACAACCATCCTGACTACCTGTCCTGCATCATCTAACAGTCAGCCACCGCCATCCTGTCCCCTTACCAAAAGTTATGGCAGTACTTCTGCCTTTCTATACTACCTAAAGAGCAATTGCCTCCGCCCTTCTTTTCTGTGTTGTACGAGATAAATACTTGACTCCCTTTTTTTTTTTTTAGTGATGCGATCTTGTTTTTTCCCTCTTCTGGTGCTTTTCCTGTGTACGCCAGGCATCGGCCACTGTGAGGCGCTCTGCTCTTCAACCACCAATTTTCTCCTTCTGCTGTCTGAACTCTTGAGATCTGATGGGTCAAGATAAGCTTGAAACAAACTACAAAAAAGACCAAAAGGAGACAAAGGGAAAAAAATACATTGGGATAATGGACAGCCAAGGAAAGTTAGACAAAACAAAAATACTTAAAAAAAAAAAAAAGAGAGAAAAAAGTTTCCTTTATTTTTTATTAATTTTTGGAGAACTGATATTTTTTGAGAATGACTCTTGGTCACCTCTGTGGAACCTAATGATGAGAGGGGACCTGAGGCTCTGGTTGTTTCACACTACGCACAGAAAATGAACACTATCCGGATCTCAGACGTGAGAACCCAGCCTAAGGCACTCTGTGTATGACTGTGTAGATTTGAAGGGACTCCCAATACATCCCACATAGAGTGCATGATCTAGTGGTGGTGGGGGTTGGCTGGAGGTTGAGTTCACTGCTCATCTCCTTTGAGACTTTGTGTAACTCTGCCAAACAGAGAGGTTAGCTTAAGCACTGTGATGAGTTGAGCCTTTCAGTAAGAGCTCAAGTATCAAACTGGGCCTTAGATGAAATGGTGTATTTACAGACAGCAACTGCCTTTGGGGTCTCTTCTTTGCTGAACAGACCTGGCAAACATTTGATCTGGACCAGAACACTCTTTGAGTCGGCTGTTGTCTCTACAAGGTGTGTCCATCTGTTCGAAGGACACTTAGGGTGTGGAATGCAAGTTTGTAGCATTTTTAGTCACTGTTCCCTGTGTTCTCATTGTTGAAATACTCTGTGATACAGGCTAATCTTGAAGCTGAAAAATGCACTGAGGATTTTGGTAAAAGTAAAACTGAGACAGTTTGCACCCTCCTAGCTAAAGGTTTGCAGCTATATTCAGTTGCAACTGACATTACTGTTCCGTGATACAATTCGCTGTCCACCCATTAACTAGAGAAAAAAATCTGGAACTGGGCTTTGCTAGCAAACTAGCATTTCAACAGTCACCTGTGTGGACAGCTGGCAGCCTACCTGATGCCCTTGAGTGTGCATTTATATTGGTGTTCTCTAGTTATCACCAGAACCACCCGACATATGTGGATGGCCATGTATCCTGGATCAGTTACTAGGTGTGTTTCTATCGTGGTTGATGAAAGCTAGCATTTATATGTAGAGCCTTATCTCTTTCCATTTTCAAATGAGCTAGCCAATCAGTTCCTCAGAGAAAAGCCTTAATGAACTTCAGTGCATAAGTAGCAATCATGCATGCCAGGGTGCTTCAAAAATTTGATTTGTCTATACAGCCTAATTAAATCTGTGCATTGTGTCAACAATGAAACTGTAGGCTAATCATCTCAAACCCATTTAAAACAACATTGGATCTACCTGTTTGCATCAATGACTGTTAAGGAAGTCTGACCCAAGACTCTCTCTCTCTTTTTTTTTCTCTTTAACCTTCTCGCCGCTTTCTTTTTCCTCCCCCCGGTAACATGTCATCTATTCTTATCACTTTTTTACACACATTTTCTTTTTTCTTCGGTTCTTCATGTTTTATTACCTTTTATTAGATTGTATTATTTTAAACCCCAACTTTGTGTTTGTGTGTGTATGTGTGTCCTTCCCTAGCTGAAGCTGCATTGGTGTGGGAGAGGTGAACAGTCTGCATGTTGGTGGGGGTTTGTCGGGGTGGGGTTGGTTTTGGTGTCAGAAGGGTAACCAAAATAACCCTGTTGGCTCCACCAACGCCTGGAGTTTAAACCCTCACCAGCTGTCTGTACAGCAGTTAACGGCATTATATTCAAACACTGACATGAGAGAAGTCACTCCATCCATCTCCCTCTTCAACCTCCACCTTCCTCCATCTTGATCCAGCCACTGAGAACAAAACACAAAACAAACTAAGGAAGGAGCTACCATGTTAGTTACCCAGAATCCTCAGGGTCAGGTGCATCTGCAAGCATGAATTGAACACTAACTTCGCTGGGACGCAGGGGCATGACTCATCTCCAAGCTCTCTTAGGGAGTTTGGTGTGACTTCATCCCCATCACACAGGCATACTCATCTCACCTTCAGTATTCACTGGAGAATGGACACAAGCACTCATTCCCCCCTCCAACTGCTTGGGAAAGAACAGGGAGATTATAAAAGCCTCCAGGCCACTAGGTGGCAGTACGACAGAGCGCTTCATGACATTAGATATTGTGGGCATTCCTTGTAAGCCAATGTGAATTGATGATAAAACAAACTTGTTTTATTTGTTTAAATGGTCAAATGAAATGCAGCTCTCTTTAAATATAGAGTACATCACATGCAGAATTACTGCTCATAATTGGATGACATCACTGTAAAATGGTCATGGTGAGGACAAGCTTTTCATACCACCTGAAATTTGTCCATACTCTTGTAATTGAGAGAAAGGTACGATGTTTAATGTCTGAGACTTAACATAGGATTATTTGCCACCCCGTTTAAATACCCGTGCAATACTGGACTGGAAGTCACATTTAAAAATAGCATCAACAAATTGCATCTGCACCAACCCCTGCCTGATTCCGTTTTTGTTCACACGACTCTGTATTCTCTGGACTTATTCCCTATGTCCCATACTCATGATTTCTTCTAGACATATGTAATTGAGTTGAGTAAACTGTGATCATGAAATAAGCAAGGTTTCTGTTTGCTCTCTGAGACCAGTTGACATCACTGATCATGACTTCCTGGATGGAGGCGTGTTGGCCTTTATATAAATATATATAATAATGTCTGTGTCATGTTTTAGTGAGTTACTCACCCGGAAGCCAGGTGTCAATCTAATGAAATGGGGAACTTTTAAGAAAGGAAAAAAAAAAGAAAAAAGGAAAGAAAAGAAAACAAATACTGAGAACAGAGTGTTGGGGAGGAAAAAAAACTTCACTGAAGCCAAACAAGTCCATGCAAATGTGTTTCCTGAAATGCAGTTTCAACAGTTCTGACTGAGACTCTTCTTTTGATGGCCTCTTTTTGTGGTACGTTTGGATGTCTGAGGTACAGTGCATTCAGCACGTGCTCTGAAGCACGGCTTAGTGCACACGCCCCACGCAGTCCTGATCTGGGGGCTTGCACCTTTGCTTATCGCCATTGCAACTACAATGGGACTGAAAAGATTCTATTGATGACTATGATGATGTATGATGCGAACATATGTTAATGGGATTGTAAAATAGCCTCAAGCGATCTGTATTTTGATACTTGAATGATTCTGATTTTATAGATATCTATATATATGTATATGTATGTATGTACTGTATGTACAGTCTGTAATGTTTTTTTGTTTGTTTGTTTGTTTTTGTTTGTTTGTTTGTTTTTTTTCATTTGTCATGAGCCGAGGGAGGACAAAGTCTTTTTAATGCGCAACATATCATGATAGCTAATTATTAACATCCGACTGAGAGTACCTTATACACTCTGGTGGACCTCACTACAGGAACTGAGAAAAGAAAAGAAAAAAAATGTAAATAATCTTGGGCTTCCAGTCTTTTTTATGATTATTATTTTTCATAATTGTACGACTAATAAATGAAGAAATGCCATCTATAATGCCCTGTGTCCATTTTGTCTCTATTAAAAACACCTTGCAACCTTGCTGTCTACATGAAATAAAGATTTAGTTTAGGTTAATTTAGATTAAAGTTTTGCTGTGTGTTTATAAACTGTTGGTTTGGTGTAGTACCCCAGGTTATTTGGAGCTCATGAGCATCCCAGTAACATTTTTTATGTGTGCACTTCATATGAAGCCATTGCATTGCAAAAAAGGCCTTTAATCTGTTCTTTGGCTGGTTTTACATAGATTACTATTATACACTTACCATAGGCTTAACAAGTAAACTCTTTGGACACAACATTCTGGCATGGAAGATATGACTGTGACACACATGCACAAGTACACACACACACAGCTAAACTTAATGAGGTTTTGCAGGGACTATCCTACCTGTTTAATAGGCCTGTTCACAAGGTGTTTCAGTCCTAGTACACATGTGGGTTTAAGGAGTGTGACACAGTGCTTGTTTTAGTAGTTCAGAGAGAGATATACTTAGATAACCACTGCTGCATTTTTTGACAAATGAAGATCTATTGCATGAACATAAATGGGATGCATAATGGATAGCATTTGTGATATAAATGGATACTCTTAATGGATAGTCTTTGTGATATAAATGTCAGACAGTCAAGACATGCATGAAAGTATTCATCTTTTCCAGAGTAGCGTTTATACTGGAATAATGACTGAGTGTGGATGATGGATGGGTCTCTGGAAGATTACTGGGAGTTGGAGTGCCTCTCTCAGAGGCTCTTCCAGGCCATCTCAAACTCATCTCAGAGCCCGATGTGTGAGCAACATGGCAGAGGTTTGTGTCTGTGGTGGCACCCACGTCATAGCTACAATTACTCATAAAAAATAATTCAAACAAATTCATCCATTTATTCTGGTCTCTCTTGAGCAAATGTGTCTCCTCATTGAGAATCTGTTCATCTGTGTCTAATCACACTTAAAAAAAGAGAACCATTTTCCTCCCAAAAGGATGCAGCTGTACCCTAAAGAAATGCCGCATTTGAAGGTTTATGTAACCACAGTCACCTCTGTGACTTGCCAGTGCTGGTGTTCATTGTGTGCTTTCCCAACTCTCCTCTATCTGACGTTGCCAAGCTTGGCCACAATGAACAATTATCCCGAAAGTAAATGTCAGGCTTGCACATATTTCATCTGTTTATGAGTTTTATATGCTTTGTGTTTTTTGATGAGGTCCAGAACTGTAAACTAATAATCAGGCAAGCGGTGCAGGCTGATTAGCATGGCTAAGTCTACAAACTGTTTTCTCAGAGTGCTCTGAAATAATTGCATGGCATCCATACATTGGAGTTGATCTGTATAAATACATCTATCCAATGGCAACACAAACGCAACGCAAAAGAAATGCATCGTCATGCATTGTAGAATTAGATGTAATATCCATTGACGGCCACTAGGAGGCACTGCTTTTCAACAGCATGGATGTCAGCTGAGGTTTTGAAATATGGAGACACTGTTAAGCCCGGACATAAATGGAGTCATGTGAGCCTTTCAAAATCTAATTGACTTTCATTAGACTGTGACAGCATTTCTAAAGTAGTAGCCTATCCTACTTTGACACCCAGTTTGCAGAGATTGACTGTGCTTAAAGTCGTGACATTAAAAGTGCTCAGTATAGTTTAACTGAGTGTGGTCGGTCCATGCATCCTTGATTCATTCATTCATTATAAACTAATTGGCAGCACAGAGCAGTTCTCAAAATGAATGAATGGTGTCTGTAGGGCCTCATAGCCTTTTGGGTGGTGAGTGTGCGTGAGTGTGTTTGTGTGTGTGTAAGGCAGTAGTGGGGGGCTGAATCTCAGTCCTGGCTTCTGTTTCCCCACTCTGATTTCCATGCTAGATTAACCAGCCACAGGGACATGTGAGACCTTTTGTCATGAAAACATTAGGCTGCCATGGGAGACCATTTACCAGACTGCAGTGAAGCCAGCTGTTGCAGGCAGCAGCAGGAGGAGGGGGGGCTGCTGTTGGAAGACTGCTGTTTTTGGAAAATAATTTTATTTCGTTTTATTGCCTTAGCCTAGATTGAAGTTCATTTGACCTAAATCTAAATAGTTTTAAGTGTTTGTGTGGCCATGCCCAATCAGTGTGTGGTCACTGAGAAATTACACCTTGTAAAAAGCATACAATTGCTATTTTAAAAAATGCTGTCTTTGTTTGTGTGGAGTCAGAAACTGCTCTCACTGAATGAGATTCGTGCCCAACTACAATATTATGTGGTGTTCAATTGTTGTTAAGATGATCAGACATAGCCTGTTGTTTCCTACAGATAGCATACAGTAACAAACATGGGTGTTGGTCATTGCAAGCTACGTGTCCAGTAGCCAAGGACGCGTTCAGCTCATTAAGTGCTTAAGGCACCGAGACTTTCGCTCTTCGCTAAAGGTGCTTGCTACCGTCCCCCTGGCATGTGACCGATTACACAGCTGCTCAGGTCAGCCATATTCAGTCAGTCAAGCCGGCAAGCAGACAGGACCTGCCCACTCCACTGACCGCTGTGACACACACTCCTCACACAGACACACACACACACACAGACGGACGGACATGTCCAGCTCGGCTTACGACCCAAGTGTCACGCGTCTTGCTTCTTAAGAGTCTTAGTTTGGCCCTCTCAGGAGAGACCTTTGACCCGTCCTACTGGCAAGGAGAAGCAGGCAACTAAAAGTGACAGTGATGAACTATTTCATGGGTTTGCCAAGGGAGATAGAGCACAAATACAGAAGCAATTAACAAAAGTTAGTCAAGAGCACATATGGCACACTACTGGAGTAAACATGCCATCAGTTGCTTTTGAACCAAACCACTTCAGAGGGTCACCAAACAAAGACTCATGTATACAGTAGTTTAACTAGTTCAACACAACAGCTGAGCTAGTCAAGAATATTAGCACACATTCAGTTAATGGATCACCGGAAATGTGTGTGTCAGTTGGGCATATGCTTCCTGGTGTGATGACATATAACGGACCTTAGACATAAACCATGTATATTAAAGAAGTTGACACAGAGCTCAGAGGACGAACATGACCACATGGAAGCATTGACTCCCCATCCATCAAAATATTAATCTAAAATATTAGTTTCTGTATTAAAGGGAAATGTTTATATGCAAATGACTATTTTCTGTGAAAAGGCTAAATGAAAAAAAAGTTGTTTTCAGACAGAACAATCTCTCATTGTGTTTATTTTACAAATTAATAGATAATGTAGAGTTCTTCAAACCCATTTAACTTACACAACATACAGTATCAACATACACTCTGCTCCCAAGTGAACCTTATAAAGTGTGCTTACAGCAATGATTAAAGTAATTTAGACAGTTTATCAGTATATCAGATATCTTAGGGATAGGATATAGAGCCCTTTGGGATATGGTATAGAGCTTGACTGTATTTATATACTAATAAACACATAATTAAACCTAAAACTTAACATGACAAATAGTGATTTGTACAGAGAAAAACATTTCGGTCATTTTTACTACCCTTATATATATGTGTTTTGAAGGGTTTTACATTAAGGCATCTACTGAAATAATATGTTACAAAGAACTAAGCACAGCATATCCCACAGTTTGCATTATTTGATTAACATCTATGCATTTCTTGATTTATATTTACAGTATATATACGTTCATCACTGTCACTTCGTCCATACATTTAACAATCATTATCATTAAAGAAATTATTTGAGTATGATGAATGATATGTACAAAAAACACTTATAATCTAAAATAATGTATTGAATATATCTTGAGAAAAAAAAAATGTCCTTGTATGGTCCAAAGTCCTCACAAGCATGCGCGTATACACACACACACACGTATGTGTGTATTATTCAACAACCACTTGCCAAATCCAGCTGTTGTAGGTAATCGAATTGCAGCAGAACTCGACACGATTCATCTGTTCAATGTCTTTCCACCCATCCTTAAAGATTGCCCTGAATTTCGAAGTGGTGCCAGGCTTGGGTTTCTCAGGACCAGTGGGAATGCAGTCAGCTGTGTGTGTGTGTGTGTGGTGTGTGTGTGTGTGTGTGTGTGTGTGTGGTTGCAGAACGAAGGGGACGATGTTGAGGGTTAACAGACCAGGGGGGTAAGCATGACTGCGGGAACCTCGTTGCTAAGGGGCAGAGCTACCCTTCATCGCAGCTGCTGTGGGGCAGTCATGTGGGCGGAGCCGACACTGGGCGTGGGCGTGGTGGAGGTTGGAGCGAGAGGGTCGAGCGAAGCAGGAGGTCAGAGAGCGAGAGGTGCAGTCACAGGCGCCGTCCCTCTGGGAAACATGGGAGAAGAACGGGCGTCAGGCTCACACTTAAACTCTGTCTACTCTTCACCCACAGAACCCCTTTTATTTAACAGTCTGTATTTGTGGTCCTAACCAAAGGTTCTTCAGCCATCTGTGCACAATAAAAAGGTTCAGAAACTTTTCAGTGCACAAGTTTCTGTATTGGGTAATTTCATGCGTAAGGGGGTTTTACAGCTCTCTTGAGGGCAGGCGTTGTGCTGGTCACAAGCCATGGCCTTAGAGTGAGTTGAGCAGTTTTTGGAAAGCCTTCTTTATGTTGCTTTCCCCTAGGAAAAGATAATAACTACTTCAAACTGTACATGCTGAACATCACAGGGGACGTGGGGCAAGGTCTCTCTTGGGGCAGAAGAGGACACCTGGTCACAACTCTCCCACATATTCAGAGAATCTTCTAGAAATCAGTGTACAAGTTCATGGAAATACCATCTTTAAGGATGTGGTCCATGAGGCTAATAATACACCCTTTTGTCAACTTAGCCAACTGATCCTCATGGTCCATTAGCTGTCTACTGAGTAAGCATTAAAAAAAAAAAGTCATCTGTTTATAGTCTCTATGAATCTTGGCTCTGTATTGGCTATGTAAAATGTAAATAATTATAATGGCTGTTACCAAACCATGACAAATTCTAGCTGAAGAAACACAGGACACAGTGTCATTACTTTACTGGCTAAAGTCAACAACCATAATTGCAGACTCTACCGTTAATGAAAATGGAATGGAATGGAATAACCTACTCACCTCCAGAGTGGCAGTGGCAGTGTTCTTGTCTTTGCTGACGGAAGTTTTGCTGGCCTGGCTCTGGCTCTGGCTCTGGCTCTGAGTTTGATTAGTCTCCTCCTTCTGTCCCTGCTTCATGAACCTCCTATTCACGATTTTTGTCACACTATCACTCCTGACCAGTGGAACCCTTGAAGCCGGCCTCTCTGCCTTCTTCTGCCCCAATGAGCCGATACTGTCCCTCCTCACCGTGGGGGCTCCAGCCTTCTGGCCTGCTCCAGTTGCCAGCTTGTCTCCCCGACCGCACACGTTCCGCAGGAACTCCTGGACGAGCCCATAGCGGTGGACCACGGCCTTGCGTCCGGCTGGCTTGTCTGTGTTTCCTGCTGTGACGGAACCGGTTCTGCTGGTGGTAGAACGGGCCCAGGCAGAACCCACTGAACCTCTCTGGGACAGACCCCATAAGCCACGCTCCTTGGAGGTGTCAAGTCTAGATGAGTTTGTCAAAGAGGAGGATGATGAGAGCGAGGATGAGGGGAAAGATGAGGGAGGTGAGGAAGATGAGGAAGATGAAGAGAATGGTGAAGATGCTGAATGTCGGCGGTAAAGTTTTGGTGAAGTGGAGCAAGGTAGAGGCTTCTCTGTCCGACCGCTGACTCGCTCCAAGGACGAAGACATTTGCTGGGCACGGGGGGACACCAGCGAGGCCGTGGTGCCACGTGGTGACCAGTACTTCCCAGCCGAGAGGCCCCGGACCCCATCTGTCTGCATGCCCGTGCTGACGGTGTGGGCCTGTGACAGTGGCCGGTTTTGGGCCTGGCTCTGGGGTGCAGCCTGAGTCTGACTCCAGGCGTCCTTCATCAGGCCTCTGCCCCTCTCCAGAGAGCTCCCCCTGCTTGCTCCACGCACGCTAGCCATCTCCTTCATGTCATCGCTCAGGTTGGCCGACACCTGCAGGGGCCCAAAAGGCAGGATCGAGGCGGATGGCAGTCCAGGAGGAGGATGGAGGCCACAGGGCAACCTGCTAGCACCCCCTGTGGGACTACTGCTACCACCATTGCACTCCAGCATGTCGTGGAACTCCAGCGGCAGCCCACCCTGGTAGTTCAAAGACCCAACACCTTCATCTCCTCCTCTGCTCCTCACTGACTTTGGCAGGAAAGCTCTAGTCTGCTTCTCCCTTGTCTTCCCTTCCACGTACGCATCCTCTTTGTCCCAGGTCAGCTTGGACAGGTGGACCCTGCGGGCAGACGGAGGACTGTAGTAGATCCGCAGAGAGGTTTTTTCCGGGGCTGTGTGGCTCCTTTGCTCCAACTCCTGTTGGAGATCCAACCCAGGGAATCTAGGGGGCATGACGGGACAGTCCCAGGTCTTATAGGCATCAGGCTGGTCCAGCAACGCTGCCTCCTGGCTGAGGTAGAGCCAGTTTTTGTCAGAGTTATCTGGCTGTGTTGGCTTGTGTTTGTTCCTGTTGGAAATTTCACAAATGAAAATATAAGTATGGACAGGGGATTATTTCTCAGAGTCTTTGGCATTGTAATATCAAAGTAATACAGTGGGAAGGAGGAGTGTATGTTGTACAAAAGGTGTGTGTGTGTTTCCATTAATGGATTTAGTTTAAAAACTAAATATCCATTTAAATGAAATGTCTGACCTCTCTGCCCCACAGAATCTTCCACTGTCAGCCATCTTTCCCCCAGAGGACTGAAAGAGAATAAAAACAGCTTTAGTTGCATTGAGCTGAAAAATGCCGTGGCAGCTCAGAGATCAGTGCATGTGAATGGCTCAAAGCGACATGACAGGATTTGCAGCCTTCAAAAAAAGCCCACCCAAATTACCATTCAACTCCTCAGCTGCATTGAGAAAGAGGAAAAGGGGAGGAATCTCATTTTGTCGACTTGTGGGGTAACCCCGTCATTTTGAGCATTTATGGGCGCACAGTAATAAAATGAAAAAAATCTGCCTTAGGAAACTGTGTCAGGGATGAAGGGAGGAGGAGGGATTAAGATCCTTGGACTAGATAAAGATGTGCAACTCAAATCCATGGCCAGGAACTATTTCATTTGAAAAAATAACAAGGATTTCGCAAAAACTACAAAGTCATCAAAACAGAGACTACTCATACAAGAGCAATGAATTATATGTTGAACAGGATCACGACCGCAAAAAAAAAAGAAAAAAGTCTGATTCGAAACATAAGTTTTCCTCTGACCCATTAAAACTCACACAGAGTCTGAGGCAAATGTGTGTCCCATGTGGTCAAGGGCCTGAGAAAAAGAAAAAGAATCTGGGTTTCCTCCTTCATTTTGTTTTAACTTCCTCTTGATCTGTCACCCACTCCGTTTCACTCGCTCTGGTCAGTCCCAGGCCTTGGCTGCAATGACCAGTTGGCAGCTTACAGTATACAGGCCCACTGCCCACTGCCCACTCCTCTGCAGCCCAAACAGCGGATTAGCCTAAATTCAGTGGGCACGCGACACGTCCGTCCTTTGATGGCTCCTCGTGTACCTCTTTTAGGGCAGCTGAGTTCACTCTGGGATTTTACTAAGTTTCTTACTGCCTGACTTACTGACTTACTTGGATGTGGAATTACTCATTTTGACTTTGGATTTTTCAATGTGAAATCCCAAATGTGTTGAGGAAGTAAATCTGTTTCAACTGAGCTGATGATTTCAAGAGTCTGTCAAGCATCCCAACAAAATGCTGAATGTGAGTAGTTTCAATTGCAATCACACTGTAGTATCATCAAATTTTACTGCAAAGAAAAAAATAAATTAAATAGTCAAACACAGTGTGCAGAAATGTGGGACAGCAGGGAAATGAGACAAGATGAGATGGGAGATGATGCAGGTGTGGTGGGACAGTGGCAGCTGGGTCACTGCCTGATAATTATTTGGCCCTAGTTCAATTACCAAACCCAATGATGATGATGTGTTAACCTGGATAAAAATATCTACTAAATATTTTTCACCTTTAGTCACCTATAGTGACAAAAAAAATTAATAGAGATCTTGTACCTCGGCAATCTTGGCCTGGCTGCTGGGGGGAAGGCCCTGCTGCTCCATCTGCAGCTGGTGCAGGTACTCCAGCAGCTCTTGCTTCTCGCAGCTCCAGTTGCGCTCGCGCACCTTCATCTGCCGCGTCAGCTCCATCACCGTTGCATATGAGTCAGCCAGTAGGTGCTGAAGCTTCTCCATGTGGTCCCGCTGCAGCGCCACCTTCAGGTCTGGCAGGTTCTTCGTTGAGGCCTTGCTGGCTGTGCCCTCCAGCTGGAAAAATAGCATGATAAAGCATAATCATGTGACTAAGTAGAAGGTTCTTCATTCAGACCATCTTGGCTATACCCTCCAGCTGAGGAAAAATGAAACATAAGGGCATGGCTATGTGACTAACATGAACTGGGTTCCTATGGTCTAGGCCTAACTGTGTTCCTGTTCCTATATCAATAGAAAAAGTATTAAAGGTGTACAGACAAACACATACAGTGTAAATTACTCCAGTTGTTTAAGATCTAAGTATCAATGCTACCACTGTACAATTGTTTGTAACAAGGCTAGTATAATTAATATAATACTACCAGCCAATTTTAATAATAAATATGTGAGTATATCTGCTTGCAAGCAGCTGCAGTGAATAACACTTGTGGACTGTGTGGAAATGTGATTCATGACGAAGACATCCAACATGTGGCCAAGTGTGTCATTGGCAAACCCCTCACCCTGCTGATGAGGCTCCGGAGCTCACTCCTCTCCACCGCCCAGGCTGCTTTGGCACGGGCAAACTGCTGTGCCGTCTCCAGCCCTGCCCGCCTCTCCTCCTGCAGCTCTGAGGACAGGTCCTGCATGGCTGCCTTCAGGTCGGCCAGAACCATGTCATCAGCGCTGTCCACCTGAGGGGAGACACCATGCAAGATTACAGAGGGCAGAGTATTACCACGATTGGAGAATTACCACAATCATCGTTCTACTGAATGTAAAACTAAAAGCTCACCAGCACAATTCTCTCAGAATCCTGGTTGCAAAAATAAATTTAAAATACTGCCATGTTTTTACACTGTGTAAGATTAAAGGGACATTACACATTTACATGATTATTCTTCCTTATTCTTATTGTCTCTCTGAGAAGTGTACAAAATCTCACTCTAGTTTCACCTGTTTGGGGAAGGGCTTTGAAGCTGTGGGGCTCATCTTATTGGTCTCCTCAGAGTCTGACACCTCCTCCCCCTCCATCAGAAGACGTAGTTTCTTCTGACAGTGCACCTGAGATGATGCAGACTCTCAGTGACAATCTCCTCTCGGAGTCCATTAACATTTCCAGCCATCTATTTATGCCATCTCTGTGTTAATGCTCTCTGTGTCTTTCGGTACTGACCTTTCCCCAGACACTTCCTCCCACATTAAATCAATGTCACAGAACATAACAAATGTCCACATAAATGTAATCAATCCAAGGACCATTTATTTTCCTTTTGTCTTGCTCGAAATTGGGGCAGATTCATCCCACTATAACTATAAATGACATGTCATATCACATTGCAGAGAACATAATCTGTCATTATTTGACAGGGAAAATTACTTTTTATGGGGAGTCATGGCAACTCCTGTATTCTCCACAACAGCCTTTGTCACAAATAAATAAACTCTAATGGCATGTAGTAATATGTCATGTTGATAGTTATTGCTAATGATAATGAGCTGTAGGGTAACTGCAAAGAGTCTGTTTTAGTGCAACTACCATTATAGTTGTATGATGTATAACTGTTCTATCCTATGAACAAACAGTGAATGTTGATTGGTTGATTCTCATTTCCTCATTCCTTACCTCAAAGAGGTCCTTCGCTTCCTCTCCCTGTCGCCACTGCTGCAGGAACCAGCGCAGCTGCAGGGTGAGGAGCACCAGGGTGTCCTGATCACACGGGCACCCAGGGGACAGGTCCACCTTCAGCACCAGTGCCTCCTCCTGCTCCTCTGTTAGCTCCTGTGGAGGCGCTGGCTCACAGGACCCCCTGGTGTGGACCTTCCTGGTGTCTGCAGTGTCCACTAAACTCTTCATGCGCTCGAGAAGAGCCTGTAGCTGGAACTGTAGCAGCTCAAGCTCGCTGGAAAGGGGGCTTATGATGGGTAGGTCCCTGGGACGAGGATGAGGGAGGGGGAGGGCATTTGGCGAGTAATGGTCTGCTTCTGGCTTGGCCAGGTAAGGGGACAGCGGTGGGGTTTTCTGGTTGGAGCATGGTGAGAGGCCATTTTTGGCAGGAGCGGCTCTTAGAAGGTCAATGGCCGAGCTGACCAGCAGGGCCTGATCACGAAGGGCTAGAAGAGTCTTCAGGTCTTTCAGGCCAAGGTCTGAGTAAGAGCTCAAAAGGTCAGCACCATTTTTCTTGGCCTCCTGTTCCTCAGGGGAAGGCTTTTCACCCCTACCAAGTCCTTCACTAGGATTCTGACTGATATGGGGCCTCTCCACAGAATCCCCTCTTTCTTCTGTTTGTATTTGTTTGGTAACTAACGTTCTAGGTATACCCTGTAAAGTGTCCCTCTGACTGACAGCAGTCTGTCTTTCACCTACCTCAGGTCCATTCACAGAGACTGGCACAACGAGATGCTCCCCTGCCTTCTCCATCGCCTCCTCTTCCTCTTCCATCCCTCTTCCTCCTCTTCCTCTCCTATCCCTCATTTCGCTCATTTCTGCCCGCAGTCCACGGTTCTCCACCTCTAGCTCCACAATCCGCCTGCTCAGCAGCGTTGCCTCCTCCTCCACCAGCCGCAAGTGAACTTTGACCTCTGCCTCTCGGGCATGGGGCGAGTTGGGCATACCGTCAGACACCTGGGTGCTGTCGACGTCACCATAGAGCAGGCGATACTTCGCCAGCTCCTCACGCATGGTCTCGTTCTCAGCGGCCATCTTTGTCAGCTTCTTGCACATGAGCGCGGACTCCTCTTTGGCAAAGTGCAGCTGGCACTTCAGATCAGCACTGTCGTCCTGTAATAGAAATACACCAAGATGGTGCACAACCATGCAAATCATTGGCAGAGTCTTTTTTAATGTTATATGCCTAAAGCACAAATAAGTTTGGGGGCAGAAGTGTAAGGACTCTATACTTTTGTACATACATTTGTTATACATTTACATTTACAATGTACATATACATTTGTTCATTTTTCATCCACCACATTGTCTGTCTGTCTCCTTGCTTGAAAATATGTGACTTACTTTTACATACACTGTTTGTCTCCCAATAGCTCACATTGTTTCCACTACAAATCAGGCCAAAGCAGTCTGCTAGAGAAGTCATCAGATAGACTCTTTTTATGTGCAAGCATCATTTACCTGTGGGGAAAGCTTCTTTTCAGGCTTGGCAGATGTTGACCTCAAGCTTCTCCTCCTCAAAGAATTCTGTGGAATCAAATTATCAGAATTTTGCAAAAGAATCCAGTGTGTTGAGGACTGAATGAATTTGATTCATAGAGATGTGTAATGAACTATTGCAATCAAGCACAAGGGTGTCTTTGTACATAACAGTATGACAAGATAACACAGAATCTTTTGATTCTCAAAGTAGTACTCTTAAAATAGTGGAGGACAGTCTTCAGTATTCATAGTACTAGTATTCATTCCACTCCACACACAGAATGCTCTCTTCCTGTCTGTGTATTTGCAATAGTGAATATAATGTATAAGTTACAGGCTTAAGTAAAAGAAATATGGAGGCATAGAAATAAAAGTTTGGCGTGATCCCAAATGTACAGTATCTCTTCCTGGTGTCCCATAAACGTGAGAATGGGGTCAGCTTTGATAGGAGTGTCTGAGGGGATATCACTCTCCCCCATAATCTCCAGAGAGACTCAAGTGTCAGTCCCCACTCCTACAGACTCTCAGATCGAGTAATTCGACAATTCTGCCCACATACATTCTCCTCTCACACAAAACCAGGTCATCCGCTCAGGGTGCTCTTATGGTGGAAACAAAGGGATGTCCAAATGTATGTGTGCAATGCCTAAACCATTTCATTCGGATGGATTCTTTCTGTAACACTCCCCTTTACAACAACAGATGACAGGCACTCTGAAGTGCAGTGACTCCAAGCTCATTCGAGTGAAGCATCTCTACGGTGCTGAATATGACAGGAATGTTTAATAGGTGTCAGTCTCTCTGCCTCTGACCTTGTCTGGACCTCTTGAGTGTGGGCTTCAAGAGGCCCAATATCTAGAGATGCCCACACAGCCTCTGTGGGTAACATAAAAATAACTTGAGCAATCCAGTCTCACTGGAGACCTGCTACCTACTGTCATTAAGGCTTAAAGGAAATAGCTGTCTTAATTAATTTCCAGACTTTGGTCATTTGGTGGACTTAGAGTATGACTACCCAAAGATTAGTGTTGGTGGAGTCAGACAGGCCTTGCTGGGTGTGTTATGTGAATACATGTTTTGTCTGGAGCGGAGCTGCTGAAATGTTGGATGTGGATGGTGGTGAAATCTGTTGCTTGGCAGGACTAAACCCAAAGGCTTATGACCAGACCACCCTGTTCATATCCCTGTTTGAATACCCCCTCCTCCTCCTACACACACACACACACAATGAGGCACCATGAGGCAATAGAAAGGCCTATAAATTTCGAATTGTGTCAACAGGTCAATCATTCTTACCCATAATTCACCTGAACATTTGTCTGTAGACATAAAACTTTATCTATTCTATTCTCTGCTCTTAGGAACAAGACAAGCCATCCAAAGTAATTTGTCTACACAGTGTTCACACATTTTACCAGGCATTAGACTCTTTCTAACACCAACATGGGTATGAGAACAAAACCGATTTTACATTCAACAAAGCTAGCATATTGCCTGTTTTAAAGTTATAAACAGTCTTTGGTATTGTGGCCATTGGCGTAGCAATGGGTGATTACTGTGTGAGACCTGCCCTGCCTGCAAGTAAGGATCAGAGGGAGAGAGCAGCTGTTTGAGATGAGCGGACTGAGGCTGAGCCGCTGCGATCCGCCCCTAAGCACCGAATCCTGGATTAAAGCTGAGCACATGCAGGCGGTGGGGGGGGGGCAGGACAGTGGGGACGGCCCTGCCACCGAAGGAAAACCCCAGGGTCCCGTCTCATCACAGAAGGTAGGGAGGTTATGAGAGGAGGACCAAGGAGGAGGTAAAACAAAACCCAATCTGAGAGAGGAGAGGAACAGGTCATAGTGGAGGCTCTGAGCTGGGTTTAACAAGAGCAAAAGCAAGAGACTACTGCAGTAGTCACAGACTTTAGTGCGTGACTTTAAAAGTCTGACAAAAATCTTCAATGTTTTTGCCAAGTTATACATTTATACAGCAATTCCATATCTTGACCTACATTCAAAACACACATCTAAGTCCTTGAAGTCAGGGGGGCGTAAGAAAAAGGGGAGGCCAGGATCGCCTCTTACTTCTATTTTTAGACATTTCCTCTCTCTCAGTCTCTCTTTCTGT
This sequence comes from Tenualosa ilisha, assembly GCA_015244755.2. Classification (NCBI taxonomy): domain Eukaryota; kingdom Metazoa; phylum Chordata; class Actinopteri; order Clupeiformes; family Clupeidae; genus Tenualosa; species Tenualosa ilisha. The sequence goes on from PYXC01000585.1 coordinate 2,848,401, forward strand.
CTGCCTTCTCTCTATTTCCCTCTCTCTCTCCTCTCTTGTCAGCCGCTAACTCTCTCTCTCTCTCTGTCTCCCTCTGCTTTCTCTCTCTCCCTCTCTCTTTCTCTCTCTGTGTCTATCTCTCCCTGTGTCCCTCTGCCTCTCCTTCCTCTCTCCTCCCCCCTAGGGAGAGCGTGAAGGGTGTCAGCTGTGCTTGCCTGGAACTCAACCCCTTACATGCTATGCAATGACTGCCCTGCCTTACAGCCAGCTGTCCACCACGCCCGTGGGTGCGTGCTCCCCAGGTTCAAGGGCATCCAGCCCCCCTTAACTTGCCACTAGGCCGGTAAAAGGCCGCCTGAGTTGGGCTGTGCTAGTGAGAGGCATCGTGAAATTAGTTCACAGGACTCCAGTCCCTGCCCAGCTGAGCTGACAAATACAACAGAGGATTGTGTGGAAACAGAGTCTCTTCACAGAGCTGACGATGCTAAAGACCACTTGTGCAGCACTCACGCAGTCTCCGCTCACAGTGCAGTCTCAAGTTGACTCTGTGCTCAAAGTATGACCTTAAAGACTGTTGCAGAAAGGATGGGTGACATGCAATGGCATGGCATCTGTGTTGCATTAGATGATGGGCCAAACCATTAACAGACCTTCACTCTGGCACAGGATTGGTTCAATGCCTCATTGTCCAGCCTTGGAGTTAAAAATAATGTCACACAATGTGCATGATTATGTTGTTTGATGTCTAATGATTACATTAAAAAGTTATGTTGTTTTCGGAGAGTCTTAACTTTTCAAAGGGGTTGTGAGCCGGTTCTTTTGTTCATATCTTGTATGAATTTCCCAAATGTCATTATGCTAGAAAGGTCAGATTTCTCTGTATCCCACTAAAGACTGAAACTCAAGACAATCCCATTACTTCCACAACGAAGCAATTGGCATTGAATCTTGGTGCAAAATGTTTGTACTGCACGCCTCTCATTGATGCTTCAGAAATCTGACTAGACTGGGCCTTTGTGTGAAAGTGACCAAATGAGTGTTGTGTGGTGTAGTGTTTAGCCAGTTAGCAGATGAGAAGGGTCGATACCTCTCGGGCCTTGTCCATCTCAGTCTGCAGCACCTGATTGGCCACCTCCAAGTCCTGCATGCGTTCACGCAGCTCCTCATTCTCCCACTCGAGGTGGGCCTTCTTCTTCTGCACAGACTCCAACTCGCTGTGCAGACGCAGGGACACACTCTTCGCCACCTGACAAAGAAGCCTTTGTTCAATCACAGGTTTTACCATCAAAGAGATATAAATAGACAGGCTGTCTTTCCCCCTGTAAGTTCTCGTATTTCTTTCTGCTTGCATGGCCTGTATTTACTGTGTGTTTACAGAATTACCCTAGAGTTTTGGTGATCCAATTATGAGCTTGTGTGTGTGTGTTTATGTGTGTGTGTGTGTCTAACTATGGTTTGTTTTAACCTTCGTTATTCATGATCTGTTGCAGCACCGAGACACAGTCCACATCCTTATGATAGGAACATCAATTACATAACCGCAGAGATAATTCTTAAGAAACCCTGGTGTTGTTCTGTTGCTGAGGTTGCTATGTTACAGTGCCTGCTTCTTCCCTCATGGCAGGACCGAGGCTAAGATGTCTTTGTAGTTTTCATGTGATTCTGTACGCATGATGCTGTTTTCTAAATGCTCAGAACTTTTTGTTGTTTGTTCTGCTCTACTCTGCTCTGCTCTGCTCTGCTCTCCTGCTTCCGGTTAGAGGTGATATCTCCCATTTCCCACTGCAAGTTGTTCGATAGCAGTTGAAAACAGAAAGGAGAAGGTGAGTGAGAAAAAAAGATTTAAAGTCTGATAGTAAGCACTTCCTGAGTGTAGATTATGCCTGATGGTTTGAAATTCAACCTGAGTTTTCAGGTGGCAGAAGTTGGGTGGAGGTATCAATTTCTCTCTCGGGACACTGAAATAAACTGAGCATAGCTATTCTAATAGTGCTTACAAGGCCTTCCACCCATTTGCCAAAGGTATCAAGTGTTAACGGATTACTGGGAAAATATTGTGCATTGTCTTTATTGCGTCTTTTACGACAGTTCAGTTTGCCTGTAGTTTAATATCCTCATAATAGTTTGGATAATGAATAATGAATAGATAATAAACATCTTTGGACTCTCATAATGCATTACAAACTATGAATATTATACTGTCAGATACAACAATTTCAAAATGTAAAACTACAGTAGAGCTTGATTTCCCTGAGTACCTCATTCAGGGAGTCAAGATGTAAAGACAGTGGAGTGGAGTTTCTGCCTAAAATGCAACTTTCTCTCCATGATAAACAGCTACAAGGCCATAACAGGAATTTACACAGAGCATGGAGCAATTTTGGTGCTGAAGCAGTCTTTGATGTGGTAACTCCTGCTGCACTGATAGTCTTATAATGCCCCGGAATTCCTGGAAGAGCCCCCCGCTCACTGATTGGCTGTGTAGCTTCAAACCAAAGAATGCTTCGGCTGTGAGTGGCCTACCACAGGGAAATGAGCAAATGAGTGGGTTTGTTTGGCTGCCTGGCACACAGAGAGTGAGAGAGAGAGACAGAGAGAGAGAGAGAGAGAGAGAGAAAGAGAAAGAGAGAGAGAGAGTTGGGCTACCTCCAGAGTGGGGCTATTTCACCACACAGACACACACACACACACAACATAGGCACACAGAAACACTCTTACACACACACATTTACAACTGCACACGCACACACACACACACACTCTTTTTCACACATTCCAACATATACAAGCAACTAGGTTTCTCCAAACCTAGATTTTTACCAGGGTATGGCTAAGTCACAACCTAAACAAGGGCTTTGCCGTAAAACATCTTTATAGGAAGATAAGTCTCATGATTCATAATGACAGGGCAAAGATAATCATTACTTGCAGTGCCATTACACTGTGACTCAGTGAACCAAGTGCTTTCTCTTTGGCTTGTAAGCTGTGTAACAAGGGTTTCCTGACAAACATCCTGGTCAGATGAAGCACAGAGATGGAATTCAGTGTCACACTTGAAGCACAGGAAACCTACTTTTTCAGTTCTCCTCAACCAAACATTATGCATGTACTCATACACATTAATCACAGACACAACCAAGCTCACAAACCTGATGAACGTTTGCTCCTGAAAAAAACACACACACACACACACCCACACACAGACACAGTACTCACATCCTGTTGAAGCCTTGTAAAACACTTCATACATCTCTCCCTCTCTCTCTCTCCCACTCACTCTCTCGCTCACACACACAAACACACAGGAACACTCACCCTAACATCATGCTCAAGAGCACGGACAAGTTCGCCATCCACCTGCCCGGTCTGGGCCACACGCAGGCTGCGTCTCTCGGCCTTGCGCAGTCGGTACTGTAGGATGCGGCACGTCTTGTTGGCCTGATCCAGCTGTTGCCGCAGCTCCTGCAACTGGTAGACATCTTCCTCCAGGAACAGGTCGCGCATCTCCAGCATCTCTGAGCGCAGCTCCTCCAGCTCATCCTAGACAGTCCAATCAAACATCAATGGGTGCCTGTATTCTCATCATTTACAAATCAATATAGGTCAAAATAAATATGTTCACCCACGCATACTTCTATGATTCTTTAGAAGAAAAGCAGACTCAGTTAACTGATACTTTATTCTGCATGATTAGAATTCTCATGTTCATGTATTGATCCCTCAGTATTCAATGTTCTGAAATGGATGGGGTAGCGTAGAATTTACACAATCTCCTTTTAGTTCTGTGGACCATGTGAGAATCTTATCTTCAGACTACATTATTTTTCTTTATCATATGCAATTTATCCATTAATGATAATGAACAGCTCCGAACATTTAAGCATATTGTAAAAATTTGTGACCTCTGCCAATTTCAATATTCCTTGCACGTACAATATTAATCAGTTATCACATTATGCAGCTGGAGTACATGCATCTTAAGCATTAACACGTATGCTATGTACGTTTTAAATTTCTGAATTTGGATTTCCATAGGGCCTCCAACAAATCGCCATGTGCCTTCTTCCAAGGGATGGCACTGTAAGCACTGACGTAAGACCTCACACATGTCCGCCAACACAAGGACTTAAATGCCATAGCCGCGTCACGTCGACTGATTCTCACTACTTGTTTTGGGATTAAAAGTCGATTCGATTGTGCGCCTTAACCTCGTCCTGAAGTCGCGTGTCGTGACAATGACGGATGACACTCAAGACAATTAGCGAAAGTGTAATCCGTTTTTGGAGCGTTACTACAAAAACCCACGTGCAAAGTGCGCCCTGTCTTTGTCTAGTCTTAATGGACCCTTTCCTAACAGTAAAATCAGACATGTTTAAATCTGATAAAGTCTTAAGGTAACCAACATTTAAGAGTAGAACTGAAAAAACTGGCCTTACTTTTAAATATTCGTTTTCTGATCTTAAATCATCGATCTCTCGGACAAGTTCATCATGCACTCCATCAACAAACTCTCCTGTCAGGTCAGAAAATGCCACCGATGAGCTAAAATTCAGGCGACTCTCAAGTGAGGCGAAGGACCGCTCGTCTACCGGGGAGATGCTACCCTCGCCAAATCCAATGCCAGGTGCCAAGGTGTTATTGGCCCCTGATAAACCGATGATGTTTGTGTCTTCACTCCTGATATCCGAGATACTGTCTCCCAGATTAGTCCTGTCTCCATCCCGGCTATTAGACTCGATGTCACTGCACTGGGTGTCTGTGGAGAGTTTATTCTCTTCCGACGTACAGTCTGACATCTCCGAGCTGCTGTCTGCGGATGAAAGCTTTCCAGTCGGGCATCCAGAGTCTTTACTCAGTTCGTCAGAAGTGTTGCTAGCGTCGGATAGTTTCCTCCGGCCAGACGATTTATTACGACTCTTTTGGCTGCCACTGCTCCCTTGCTTGACTTTCCCAGACACTTTTCCCTTCTCTGGTTTCATTTCTTTTCCTCCGCTCGGGGTGCGCCGGAGGGTTGCCGTTCCTACTCTGGTCTTGGTGATATGTTTGCTTGATTGTACATCTTGAAGTTTTATTGGCACCGGAGCTTCAGTTGTTTGGGGTTGCCCGTTACCGTGAAGCGGCGCGTGCTGCTCTCCAAAGAGCCGTCCGTGCGCTTGACCTGGTTGCGCGCAAGAGTCTCCCTCTCCATCGTTCATCGTTTGTCCACTTCGGCGCTTGTTCGGTCGCGCGCACGGCGAATTTGCGTCTTGCCTTGTCTTTGTCATTAACGAAGTTTGGCACCGTCGAAGTATGGTCTTGTAGAAGTCTACTGTCAATATGACATTTAATACTTTGCGAACACTGGGACAAAAGGTTCTCCAAATTGTTGCCACATCCGTTGCAACTAGAGTTCTGAGTTAAAGTTGTAGTCCATCGCAGAGTCTACGAGGTCAGTTGGTCAGACTTGTGATGTCACTGCTGGGGATAACTGCTATGCTTGAGGTCCGTTTCAACTAACTGGTAGCCTGTGTGGGATGTGGGTGTAAGTTTGACAAACTAAACATGAGGCGTTGATGACAATGCCCGCCCCCTTATCCGTTAGCCCACCTCGCACGATTGTATTTGGAATTTTCCCCCAATGACAAAGGCAAACCCACTCAATTAAATAATGCACCCTAAATAATGCAAGCCTTTGATGATTTGTGTGTTCAGATTGAGTATTCTATATTATATTTTTATTATAGGCTACGCTACTTAAAGAAAATTTAAATGAAGGATTGACCGTTTTCGTCAAATACCAGCTGTTACTGTGCCTGTAGGCCTAACAGTGTGTACAATTTACAAGCGTATGTTGTTATTATTATTATTGTTGTTGTAACTGTTGTTGTTATACTATTATTAAGTCGACCATCTCCTTCAGCGCTGTTAGAAAACATCAATTTTTCCAATTCTGCCATCTCGTGGCGAAATTGGCATATTGCTGAATTATTATGAACGAATTTAAACCCGTGCAAAAAAGGCTTAAAAAACTGCACCCCTACTTAATCCTACTACTGTAAAGCACATGTTAACTACCATTACACCATATAATTATTACAAACTACTTTATCGCCCTTATGTGGACGTTTATTTATGGATGTTAGAACAGCCTGCAACAATTTCCAAATTTAGTGTAATTTCTCTAGTACCATTTAACACACTGCGGTAATCTAGCATACTTATTTGAATAAAAAAATGCACATAACGTAGCTTAGTCCAGAGAGAATTAGAAAGGAAAGGACTTGATAGGCACAGCTGTCAGAACTAACAGTGAAATATGACAGCGCTTATAAATAACACCCATCCATACCCTTTTTAGCACATAGCCATCGTTTTATATCCCGCCCCTGACATATCCCCACCCCTTTATGGCGTTCAGTGGTTGCTGATGTCTACATTCTCATAGGTGATCGGTGTGTCTATCATTGCGCACACGCCCATACGAAATGTTTGTTGTTGGTGATCCTGGAATTCCTCGAGTAGTGATAGGCCAAATATCAATCAATGATAGCACCTCTACTACACACTTCCGTCCTTGTTTCTGACTTATGAGCTGCTGAATATTTTGTCTGTCCCATCTGAGAAATACAAACAGTTTTAAATACTGGACTTTAACAGGTAAAAGATCATTAATTTCTTGATTACAGCTTAAGCGACAGCTTTGGTTTGGTGATAAGTAATCATAGTTATGTATCTACTATTTCTGTTAAGCAAAAGTCGTTTAGTTAACGATAGTTGAGGATGATAATGGTAACGCTAAATATTCTGCGTTGATGTAACGAAGATTCTGATGGTTCGTTTGTAAGTTCGCTCTCTCGCTCCTGAACTGTGGTGTAACGTGGTGTAACTCTGGTGCAAAGTCGAGAGAATAGTTAGCTCGGTAAGAAGCAAATCAGGTTGCACTAGAAGTGAAATGCATGTGATTTTGACGTCGTTTTGTCATAAAGACACACGTAACAGAGTTGTTGTTGTTGTAAATTAATGTAGCAAGGCCTGATCACTGAGCTTCTTTTAGTTGGTTATGTCTCGTATGTTATGTATGCAGGCTGGTTAGCTTGAGTTAGCATAGAAATGTAGCACCCTTTACCCCAGGCCAGGTTAACGTTAGGTAGCTGATCAAACTGTGTGTCACCACAATATGGGGCATTGCTAAGGGGGCATCTTGTCTACTGTGTGCAGGCGTTCAGCGACTCCTGTGCCATGCACTCGGTTGAGCTGGCTGACCTTTAGCGGCGATTGAAACGTGAATTATGCTTCTGGCAGTTTCTGCTGAGCCTCCCGCCATTGGCTTAACTTGGCAGCACAGCTGTCTAGCTAATTTGCTGTTGTGCTTCACCTCAGCTGATTTGTGGATACTCTGCGAGCAAGTTAGCTTAGCGTTAGCTATATTGTGGATAATATTCTGTTTACTCATGTACGGTTTTGACTTTCAATCGCCAGAAACATTGTCAAATCAAAGAGAGTCTAAGGTACGGTGAAAGTAACCTAAAGTTACAGTTGGTTTTAGTACCGTAACAGAACTGGGATTCGGGCATTCACCGTGGTTGGGGTTGGGTGCTGGTTGTAATTTCTGAACTCCTTAGGTTCCTCTGATATGACTTGACCGTCCGTTCTAATGTTAACGTTAGTACATTTTGTTTTACTATGCTTAAACATTTGCATTAGTGGCCAGATTGAACATTTAATGGGAAGCATTTTATATGCCACCAATATGTTAAACTGGGTATTTGACTGAACATATTTCCATTTGCATTTTTATAACACTTGTATGAAGTGCACTGCAAACATTTTAAACACTATAAACGTTTATTTTGTGGCCGACGGCATAGAGTTTTTTTTTATATTTTACTCTGCCCAGCAAGACGACTGACTACGGTCATCAAGATTCTCACTTGATTTTTTTTTCTCTCTCTGCAGTTTTACTATCGTTACTTTTTATCACGTCTTGTACTATGTTGCTAATGGGCTTAACTTGTTGAATTGGTGGAACTGGTTGGTTGAGTTGGTGGAAAATGAAGCAAGATTTTTCGTCTAGATCTGATCCATTCTTTGGGTGGATGGTGTAAATCCAAATGCTTTGTCTTTTCAAAAGAGTGTTTGAAATAGCCACTTTGTTAGTCATCCACACCAGCAGGTCAGTGCTTTGTTTTATTTTGCCCACTGTTGATCTGATATCCTTCGGTCACACAACTGTAATAATCAGTATTGATTTGCATGGCTGCTTTCTATCTGTGTAATTCAAGGGTGGTTTATTTTGAATGTGGTAAGGGTCATTTTAGGTTGCCTAGTATCTCTGCCGTTTGGGAACATGAAGGCATTTTTGGGCTAATTGCCCTCATCTGCCAGTCATTATTTTGATAGGCACATGTGTTGGGGGATTCATGAGATTTGATGCAAACTCCATTTCAGAGTGAGTCAGTATTGTCAGTGTTTGGTTTGTTTGTTTGTTTGTTAGCAGAATGTGCTAAGCAGAACATTTTAATGCTGGCACAGTATCCCTTTAAGTCTGAACAGCTTGCTTTCTCAGCAAGCCTCATCCTTGAACAAATCCCATATGCTCAGAGAAACTCAATATCTGGGATTCAATCTTTGTACTGTTAGTGAAATTTGGGCACTGCACCAATAGGGGTAGGAATTGATAGGATTCTATCATTATTAATGCTGTTGTCGATTCTGCTTATCGGTCCAATTATTTTAATCAATTTTCTTATCAGTTACTGTTAGAAAGTATTCTACACAGGTTTTCAATATCAGCACACAGGCCTATATTATAGCCTACAGCAGCTTATTATTAGGAGGGAACCATGTAGAATTGTTCTCTGTTTCAATTTTGTATTCAGAAAGACCCATTGACTATGGTCTGGAAAAAACATGCCGGCACTAATAAGAGCCATTGATAATGTAAGAGGGATACAATTATAGTAAAGTGAAGCATTCGATTCTTGGATCCACTCATTTTCCGGTTTTCAATTCCCAAGCACCCAGGTGGTGTACCAGACTTACCTCCAAGGACGAGAAGGAAGAGTTCAGAGAGTCACAGGTGTGTTGTCAAACCTGTTGTGTTTCCTTGTCATTGTTCTAGTCATGGCAAAATTTTGTTTTGTGCCTATTCATAGACATGGCACAGTTCTACAGATCCATCACAAAAAATGTCATGATTATAGGCCACATGTGATCCTTACCGTTATGATTAAAAGTCTGTGATTACATACACTACATATTGCCTCACTGGACTCAGAACCAGTGTGAAGACCCTGTGTCTGTAAGACGGCAGGCGGCCCCCTCTCAATCCTCCTGAAGTGATTTTCACTCCAGCTCGGATCAGCAGGTGTTTCAGCATTTTTTTTTTTTTTTTGATAGGGTAGCGCTCCATGGAAGCTAAGTCTTTTCTGGGAAGATACAGTACATGCTGCTCCAAAGAGACTGTTGAAATCTTAAAAATGGATCTCATGTGTGTCCTTGCACTTTGCTTGTACACATCCTTTGCCCATGCCACATAATTTGTGTGCAGCACACTACTCGAGCTGCCTGCACTAAATTATTCAGCTTAACATGTTGAGAGAGTGCATTTTAGTGGATGGGGCTGCTTCCTCTTGGTAACCATAACACACACACACACACACACACACACACACACACACACTCACACACACGTGTCAGTGTGAGTGGATACTAGCTGTGTGAAACATTAAGGTCAGTATTTGTTAAAACTATGAATCCTGTCAGACAAAAACACACCAAAATGTTAAACGGAGATGCTACAAAGGCGTTCTGCCTTAAGTCATTAGCCAACATTTTGCAAGTCTGTGTGACTACAGAAGCCTTGTGAAATGTTTACGGCTTTGAGAAAGCACAAGCAATGATTGCTGCCCCTTTCGGGCAGGTTTGTTTGGTCTCGTTTCAGTTCAAGGTCTTATCAGCCTGCACATGCCTGCAGTGACTGATGATTTGACCTGCCTGTGAAAGTCCACAGAAAACACATTATGCAATCAGAAGCCTCTGTGTGGGAATTGATTTTAATTTTGATGGTGAAAGGCAAAGTAGTTCCCCACACGCACAGTGTTAGTCAGCCTCCAGACTGTGGCAACAGGAAACTGATATTGGCCCACTTAAACAGATTAGAAAAACAGACATAGGTGACTTACTTGCATGCTTTTTTGCCTTACAGGTCTGTATGTAGTGCTCTTTGTAGGAAAGTGTATGTACTATACTGCTTTGTATGTACTCATTTCAGTAGGCCAAAGCAGGTTTGTTTAGGGTCCAGCTCTATGTTGGATTCAGATTTGTATAGTGTGTGTGTGAGTTGCTGAATGATGAAGGTGTGCTCAGCTACATGACCTGTGCTGTGTGTTCCTTGCATCAGGTTTCAGGTGGAGCCAGGGAGAGTCAGCTGGGGGAAGCCTGAGAAACGAGAGCGAGAGCCATAGCGACCGTGGCCGTCCACAGGAACAATGCCCTCTGAGTGACACTGGCAACCCATCGAACCGCTCATCATGAACAGCGAAGAGGAGTTCTATGACGCGGAGACAGGTGAGCATTTCTGCTGACACTGAAGCATCTTTACTATTTCAGTCTCACAAGTAGAGGGGGAACATGTATTATGTCATGCACATGATATCTATAACATCTCAATGCCAACTGTGCAAGGGGTAACCTCAAGGGAATTAATGTGACTTTTCTTAGCTCTGACGTTTGATATTTAGCTGACAGAAGTGACGCTGTAATGCTTAGGGCTCTTGTAACCTGAGTTTCTTTAATGAGTGTTTACTTAATTTAATCCATTTACTTTGAATTGGACTAGAGTGCAGTCACTGGTCTACACACTCCACTTACGTTTTTTGACACCTGTCTGTTTATCTCCCAGGATTGGAATCGGACGACTCCTGTGAGGTCAGCTTTAAAGATGCGCTGGTCTATGAGGGCAAACAGACCTCCAATGGAAGCGTACATTCAGAGAACGGGGTGTGGGAGAGGAGGTGGGTGTCCACCTGTGTGACCTAGGATAAACTCTGGTAGTGTTTTGTTCGTCAATGTCTCGTGATGTGTGTACGTTGGCTTGCTAATGTTTCTTTGTGCAACTTGTTCCACAGAACAACTCTCCCCGCGCCTATGTTTGCCAGGAATAACTTTAGTATTTGGGGTTTCCTGAAGAAATGTATTGGCATGGTGAGGATAGAAACACACAAACACACACACACACACACACACACACACACACACAATGTAAAAAAATCATCACTGTTTTCCTGGTTTAATATATGCACTTGGAGCAGTTAAGCTACAAAATATTTCATGTGGTGTTGTGAAATGGAGAGCCTAAATCAGTATGTCTGCAAATTGTGCTTGTAAACATATGGCTCAGATGTGTTCGTTAAAGTGTGTGATATATCACTTTGTTGTGATCCATCTCCAGGAACTGTCAAAGATCACAATGCCTATCGTTTTTAACGAGCCATTGAGCTTTCTGCAGCGCATCTCCGAGTACATGGAGCACACATACCTCATCCACAAGGCTTGCACTTTGTCAGACTCAATAGAACGCATGCAGGTGAGTCCCCCACAAGCACACACTAAAACACCACATCGGTTAGATCCACCGCTTGGACCAGTTGAGCAAGTTGTCATCCTGTGTACATTAAACCACATGGCAACAGACAGTGTCACCATAACTTATGCAGACGCTTACATGCCCAGTCGTAATCTAATGATCATGTTTCGGGTTTAGCTGGTGGCTGCCTTCGCGGTTTCTGCAGTGGCATCTCAGTGGGACAGAACTGGAAAGCCCTTCAACCCCTTACTCGGGGAAACCTACGAGCTCGTAAGGTGAGCCTGATTAGTCTGCACACAGAAGCACAGACCTATACTTAGTCCGCTCAGTTCTCCATAATCTCTCTGTAGCTTTGTGTATGTTTGAGATTATCTTATGGTAATGGATCTTATAACTTAATTACTTATTAAATCAGAAAAAAATATGACAAAACCATATACTCTTCAAAGGTATAGTCCTTGATTGATGAAGGATGTTTATATTTGAATCTAGCAGCCAGTACACACTCATACAGCAATGTTGTTGATTGACTAGAATATTGTATTACTCGCTCTAAACTGCCTTGTATCGCATTCAAAGGGCCAGGAGTGTGTAAGTAAACCAGTGTTCAAGCATTTTTGCCAAGCTTGACAGAGTTATAGACAGGGACTTCAGCAGCAGTGCCTGAGGTGGACTTGGCTTTGATTAAAAGCGAGTGTCCATTTCAAAGCTCATTTTCTCTCTTATGCCGCAGGGAGGATGATGGGTACCGTCTCATTTCGGAGCAGGTCAGCCACCACCCTCCTATCAGTGCCTTCCACGCGCAGTCCCTCAACCAGGACTTTGAGTTCCACGGATCCATCTACCCCAAGCTCAAGTTCTGGGGAAAGAGTGTGGAGGCCGAGCCCAAAGGCACCATGACTTTAGAGCTGCTTAAGTGAGTATGAACACCACTGGCTCATTATTAACACATCTGACACGGTACGTTAGAGCTTGTGCTGCCAGACTGCTGGTTCAGCAGTATTAGAAAATTGATGGGGTTTTTTTTTGGACCACCAGGGAAGATTCTACAGACCTCTTCAACAGTAAAAACGAAAACAGTGTCTGAACTTTCTTTTTTGTTCCCCAACTACATCCACTGTATTTATACTACAGCCAGAAGGAATGTTAAAACGGAAGCCCTGTGGGAACAGCTAATTGAGCCCTCTTGAAAGGGTCTATACTTCAAGACCCCAAAGTAGAACGTCTCTTGTTTGGGCTAGTTCTCCTTCTGTGTTTTTGCCTGCATCTTTTGGTCTGTCGAGATGTCTGTTTAAGGCTTCTATATTGATAAGAATCAAAAAGCCCTTTTGGAAAAAGTCTAGTGAAAAGAATGCAGTGAATGTTCTTGGCAAAGGGGACTGGGTGTGCTGTAATATTCTCTTATCAGTAGATTTCATTCTATCTACCTTGCCATCTGCAGCAAAAGATGTTTTTGTGTAGGGTGGAGTCGATTAGATACAGATGTATGTTTCACTTCACCTGTTGTGTTGCAGACACAGGGAGACATACACTTGGACAAACCCCTTCTGCTGTGTGCACAATGTCATTCTGGGTAAACTCTGGATCGAGCAGTATGGCACGGTGGAGATAGTGAATCATAGGTAAGTTGTATTGCTAAACTTTTTTCAGTTGTATGAACGTTCTGTTTCATGCTTCAAAAACGTCGGTTGGTTAAAATATTTTTTTGCTGCCCTGTGTTTCAGCACTGGAGATAAATGTGTTCTGAACTTCAAACCGTGTGGCATGTTTGGGAAGGAACTGCACAAAGTGGAAGGGCACATCCAGGACAAAAGGTGAGCTTGTAATTTCAGACCCAAGGCTGAGTGGAATATAATGACTCTGTCTCTTGGATCATTCACTGTTTGTTTGCCTGTCTTCATCTGATCCAGTACTTTGTACTTCTCTCTCTGTCTTGCTTGTTTTCTTCTCTCTCTCTCCCTCCCTCCCTTCCTCTCTCTCTCTCTCTCTCCCCCCCCCTCTCTCTTTTTCTTTCTCCCTCCCTCCCTCTCTTTCTCTCTCTTTCTCCCTCCCCCCTCTCTCTCCCTTTCTTTCTTTCTCTCTCTCTCTGTCTCTATCTCTTTCTTTGTTTCTTTCTCTCTTTCTCTCTCTCTCTCTCTCTCTCTCTCTCTCTGTATGTGCAGCAAGAAGAAGCGACGGGTATTGTATGGCAAATGGACAGAGTGCTTGTACAGTGCAGAGCCCAAAGTGTATGAGGCCAATAAGAAAGCAGAGAAGAAATCAGGAGGAGATGCCAAGAAACACAAACAGGTAGATAAATGCACTCAGTTTCTGAAAAAAGCCCTCAACTGGTATGAATCATCTCAATGACTAATTTATGGCTGAATAATGTTAGATATGTCTTTGAGGGTTCAGGGTTTCTGATTAGGGAGGACATTGGGATTTAGCCAGCATTATAGTATGATCTTGTGAAAGTGGATGGAGTAATGCTATTGATATGCTGCAAAGAACACTTCTTTTTGCTCTACCACACTCCCCGTAACTCACTGAAAACTCACTTACTGTTGTTTTTATTTTAAAGTTCTCCACATGCAATGGTTGGTCGTAAAGGTAAAGTTGATGCCATTGTAGTAGTTTTGTTGCTTTAAGCACAGTAGTATGGCTAGGCTGTGATTTTTTTCAGATTAGTCTGAGTGCTTTACTAGTGTCTGGGTGAAATGGGTCCCTTCATCCATTCCAGAAGTATAACTCTAGTCCTGGTCCCACCTGCACTAGCAGTATTCTGAATCAAGGAAGTTATCATCTGGTGCTGTTTAGATGATAATAGATCACAACTTATGAATTTTTAAAGGCTGGCAATGAGCCTGGTCTTGATACCCCAGTCCATACATCTAGACAGAATATAATATAGAATATAGTCACATGGTTATTTCAGCTCTGGTTTCCAGTCTGCTCCTTTGAGTACTGCAAGAAATTTTTCAGTGAAGGCAACCAAAAAAAATCAGCTAGACATAACATAACAGCGATTATTTATTTATTTCATTTATTTTACCTCCTAGAGCTCCCTCTACAGTCACCAATTAAAATAGCAACAACATTGTACATTATCACCAATTCATGTTAATTCGTTTGTAAACCAAAGTATAGGAACCAGCAATGATCATTTTCGTAGCGCTAGGTTTCATTCAGTTTTAGTTTCGTTCTCACTGCCTCTGCGATTAAAATCCTGTAAGTGTAATAACGACGGAGTCTACACTAGAGGCAGCTTAGAGAGCTTTCACTCACCCCATAGTAAGCCATTTGATTATCAAAGTGGCTACGAAGCTGGGAAATTGACATAAAAACTTTGCCTGGTTTGCCTTTAAAAAATATTGATTTGGTCTGTAGGAAACGATAGAAAACCCTTTCAGACCTCTTGGTGTTGTTGTTTAGCTGCTCTGTAGATGTGCTACAAAATGCCCCTAAAATGCACTAGATAAAGAGGCTGTGATCTGTGATGTGTGTATGTAAGTGCTGTAGTAGTGTGTCATTTTTGTGGTGGTCTTTAGGAGCAGAGTGCAGGAGGTGACGATGCTGATGAAATGCCCGAGGTGCAGGAGACGGTCACCATGATTCCAGGAAGTACACTATTGTGGAGGATAGCACCACGACCTGCACACTCAACTGAGGTAAAATGTACACACACACACACACACAAACACACACACTTCCTAAAAGTATTATTCTGGCCAAGTGTACCTCCGTAAATGTGTAACATGTACCCATGCACCAGTAATTCTTTGTCAACTTTGCATAACAGTTTTCTGTGCATGAGCTTCCTCTGACCTCCCGGCCCCCATCTCAGTTTCTCTCTGTATCTTTTTCTGGTGCAGATGTACAACTTCACCAACTTCGCCATGTCTCTGAACGAGCTGGAACCTGGCATGGAAAAGGTGCTGGCACCTACCGACTGTCGTCTTCGCCCCGACATCAGAGCCATGGAGAATGGAGACATTGGTAAGAGAGGCATGTCTCTTTAGCTGTTTTGCTTCATTATACATAGTCTCCTACTGTATGTAGTAAAGTGGTCAAGTCTCTCTTTCATTGGACTGCACGGCTCAAAGACAGTATAGTAACTCGAGCCATTTATGACAATGTATGTCAGAAACCTAAGATTGTTTCTTCTGCCTGTTATGTGTGCGCGTGATGTAGTGTAAACGAGTAACAAGTATTTTGAGGTGCCCCTGTGATGATCAGTTTTCAGAGCACTGTCTTTGTGTGTGTTTAAGACACAGCAAGCGTGGAGAAGGAGAGACTGGAGGAGAAGCAGCGCACGGCGCGAAAGGAGCGGGCGAAGGATGAGGAGGAATGGTCGAACAGGTCAGTCTTGGCAGCCGACACACAGGCCAGTGGATTAGCATAGTTGGTACAGAGCATATGCTAAACGTCTCTAATAGTGGACGTACACCAAGTCAACTTCAGAGAACTGACCATTGCCGTTGCTGTCCTCTTGAGTTTCCTGAGTTAACTGGGAAGTTTGCGCTGCACGACAGCTAACGCTCTTTTCAAAATGATATCATAAAAACACGCTGTGGCCGTAAATAAACCATCTTTTAACATAACTTCTGGGTTCTGTGACTCTGTGTGTTGCACTACCAGGAGGCTAGAGTTGCCAACTCTCATGTGCCTGTCCTTGTGTGTCTTTCTGTGTTTTCCTGTTTAGATGGTTCCACCAGGGCACCAACCCCCACACGGGTGCCCAGGATTGGATCTATGTCGGCGGTTACTTTGACAGGAAGTTCACTAACTGCCCAGACATCTACTGATGGGCCGAAGGAAGGAGAAAAAGGGAGAGGATGGGTTCGCTTGACCCTTTCGTCTCTCTTTCTCTTTGTCTCTCTTGCTTTCTGGACTCATATCATATCCCCTCTACTCTAACCTCTCTTTACACTATCTAGATCTTTTTTTTTCTTTTTTTTTTTTTTTTTTAATAATCCATTAGAATGTGATATGAAAATGAATGGTTTACTGAACTGACAGAACCTCTCATCTCCTTCAAATGACTCTTGAACTAGAACCTGGAAACTCTGATCTGTAATTTTTGATTTGTTTTGTGTTGTTTATTTTTATTTGATTTTATTTTTTTTAGTTTTTTTTTCTGGACTGTAGTTTTATACAATGGGGGTTATGTGTTATGGTTTATTTGCCATTTGTGATTGTTTATGATGCTGACCATGCTTCAGTTCCCCCCAGCACTTTCTTGCTCGTGTTGCACTTGCTTTAGTCAGGTGCTTGTTTTACTAGATGCAGGTTGTCACTGATAGCATAGCTGTCATTGGTAAAGAGGGGAACAGAACAAAATCCTCTCGAATACTGTGACATTTTGGTCTTCTAAAACACTTTTGAGCCAGGTTTTCAGGCATTGAGGAGTAAACACTCTAAGGTATTTATGAGAGTTGTGAAACTATTTAAACTTTCAAACAAAATGCTAATATTTGTATCATGTGTATGGTATGTAATGTTTTTTTTCCACTAACCTAACCTCTGTGATGGTAGGCTTTGAGAATGATGGCCATGCTGTTGGCAAGAAGCTCGCGACAATTCTATGAAATTCGGTCAAAACATTTAGCTCCAGCAGCTAAGCGAAAGAGAGAGAAATTTTTCCCAAGAACTAGTTACTACGAGCGCTCTCTCACTATGGGCAAGATCAGCCTCAGCATGGCCCTTTGGAGGGTTGTAGTACTTTCTAAACTCGGAAGTAACAAGATTGACAGGACAGGACAGGACAACGGTCTCAGGCCAAAATCTCAAACCTTATCTCAGTGACCTTGATAGACCTTGACCTCTGCCAACATTTTGAACATGTGTGCACATCCTAGTCACATGCATGATTAATTATGTTACAGAATTTTTCTCTTTTTGGTTTTATGACTAGAATTCAAATATGAAAGCTGCTTCTGATAATGTTTACTTCCTCAGTTAAGTTAAACAGTGAGTTTATGAATGATTGATTGATTATGGTGAATGAATTAACATTCATATTTGAAGATCTAACACCGGTGGGTGTTGTTGTGGTTGCCAAAGCAGTTATTTCCTAGAATCTAAAGCCATAGAACTTAAGGACTTTTTGGATGGTGATTTTTTTTTTGTTTGTTTTTGTTTTTTCTTCCATGGCAGAGAGTGAGCGCTGCCTTGGCACGCCTTTTTGACTGTGTGGACGCTGAATGTGAAGATGCTTTCAACACAGAAACACACACAAACGTGCACATGGCACCTGATGTGTTTTCCTTTTTAATTCAGCACAAGATTAAGAGAAAAAGAGAAAGTGAAGAGTGTAACTTGGATATGGTGTGTGCATGTGTGCGTGGGTGGGTGGGTGCGCGCGCGCCGACCCGCCCACGTGCTTGTGTGCGTGTACATAACTTGTGTAGGTTTTCCTCAAGGAGAAATGACCTCAAGGAGACGGATCACAGGACACCACAGTTGTCTTTCTCAACAAAAAAAATCTTAGATACTGTGCTTTCGAGGCAAAGTCCGAGAAAGAAAATCTATGCAAACATCTTTCAGAATGTTGTGTCTGTCTTGTCTACCGTACATTTTTAGAGGGTCTAGTCTGAAAGAATGTGACTTTCATGTACAGTCCTTTAAAGTGTAGGGTCTTTAACTTTGTCAGCTGGTCGCACTGTGCCACAGTGACTGTGGGCTTTGTATGGGGCTATAATTAGATCTGGGATATGAATTAGAAGAGAGCCGCAAGGCAGGGGGCATACTTGACTTAAACTGCGCTGAAGGTTTCCCCCACTCAACAATCTACTGAAATAACACTACAGTTACAGATTGTAAATCAAGGCATTGCACAGAATCTTAAACTGTATTATGACATCCCTTACTGTCTGTGTAGTGTAGTAAGAATAAAGACAATTCATATATAAATATCATATAGACGTATATAAAACACCACATAAGGCATGTCCAGAGTAGAAGGGGGCATAAGAAAAGTCATTGAGCAGAGCCATGGCCAATTAAATGGCTTATACCTTTAGTGTCACTAATTTTAGCAAATCACTCACCAGCTCATCAAATGTGTGACATACTGTGAATGGCACCCCCACCCTAAAACCCCCCAACACACACCAAACTGTGTTTTCTCCTTAGTTAAAAATGTGTGTGTTTGTAGTAAAGTTATTCAGCCGGTTTACAGGTAACAACATATTTGCCACGTAATGTGTGTACAGAGCGCAGCTACCTGAACTGTGCAGAAACAAGATCTGATTTGGCCACTAGACATTGTCCAGATGTTTAAAGTGCCATTACATCTGCACAGTGATGCTGCGTGCATCACGTCTCAGTTATGTAGATGTTACTCATGCTTCATAAAATTCACTCAATGTTCTCTGTGATTCATTTTTTTCTTCAAATCTACAATTGTACAGAATATGTGAATAGTGTTCAAATGGGAGTAGAAAACACTTTATTGTCTTCATGTAATGTAACTCTGGTCATTTGTAAACTAGCAATAATAAACTTAATAAGATGGCACCATTAAAAGATACCATTTTAATTCTAATGGTTTGTTCCCTCATTATATTTACATGCATTGTCATACACTGGCATAATACCTGTGCCCAAGAAACCCAACATGCTTGAACGATTACAGAGCTGGAGCATTAACATCTGTAGTAATGAAACTCTTAAAGCAAGTATGTGATCCATTCCACCCCTGGAGGTCTCTGAAAGCTACGCAAAGGTTTTTGTTATAAAGACTATAGCTCAGCTTTTACACAATCTAGCATAAGCTTCAATATATTAGAGTTTATAAATCCTTATGTCACTGGATCTTGGACATTTTAACGCAAAGATCCCAAGTGATCAAAATGAATACTATTTCTAAGGTCAAACACATAAACACTGGTGCCCCAACACTGCCATGTTGTCACCTATTCTGCAGCATTTTCACTATGCACTGATGACCATATAATACACTGATTCTGTTACAATGATGTTACACTGGTGGTGCTGGTTTTTGATTAT
Source organism: Tenualosa ilisha (assembly GCA_015244755.2). NCBI lineage: Eukaryota > Metazoa > Chordata > Actinopteri > Clupeiformes > Clupeidae > Tenualosa > Tenualosa ilisha. Next base: position 2,867,935 of record PYXC01000585.1, read on the forward strand.
GCTGCCCTTCACTCACTGAATGGTGCGCTGTTTACAACTTATAGCTGAATGTCAGTAAAACTAAGGAGCTAGTGGTCAACTTCCTCTGGCAAAGTAAAGCATCACAGCCCTTGTCCATCAATGATGTGTGAATAGTGAATAGTACTAATAGTAATTAAATTTTCAGGCACAACAAATAACTCTTCCCTGAAATGTGTTGATAACCTCACCAAAAAAAAAACGCTTCCAGCTGAGGTTTGAGATGAAGTTTGGGCTGGCCTGTAAGGGGATGCTGCAGGGTTTTACATAACACTGGATCTACAAGATCACATTACAAGATCATATTTAACATCTGAATCTGAATCTTTTCTTAACCCTAGAAACAACAAACATATAAATGGCTAACTTTATTAATGCTAGCACCCACCTTGGCTTTGTTAATTGACAAGTGTATCAACAGCCACCTTGAAAATTCCATTCTCTGTCATAAATGTAGCAAAGTATTACCTGCAGTACATCAGCTGTTTTACAGGAACTCATTTTATTGTGTCTGCGGTATCTGTGGGGATTTCTGCCACAGCTCAACTTGGATCAGATATGTTTTGATAGCAAACTCTGTTATGCAAGGTGTTTCAGATCCACCTACTTGTGGCACAAGGGAAACATCATTAAAAAAACACCTTTTTTGTGTGAACACATCCACCACAACCATTTGATAAATTACTCAACCACTGAACTCACTGTGTATACATTTGTAGTTTGACAAATTGTGGTGAGTGAAAATATAATAGTTTCAGAATAAATGTTTTCTTTTTAAGTAGAGATGCTTTGCATGTTTACATGTGCTGAATAGTATTTGTGTGTTTTTGGTTTTGATGAATTATTTTGTGAAATTGTAAGCACTGGAAAAACACAACACAGTATGCCTGGCATTAGACACTGGACAACAAAACGTGCTAAGGGAGAGAGGGAATTTTTTGGTACTTTTTGGACTGCTGTCTATTTTCACTTTCATTTTCAGGCACTACATCAGCCAATCAGTAACAAGTACTAGTGTCACATGATGATGTTATGGTTTCGTTGTACATCCCAATCAATATAATCACTTTAGGCACTAATGTTTATTCAGTGGACTTACAAGTGAACTAACCAGTGATCAAGGCAGGTAAGAATTAACCCCCCCCCCCCCTTTCTTACTATTATAAGTTTGATATTCTACTATTCACTGTCTGTGTCTGTTTTCAGCCTTATTAACACAACTTTAACAGACCTTAACATGATGTGATGAATGTCTTCAGAGTTCCTATTATAGCTGTCTAAATTATTTTGTTGTTATAGATTGCTTTTCCAGATATTTCCAGATTGTAGGTAAATTTATCAAGTGAATATGAACAACTATGAAATGGACCTTAATCTAGGACTGATAGGCTTGCAGGCCACATTAAAACTTCTGTGAGTATTGTGTTGGGAAAAGAACAGTCATACAAAATTATCATGTAACATTTAAACATTTTTTTGTAATTCTAAGTTGATGACTTTAAATTCTAAAGGAATTTAAACTTGGCGATAGAACAAGGTCTCAAATACACATGGATGATCAGCAGAATTAGTCAGATCAGAAAGCAAATTAATAATGGGATAAATGCACACACTGTATACATTGGAGAATTTGGCTTAGAATACATTTTCCTCAGTAGGCTATCAGTTACAGTATATAGCAATAGTGATCTGTAAATGCATAAATGTTACCTTATTTTCACAGCAAGGCTTCCATAAAACGAAAACACTTGGCTGAAAGGAAAGAATTGATAAAAGTTGCAATAGAAAACTGCAGGAGTGAAACTGTTCTTCAGTGGCTGAAAGAAAATGCAGAGTCTAGTGCCTTCAACAACCTTGTGGACATGTTTCAGTTCTTGAAAAAACAAATTGATGAGGAAGACAAGAAGAGTCACAGTGACCATGTTGACATCACCTTTATGGCGCATGGAGCAATCAGAGACTTCATGATCCCAGCCAGCTGTCTGATGCCTCTGCCCACCATCACTGATGTGGTCCTGTACGCTCCATGGAACTGTGTCACTTCTGGTGCTTCATATGGCATAGCAACAGGCAGGATTAAGCCTCAGCACAGAGTTTTTTACTGCAGGAAAGAAAATGGCTGTACTGTTCCTGATGAAATGCATCGACCCCTGAAACTACCAGACCACTGGAACTCAATGAAGAAAGCTGGAGCATGCAAGATTCCAAACATCACCGTCAGCCCTCTTCAACCAGATGATGGTGTGTGGGCAAACTATGAGCGTCTCACAGAAAAACACGGTCCACCGGGCAGAAACCGCATTGTCATCCCGTTCATTCTCCCAGAAAAAGAAAATGAAAGTGTTCAGTTCTCTGTTGTCATGTTGGCCCTCTCCCTGGTGCTCCGTTCCTCCAGGTTTAAAGCCACAGTCCACCTAAATGCCTGTCTAGGTGATCGATCTACTGGAAGGAAATTTGACAAGGAGCAACTGACAAAACAGTATGCCTGCACTATTGACAACACAACAATGAAAATTTCACCGGACATGCTTTATGATAGTGAGGCATGTAGGTTACTTTAAATGTTTGATTAATGGACCACAATTAAGGACAAACAGATATTATGATTCAAAGAGCAAGGATATAAAAAGATAATCGCTCAGGAATAATTTTGTTCACAAGTAAATTTCTGGATTCAAAAGCAATGTTGGATCCAGAATATAAATGCAACTGACATGAACTGTCCAGTGGGTGTCCAGTTTATTTCATGGACATGACCTCTAGGACATGACCTCTGAAGAGTCAAACTCCAAGTTGATTTTACTGTTTTAGTCATTATTTTCAGAAGATAATGTTTCCAAATGTAGAAACTGCCTTCCAACATGTACTATGTATATAATCAGAATCTGTGCCTTATTGATTAAAAGAACAATTAGTGTTTGACGGGTTATGTCCAAAAAATATTTGCTATTAATATATATGTAAAAATGTAAGTTTTATTGAATCGGAAACTGTGTTCTCAATCAAATATGAGGAAGACCGTTTTAGCTGACAGTTAACATACATTAACATACGTTCAAATAAATTTTTATACAGCAAATCTTTAATAAAAGCTCTATTTTTAATCTTTTGCTGTCAGTTATTTTGCTCTACATCCTAAAAGCTTCAGGGAATTTTTGTGAGCAGGTGAATTAGTGATATTTTTATAAATGGATAACTTTTTTATCCTTTTATTTTTTTAATTGTGTTTACCCATATCCAGTGGAATCCAGAAAATACAGTGTTTTGAAAATTGCCACTTTAGGGGCCATTTTAAAACATATCTGCTTGGGGTGGCTAAAACTCTGTTTACATGCATATGAGAGGCCCAAACGGATAAAACAAACAAAAAAAAATCTGTTCACAAAAATATCTAGATATGTGTAAACAGGGCCTTATTGCCTCATGTAATGTTACTCTGGTCATTTGTTGACAAGCAATATTACATGTAATAAGATAACATTTTAATTCTAATAGTCTGCTTCTTCATGTTTTCTTTCATTTATAGTGTACTTTAAAGCCATCTCTTTTGATCTCATGTCTCATCAGATATAAAACACGACTATGTCAGCTCAGAGATAGTATACATCAGCTGATTTACAGGAAAACATTCTGCTGCCTTGTGCAGTCTTGGAGATATGTGGGGATTTCTGTCAAGACTAAAAACATTTTAAAAGGATCAGAAAACAAACGTGTCAGTAACTAGCTCCACCACGTCCACTAGGTCATCAGTCCTATCAGAACTGGCCCACAGCTCAAAGTACAATCATAAAAAATGTCCCACAGCCCCACCCTAGTGTTTTTGCCTAAAATAAAATGGTATGCTAAACCAGCAGTTCATTGTCTGCTTTATTTTAGGACAATACAAGTAGACCACAGGTTAGGTCTCTTGGATGGGCAAAAATGGAGATCCCTATTAGGAAAGGGGACAGTCTTTGGGGCATTTTAATTTAGTGAGGTTGGGCAGAAGGCCCAGCCTAATCTGGATACATGTTGTGTTGTTCTTAGAGAAGTCTTGGAGATCTGTGGTGATTTCCGTCGAAACAGAACTACCCAGATCAAATGTGTACACAGATTACAACCCAGATTTACATTGTGAATACACATGGCAAGTTCGATGAGAATGTTTTGATGACTAAGGATGTACAAACACACAACCATGGAGAGACAACAGTCCACCCAACTCAGTTGACAATGGGCAGTAAAAGGTGGCGTGACTTTGGGAGAGGGAAATCCCAGATTATCAAGGTACTTTTTAGGCTGCTACTTTCTCTTTCTCTCTCAGGTGCAATCAGCCAATTAGGCAATTAGCCAATCAGCCAAAAGCTAACTGTCACATGATGACATTGATTCATCTTATTTTCAAGCACGATGTCATCTGACATTAATACACCCAGCAGACTTACCAGTGATGACACCAAAAAGGTAAGATGAAAGACAATACATTTTCAGTCCCATTCTTAATCAAGGAATTTATTTCACATACATTGAAATACTGATGTAAGACATGTAGTGAAACTGCATGAATTAGCATATTAGTTCAATAAGAGAGAAAAAGAAAGGTACAGGAAAAGCAAAAACAAATAAATGGGCATTAGTCCTTATGGGATGGGATCCATGTAGCCTACGGGCCAGACGTGGTTAGAGTCCAGCATCCAGAGACGCTTTGAATTCGGGACTGAGGAGTGATTTCAAAGGAGGAGCACTTTCTTACTGCTATTACTTATATTTATGTAGAATAGTCTTTGTTTACAAATCACACCACTAGCCACAGTGCTCTGCAAAAAAGCCATGCCCTGTCTAGCGTGTTTGTTTTAGGTCACCTGTAACTTGACCTGCCCTGTGTATAACTGTGTTGCACTGTATGTACATATGTGTACAAGAGCACGCGTGCGTGTGTAGTTGTGTGTGTGAGTGCGTGTGTGAGTGGGTGAGTGAATCTGTGCAGTCCCGCAATAGTGTACGTAGGCACTATTACGTATCTATCTTGTCCATACTTTTTTAACAGTTACGTGTATCACAAATTGTTCCCGGTGAAACGTTGTCTCGTCTCACTATGTACTGTGTATATGGCTGAACGACAATAAAAACCTACTTGACTTGACTTCACGTCGCGTATGGGATAGTCTAGGTTTCTGCCAAGATACGTATGGAGATGGCATTACTTGGCCCACCCATGTGAGAAGGTATTCAAAGCGATCGGTAGGCCGCCTTCCTACGAACCTGGTCATCGGAATGTAGCCTGTGCAGACACATGGACCCGTATCACTCGAACCATGAGTGAACGATGCATCGCTGCCGCTCCTCCATGTCTCACTGCCCCTTTCACAGCCTCGGCTCCAGTTTCACTGTACACTCCATCTCTGCCATAGACAGCCAAGATTCGTCAGCTCCGCAGGTGGAGGCGCCCGGAGGAATTTGCGCTTCGTCTCGTAAGCAAACAGGGCAGTCGGCGCGCATTATTTTAATCAAAACTTTGTGAAGGAGACCAACTAAAAACGAAACAAAAAGTTACATAAAATTAAAAGGCGTTATCCAGCATACTGCTAGAGTCACAAAAGGCAAAAAGGAACAAAACAAAACAAAAAAATAGCGGAAAAGGTGAACAGCGAGAGAGCGCCGCGAGGCTGCCACCGCACCCACGAATTTATACTCTGAATTTACATTGCATAATTACATCATGCCACTTGTAAAACTACATACTGCATATACCCACTTGACATTTTATTAGGTTAGCTGCTGAACTGAATTTTTGTTCAGTTATCACTTGATCTTGTGCTCAAGTACATTAGCCAAGCTACTTTCTTTGGTACCTACAGTAAGTTCTTTGTTTTTGTTATTCTCTTTTAGGTTCCAAAAAGAACTAGACTACTATATGAACCACTGTGAAATTGATACATTGCTTCTGCACCTGAAACTCCTGAGGACTAATTTAGAAATCCTGTGAGTACTAGAAATTGAGCAATCAGTGTTCATATAGAAAAAAAATAAGTAATCATATTCCCTGGAGATCATATTCCTCTATTCTGATGGGATTTAATACATGTGTGATAAAACAAAGTGGGTCTGTGCATGGAAGATTTCCGCACAGAACAATTTGAGGACAATTGTTTCTTCATAGAACAATTGTCCAGTGGTAGTTGTCTTTAAAATGACCACCTCTTTTTTTACCTTCTTTTTCAGTAGGGCAAGACTTGCTCTCATAGAGTACACCAAAAGAAAGGAAAAATGTAATAAAGTTTACACCAGAAAACTGCAAAAACGAAACTGTTCTGCAGTGGCTTAAAGAAAATGCAGAGTCTAGAGTCTTTGACAAACTTGACACTGTATGCATTGGAGAATTTATCTTCGAATGAATTTTCCTCAGTAGGCTGTCAGTTATATTGCAGTAGTGGTATGTAAATGCATAAATGTTACCTTATTTTCTTATTTTCACAGAAATGCTTACAATAAACTGTTTGAAGAAATACTGTATCAAAACACCAAACATTCAGCTGAAAGGAAAGAATTGATAAAAGTTGCAATAGAAAACTGCAAGAGTGAAACCGTTCTTCAGTGGCTGAAAGAAAATGCAGAGACTAGTGCCTTCAACAACCTTGTGGACATGTTTCAGTTCCTGAAAAAACACATTGATAAGGAAGAAAAGAAGAGCCACAGTGACCATGTTGACATCACCTTTTTGGCACACGGAGCAATCAGAGACTTCATGATCCCAGCCAGCTGTCTGATGCCTCTGCCCACCATCACTGATGTGGTCCTGTATTCTCCATGGAACTGTGCCACTTCTGGTGAAACGTACGGCATTGCAACAGGAAACATAAAACCTCAACACAGAGTTTTTTACTGCAGCAAAAAAAAAGGATGTACAATTCCTGATGTAATGCATCGTCCAGTGAAACTGCCAGACCACTGGAACTCGATGAAGAAAGCTGGAGCTTGCAAGATTCCAAACATCACCGTCAGCCCTCTTCAACCAGACGATGGTGTGTGGGAACAATATGAACTTCTCACAAAAAGATATGGTTCACTGAGCAGAAATCGCATCATCATCCCGTTCATCCTGCCAGAGAAGAAAAATGAAAGTGTTCAGTTCTCCGTTGTGATGTTGGCCCTTTCCCTGGTGCTCCATTCCTCCAGGTTTAAAGCCACAGTCCACTTAAGTGCCTGTTTAGGTGATCAATCTGCTGGACAGAAATTTGACAAGGAGCATCTGACAAAGCAGTATGCCTGTGCTATTGACAACACTGGAATGACCGTTTCATCAGACATGCTTAGTGAAAGAGAGACATGTAGATTACTTTAAGCAGTTGTTCAATTAACCACAATCAAGGAGAGAACAATATTATTATTCACAAGCCATATAAGGCTATACAAACACTGAAGATTATCGCCTCTAGGAATATATTTTTTTTATTCACAAGTGAATTTTAGGCTTCAGAGGCAATGTTGGACCTAGAGTGTGTACACAACTGAATGACCAGTGGTCCACACTTTGGTTGATTTTCCAGTTTTAGTTATTATTTTAGTAAAAAAAGGAATCTTCAGACTTCTATATACTGTACATAAAGAATCAGAACCTGAGCCTTATTTCAAGATGATTAAAGAGATAATGAGTGATATAATACGTAATGACACAGACGCCAGCAAAGCAGTTTTTCTAAAAAGGTTTTATTGAATCAGAAACTTTGTGTTCACAATCAAATCCTGTGTGAAGTAAACAGTTTCTGCAATTGACAAATGTTTTAGCTAACATGGCAAAGATATATATTTATACAAAAGACTTTAATAAAAGCTCTATTTTTAATATTTTCTGACCTGTTTTCCTTTTTTTCAAAATAATGTCCTGCAGAGGCACTGATAATGTGGCTGCAGGATGGGACTGTCTATGAGAATATCAAGGAGGGTTATATTTCATTGAACAAACCTGGCTTCCAAGATTTGATATCCTTCACTTTTACCACAGGAATTTGGGGTGTGAGGAGCAGCTCAAGAAGAGACTTGTAGAAGAAATCAACACTCAGATATTGGGGTTTTCATTTATTAATATGGAATAGTCTTCGGTTGTATGACATTGCCATACATAGATAAACTTAAAATCATTATTTCAAAGGTCAGAGTCCCCAACTACCCATTGCCTACATATAAGCCAATTTATTGTGTGATAAATTATTCACTGACATAAAATTAAAGCTTCATCTTGCAATGTTTCCACTTTAGCAAGCTCAAGCAATATGCAGACTAGCTACCTATCCAAAAGACAGTCTCCTAATATGTGAGGAAAGTAACACAGCTGACTTGTGTGTCAAACTCTGACTCATAAGCAGAGATGGGCAGTGTTTAAAATAAACATATTTAAAATACACATTTAATTTTAAAAATACATATTTGTAATTTGTACTTTATCAGAATAAAAAAATAGGATGTAGGTTGTACAAATTTTTTTGGTAGGTTGTATTTATATTTTTGAAATAAAATACATTTTCCGGTGGGCGACACAGGGCTTTAAAAGAGTATTCAGGTAGATGGGAGCAAAACCATCGAACACCCTGTAGGCCAACATATATATACTCATAAAATCTCCCAACACACACACACACACACCAAATTATGTTGTCTCCTCATTTAAAGATGTGAGCGTATGTGTTTCAGCTGGTGTACAGGTAACATATATGCCACATAATGTGTGTACAGAGTACAGCTACCTGAGCTGTGCAGAAACAAGATGAGCATTTACACATCTGGGTTGATTTGGGCACCAGACATTGTCCAGATGTTTAAAGTGCCATTACATCTGCGCAGTGATGCTGCGTGCATCACGTCTCAGTTATGTAGATGTTACTCATGCTTCATAAAATTCACTCAATGTTCTCTGTGATTCATTTTTTTCTTCAAATCCACAGTTTTACATAATATGTGAATAGTGTTCAAATGGGAGTAGAAAACACTTTATTGTCTTTATAACTCTGGTCATTTGTAAACTAGCAATGTTAAAGCTAATGAGATGATACCATTAAAACATTTTAATTGTAGTAGTCTGCAGCTTCATTTTTTTCATTTAAAGCCACCTCTTGTAGTCTCACGTCTTTCACGTCTTTTTAACCATGCTGTGATACATGGCTCAGTAACAATACATCAGCTGGTTTACTGGAAAATGTTCTGTTGTTTTCTGCAGTCTTTGAGATCTGCTGGGGATTTCTGTCAAGACTATAAAAAGATAACAAAGGTGTCTAACTAGCTCCACCAGCTCCGCTAAGTCCTCAGTCCTCTCTTAAAACGGCCCACAGCCCAACCCCTCTACATTTGGCAAAACAAACAAACAAACCTGGTATGCTAAACCAGAAGTTCATTGATTCATCAATATAAGGAGACCATGGGTTAAGTATCTTAGTTAGGTATTAATGGAGACTCATATTTTGGAGGGAAACCATCTTAGGGCCACTTTCATTTAGAGAGGCTGAGCAGAGGGCCCAGCCTAATTTGGTCAATGTACTGTAGCAAGTATACTGTGGTTTGATGAATAGACTTATCCTCTATGCCATATTAAATCCCCTGTTATGTGTACTGTTTTCCTAACATTTAATTTTTTAAAACAATGTTTTGCTTGTATTTGTGTGATTTTTTGAGCCCTAGTTTTAAATTTAGGCCATTGGTTAGACTGTATCTTAAAGTTGTGGCCTGGTCAGGTGAATATGTCTGATATGAACCTGCATGATTGACACTTGACCCAGTGTCCTTGGGTACCTAGTCAGTTCAAGTCCCTTTTTAAGTCTGTCCAGGGAATTCCCTTGATCGCCAAGGTACTTTCAGGCCGCTAGTTCTTTCGTTTTAAGAGCAATTAAAAACCAGACAATCAGTCACATCATAATGTTTTATCATCCAGCAGCACTATATAATCTGAGGCTTCAGACAGTGAGGCAAACCAGTGAGGATCCACAGAAGGAAAGATGAAAATGATGATTATTGTTGGTACCTGAACCAGTTTGATTGACTTATGAATTGAGGATAAGCCTACATTGTGATCACAAGTTAGATTGTGTAATCAACCATCAAGCCATTTACATTTTAGTTGAAGTTTTAGTTTTTGTTGCTGTTTTTTAGGCCGTAGGCAGAACTGGATTAATTAAGCAAATATGAACAACTGTGAAACTGACCAGACACTGAGATTGAGAGACATGCAGGCTACCATAGATCGTCTGTGAGTACTGAGAACTGAACAGTCATAAAACACATACAATAACATATACACATTTTTAAAACATGTTGCTGATGAGACACTGCAGGATGTTGCTTATAATTAATTTTCTTCAGCAGGCTATCGATTATCCAGCAATAGTTTTCTGTAAATACTTTATCTCATTTTTACAGCAAGGCAATAAGGATATCGTATGCAAACACCAATAGACCCCGAGATGAAAAGGAAAGATTAATAAAGGTTGCTATAGAAAACTGCAAAAATGGAATTGTGCTTCAGTGGCTGAAAGAAAATGCAGAGTCTAGCGCCTTCATCAACCTTGTGGACATGTTTCAGTTCCTGAAAAAACACATTGATGAGGAAGAAAAGAAGAGCCACAGTGACCATGTTGACATCACTTTTCTAGCTCACGGTGCCATCAGAGACTTCATGATCCCAGCCAGCTGTCTGATGCCTCTACCCACCATCACTGATGTGGTCCTGTACGCTCCCTGGACTGTTCACTTCTGGTGAAACATATGGCATAGCAACAGGCAGGATTAAGCCTCAGCACAGAGTTTTTTACTGCGATAAAGAAAATGGCTGTACTGTTCCTGATGTAATGCATCGTCCAGTGAAACTGCCAGACCACTGGAACTCAATGAAAAATGCAGGAGGATGCAAGATTCCAAACATCACAGTCAGCCCTCTTCGGCCAGATGATGGTGTGTGGACAACTATGAGTGTCTCATAAAAAACATGGTCCATTGGGCAGAAACCGCATTGTCATCCCATTCATCTACCAGAAAGGGAAAGTAAAAGTATCCAGTTCTCTGTCATCATGTTGGCCCTCTCCCTGGTGCTCCGCTCCTCCAGGTTTAAAGCCACAGTCCACCTAAGTGCCTGTCAAGGTGATCAATCTGCTGGAAGGAAATTTGACAAGGAGCAATTGTCAAAGCAGTATGCCTGTGCTATTGACAACACAGCAATGAAAATTTCACCAGACATGCTCTATGATAGTGAGGCATGTAGGTTACTTTAAATGTTTGATTAATGGACCACAATTAAGGACAAACAGATATTATGATTCAAAGAGCAAGGCTATGAAAAGATAATCGCTCAGGAATAGTAAATTTCTGGATTCAAAAGCAATGTTGGATCCAGAATATAAATGCAACTGACATGAACTGTCCAGTGGGTGTCCAGTTTATTGGAACAGCTAAAGAGCAGTATGCCTACACTACTGACAACACGTGTATGTAAGTTTCACCAGACATGCTCAGTGAAACAAGTAGATGATTTTAAGTGTTTGCTTAATGGATAACAGCAGATGCATGCAGATATTAGTGTTCAGAGCCTGCAAAGCTCACAAGTGAATTTCAGGGTTCATAATCAATTTCCTGGAGTGTAGATACAGCTGACATTGCCATGGTGATTCAGTTTGCACACAAGAAAATGTATTGTGTGGATGACCCTCGGGCCTGCAAAGAGTCCAGTTTGAAGATATAGTTTTCAGGACATTTAACATTTCAGTTATTTAGGTGTGTTTATAGTTTATATATGTCTAAATAATTTAGACTGTACAAAGTGTTTATAGAATGTGCCTTAGACTATTTAAAGATGACTCACTGGATGATTGTGTTTTATATGATAAAGAATGTCTCCATCTAGGCTATTATGTGCAAAAGATATATTTTGTAGCCTAGAATCAGAAACATGATCAAAATTTAAAAATGTAAAAATATGTAGAATTTTTGACCAAGGTTTTAACAAAAAAAAAAGGAAAAAAAATGCATACAGAATAAATTAACAACAACACTGAGATATATTCTTATGAAGAAAATCAAATAAAAACTATTTTTCAACCTTTCCCATGCCAGTTCTGTTGCTGTGCACGTTTTACACAGGATAAAGTTGATTTAAACTTATGAACAACATTTGCAGCATTGCAATACTAGCCTGGCTATGCATTCCAAACAGCTCCGCTTGATTATCATCTCTCTACAGTGCTAGTCTGGATTTGATCCCAGTAAACTTGTCGTCGGCATTTTAACCTGTCCTCTCAGCAAACAGAGGGAGGTGTTGTGAATGCAGAGCTAGAACGCTATCAGCCAATGTAGGCGATCAGTCAGAGGCTGATCCAATCTTTTTAAACTTTTAAACACCTCAAGCAAGCAATCAAATCTCATTACTGGATGTCCAGACCCTTTGTGTAAACCGAAAGTGCAGAACGAGGGTCTGGTTTTATTACCAGGCTATTGCAATACACTATTAGGGGCTGAAAAATGCTTACAGTAACAAGAACTGACAGCAAACATTTCTGAGAATGCAGAACGTATCAGGTACAGAAAATGTCATTGGTTTGTATTTTCCTGTGTTTATAAAATATTGATATGCAGTACAGGGTCAGTAGTTGTAGGAGTGGTAAGCTGTGGCTGGTGTGATCCCTGACCAGTAGGGAAAATATGGGCACAGTTACTGATGCATTAGACCTTCTAAGTCATGTGATTTACAGGAATTCAAAGCCAGACCTAGCCTGACAAGCCATCCTAAAACATCAAAATACCACTAGGGTGCGTCTAGACTTCTAGGCTTAGCTAGACCTTTTTACTACGGGGATTTTTTTGTGCAGGTAGGTTAATGCAGCCAAAGATGCATGATTTAGATTACATTTATTCACTTTCACTTTCTTTATTTCAAATGATTTCTTTTGTACCTTGTTTTTTTAAATTGTTACTTTGCCACAACACAATTATTTTAGTCCCAGCATTCATTTTGATTAAGGTCTTTTTCTTGATTTTCAGAGTATGTTCAAAGTTTTTACATCTGTGCCAACTTGCTTTACTCTCTGTAATCGAAATGGCCAGTTAAGGCAACTTAATTCTAATAAGGCCACACAATGGGAACGGTTTTAGGAGTCTGATTCTTTTTAAGGAGAAATATATTTTATAGAGCAATCATGGCCTCCCATCTCTAATGGCTCCGCCAAAATATGGTTTGTGAGGAGGTGTTGTAAAGAGGAGGAACTGCAGAGAGAGCTGCACAAAGAACAGCACTTAGATATTACTAACCTCAGTATCCTATAATATTGCTGTTTATTTCTTTTGTCATATATCAGGATCACTTCATTTTTATATTATTACAAAAACCTTCCAGAGTCCTTGCATTGAGGCCCATTTATTGTGTGATATCATTAGCCACTGAAATGCAGTTAAGACTTCATCCTGCCATATTTCCTCTGCAGAAATGCTTAACCAGTATGCAGAACAACTACTCAACAGACAGTGTGTGCAGAAAGTTCCACTGTTGTTTGAGAAACATCAGCATCAGACTCAGTTACGCAGGAATCCTGCTCCACCAAACTAGGCTGAGGTAATGCTAACAGTGCTTACCAAGTAAATCATCATAAAAAGAATGCAATTGCATTTACATAGTCTCGGATCTGTACCTAAAATGTTCTTACTGTCCTTGTAGTGTAGGAAGCATAAAGACAATTCACACACATATATATATATATATATATATATATATATATATATATATATAAACACCACATACTGCATGTCCAGGGTAGAAGGGGACATAAGGAAGTCATTGACCAGAGCCATGGCCAATTAAATGGCTTATACCTTTTGTATCACTGATTTTAACAAATCATTCACCAGCTCATCAAATGAGTGACACACTATGAATGCAATCCCTACCCATAAAATCCAACACACACCAAGCCGGTGTACAGGTAACAACATATTTGCCATATAATGTGTGTACAGAGTGCCGCTACCTGAACTGTGCACAAACAAGATGAGCATTTAAACACTCAGGTTGATTTGGCCACTAGACATTGTCCAGATGTTTAAAGTGCCATTTCATCTGCACAGTGATGCTGCGTGCAGCACGTCTCAGTTATGTAGATGTTACTCATGCTTCATAAAATTCACTCAATGTTCTCTCAGTTCTCTGACTTATTTTGTTTCTTCAAATCCACAATTGCACAGAATATGTGAATAGCGTTCAAATGGGAGTAGAAAACACTTTATTGTCTTGTGTAATGTAACTCTGGTCAACTGGCAATATTAATGCTAATAAGATGATACCATTAAAATATAAGATTTTAATTCTTGTAGTCTCCATCTTCATTTTTTTCATTTAAAGCCACCTCTTGTAGCCTCATGTCTTTTTAGATATAGATCAAACACTGCAGTCATACATGGCTCAGTTACAATACATCAGCTGGTTTACTGGAAAACATTCTGTTGCTTTGTGCAGTCTTTGAGATCTGCTGGGGATTTCTGTCAAGACTATAAAAAGATAACAAAAGGACCAGAAAACAGGTGTGTCTAACTAGCTCCACCAGCTCCACTAGGTCCTCAGTCCTATCCTCTTTGCCATATTAAATCCCCTGTATTTAAAAAAAAAAACTTTGCTTTTTCAAATATATGAGATGTTTAGCTTCTGTTTGTGTGATTTTGGAAGCCCTAGTTTTAAATTGAGGTCATTGGTTAGACTGTATCGCAAAGTTGTGGCTTATAGAATTTAGTCACACAAATTGTTGAATTGCAATCAGCTGAATATGTCGGATATGAACCTGCATGATTGACACGTGACCCAGTGTCCTAGTCAGTTCAACCCCCTTTTAAGTTTGTCCAGGGAATTCCCTTGATCACATCATAATGACATCATTATTATGTTTTATTATCCAGCAGCAATATAATCTGAGGCTTCAGACAGCATTTTCTCAGTGAGTGGACAAACCAGTGAGGATCCACAGAAGGTAAGATGAAAATGATGATTACTGTTGGTACCTGAGCCAGTTTGATTGACTTATGAATTGAGGATAAGCCTACATTGTGATCACAAGTTAGATTGTGTAATCAACCATCAAACCATTTACATTTTAGTTGATGTTTTAGTTTTTGTTGCTCTTTTTCAGGTTGTAGGCAGAACTGGATTAATTAAGCAAATATGAACAACTGTGAAACTGACCAGACACTGAGATGGAGAGACATGCAGGATACCATAAAGCGTCTGTGAGTACTGACGACTCATAAAAAACATACAGGAATACAACATAAACATTTTTAAAACATGTTGCTGATGAGACACTGAAGAATGTTGCTTATAAGTATATATCGATTATCCAGCAATAGTTTTCTGTAAATACTTTACCTTATTTTTACAGCAATGCAATTAGGATATCGTATGCAAACACCAATAGACCCCGAGATGAAAAGGAAAAATTAATAAAGGTTGCTATAGAAAACTGCAAAAATGGAATTGTGCTTCAGTGGCTGAAAGAAAATGCAGAGACCAGTGCCTTCAACAACCTTGTGGACATGTTTCAGTTCCTGAAAAAACACATTGATGAGGAAGAAAAGAAGAGCCACAGTGACTATGTTGACATCACCTTTATGGCACACGGAGCAATCAGGGACTTCATGATCCCAGCCAGCTGTCTGATGCCTCTACCCACCATCACTGATGTGGTACTGTATGCTCCCTGGAACTGTGTCACTTCTGGTGAAACATATGGCATAGCAACAGGCAGGATTAAGCCTCAGCACAGAGTTTTTTACTGCAGGAAAGAAAATGGCTGTACTGTTCCTAATGTAATGCATCGTCCAGTGAAACTGCCAGACCACTGGAACTCAATGAAAAATGCAGGAGGATGCAAGATTCCAAACATCACAGTCAGCCCTCTTCGGCCAGATGATGGTGTGTGGACATACTATGAATCTCTCACAAAAAAACATGGTCCATTGGGCAGAAACCGCATTGTCATCCCATTCATCCTACCAGAAAGGGAAAGTAAAAGTATCCAGTTCTCTGTCATCATGTTGGCCCTCTCCCTGGTGCTCCGCTCCTCCAGGTTTAAAGCCACAGTCCACCTAAGTGCCTGTCTAGGTGATCAATCTGCTGGACAGAAATTTGACAAGGAACAGCTAAAGAGACAGTATGCCTACACTACTGACAACACGTGTATGAAAGTTTCACCAGACATGCTCAGTGAAACAAGTAGATGATTTTAAGTGTTTGCTTAATGGATAACAGCAGATGCATGCAGAAGTTCAGAGCCTGAAAAGCTCACAAGTGAATTTCAGGGTTCATAATCAATTTCCTGGAGTGTAGATACAGCTGACATGGCCATGGTGATTCAGTTTGCACACAAGAAAATGTATTGTGTGGATGACCCTCGGGCCTGCAAAGAGTCCAGTTTGAAGATATAGTTTTCAGGACATTTAACATTTTAGTTATTTAGGTGTGTTTGTAGTTTATATATGTCTAAATAATTTAGACTGTACAAAGTGTTTATAGAATGTGCCTTAGGCTATTTAAAGATGATTCACTGGATGATTGTGTTTGATATGATAAAGAATGTCTCCATCTAGGCTATTATGTGCAAAAGCTATAACTTGTAGAATCAGAAACATGATAAAAAAAAAGAAAAAAAATGTAGAATTTTTGACCAATGTTTTAACTAAAAAAATGAAAACAAAATACATACAAAATAAATTAACAACAACACTGGGATATATTCTGAAAATCTAAATAAAAACTATTTTTCAACCTTTCCCATGCCAGTTCTTTTATGCTGTGCACGTTTTACACAGGATAAAGTTGATCTAAATTTGTAAACCACATTCGCAGCATTGCAATACTAGCTTGGCTATGCCTTCCGAGCATTATTGATTATCATCTCCCTACAGTGCTAGTCTGGATTTGATCCCAGTAAACTTGTCATCTCAGGAGGCATTTTAACCTGTCCTCTCAGCGAACAGAGGGAGGTGTTGTGAATGCAGAGCTAGAACGCTATCAGCCAATGTAGGCGATCAGTCAGAGGCTGATCCAATCTTTTTAAACTTTTAAACAACTCAAGTAAGCAATCAAATCTCATTACTGGATGTCCAGACCCTTTGTGTAAACCGAAAGTGCAGAACGAGGGTCTGGTTTTATTACCAGGCTATTGCAATACACTATTAGGGGCTGAAAAATGCTTACAGTTACAAGGACTGACAGCAAACATTTCTGAGAATGCAGTATGTATCAGGTACAGAAAATGTCATTGGTTTGTAATTTCCTGTGTTAATAAAATATTGATATGCAGTACAGGGTCAGTAGTTGTAGTAGTGGTAAGCTGTGGCTGGTGTGATCCCTGACCAGTAGGGAAAATATGGGCACAGTTACTGAGTCATTAGACCTTCTAAGTCATGTGATTTAGAGGAATTCAAAGCTAGACCTAGCCTGATAAGCCATCCTAAAACATCAAAATACCACTAGGGTGCGTCTAGACTTCTAGGCTAAGCTAAACCTGTTTACTACGGGGATTTTTTTGTGCAGGTAAGTTAATGCAGCCAAAGATGCATGATTTAGATTACATTTATTCACTTTTACTTTCTTTATTTCAAATGATTTCTTTTGTACCTTGTTTTTTTAAATTGTTACTTTGCCACAACACAATTATTTTAGTCCCAGCATTCATTTTGATTAAGGTCTTTTTCTTGATTTTCAGAGTATGTTCAAAGTTTTTACATCTGTGCCAACTTGCTTTACTCTCTGTAATCGAAATGGCCAGTTAAGGCAACTTAATTCTAATGAGGCCACACAATGGGAACGGTTTTAGGAGTCTGATTCTTTTTAAGGAGAAATATATTTTATAGAGCAATCATGGCCTCCCATCTCTAATGGCTCCGCCAAAATGTGGTTTGTGAGGAGGTGTTGTAAAGAGGAGGAACTGCAGAGAGAGCTGCACAAAGAACAGCACTTAGATATTACTAACCTCAGTATCCTATAATATTGCTGTTTATTTCTTTTGTCATATATCAGGAATCACTTCATTTTTATATTATTACAAAAACCTTCCAGAGTCCTTGCATTGAGGCCCATTTATTGTGTGATATCATTAGCCACTGAAATGCAGTTAAGGCTTCATCCTGCCATATTTCCTCTGCAGAAATGCTTAACCAGTATGCAGAACAACTACTCAACAGACAGTGTGTGCAGAAAGTTCCACTGTTGTTTGAGAAACATCAGCATCAGACTCAGTTACGCAGGAATCCTGCTCCACCAAACTAGGCTGAGGTAATGCTAACAGTGCTTACCAAGTAAATCATCATAAAAAGAATGCAATTGCATTTACATAGTCTCGGATCTGTACCTAAAATATTCTTACTGTCCATGTAGTGTAGGAAGCATAAAGACAATTCACACATATATATATATATATATATATATAAACACCACATACTGCATGTCCAGGGTAGAAGGGGACATAAGGAAGTCATTGACCAGAGCCATGGCCAATTAAATGGCTTATACCTTTTGTATCACTGATTTTAACAAATCATTCACCAGCTCATCAAATGAGTGACACATTATGAATGCAATCCCTACCCATAAAATCCAACACACACCAAGCCGGTGTACAGGTAACAACATATTTGCCATATAATGTGTGTACAGAGTGCCGCTACCTGAACTGTGCACAAACAAGATGAGCATTTAAACACTCAGGTTGATTTGGCCACTAGACATTGTCCAGATGCTTAAAGTGCCATTACATCTGCACAGTGATGCTGCATGCATCACGTCTCAGTTATGTAGATGTTACTCATGCTTCATAAAATTCACTCAATGTTCTCTCAGTTCTCTGACTTACTTTGTTTCTTCAAATCCACAATTGCACAGAATATGAGAATAGCGTTCAAATGGGAGTAGAAAACACTTTATTGTCTTGTGTAATGTAACTCTGGTCAACTGGCAATATTAATGCTAATAAGATGATACCATTAAAATATAAGATTTTAATTCTTGTAGTCTCCATCTTCATTTTTTTCATTTAAAGCCACCTCTTGTAGCCTCATGTCTTTTTAGATATAGATCAAACACTGCAGTCATACATGGCTCAGTTACAATACATCAGCTGGTTTACTGGAAAACATTCTGTTGCTTTGTGCAGTCTTTGAGATCTGCTGGGGATTTCTGTCAAGACTATAAAAAGATAACAAAAGGACCAGAAAACAGGTGTGTCTAACTAGCTCCACCAGCTCCACTAGGTCCTCAGTCCTATCCTCTTTGCCATATTAAATCCCCTGTATTTAAAAAAAAAAAAACTTTGCTTTTTCAAATATATGAGATGTTTAGCTTCTGTTTGTGTGATTTTGGAAGCCCTAGTTTTAAATTGAGGTCATTGGTTAGACTGTATCGCAAAGTTGTGGCTTATAGAATTTAGTCACACAAATTGTTGAATTGCAATCAGCTGAATATGTCGGATATGAACCTGCATGATTGACACGTGACCCAGTGTCCTAGTCAGTTCAACCCCCTTTTAAGTTTGTCCAGGGAATTCCCTTGATCACATCATAATGACATCATTATTATGTTTTATTATCCAGCAGCAATATAATCTGAAGCTTCAGACAGCATTTTCTCAGTGAGTGGACAAACCAGTGAGGATCCACAGAAGGTAAGATGAAAATGATGATTACTGTTGGTACCTGAGCCAGTTTGATTGACTTATGAATTGAGGATAAGCCTACATTGTGATCACAAGTTAGATTGTGTAATCAACCATCAAACCATTTACATTTTAGTTGATGTTTTAGTTTTTGTTGCTCTTTTTCAGGTTGTAGGCAGAACTGGATTAATTAAGCAAATATGAACAACTGTGAAACTGACCAGACACTGAGATGGAGAGACATGCAGGATACCATAAAGCGTCTGTGAGTACTGACGACTCATAAAAAACATACAGGAATACAACATAAACATTTTTAAAACATGTTGCTGATGAGACACTGAAGGATGTTGCTTTTAAGTATATATCGATTATCCAGCAATAGTTTTCTGTAAATACTTTACCTTATTTTTACAGCAATGCAATTAGGATATCGTATGCAAACACCAATAGACCCCGAGATGAAAAGGAAAGATTAATAAAGGTTGCTATAGAAAACTGCAAAAATGGAATTGTGCTTCAGTGGCTGAAAGAAAATGCAGAGACCAGTGCCTTCAACAACCTTGTGGACATGTTTCAGTTCCTGAAAAAACACATTGATGAGGAAGAAAAGAAGAGCCACAGTGACTATGTTGACATCACCTTTATGGCACACGGAGCAATCAGGGACTTCATGATCCCAGCCAGCTGTCTGATGCCTCTACCCACCATCACTGATGTGGTACTGTATGCTCCCTGGAACTGTGTCACTTCTGGTGCTGCATATGGCATAGCAACAGGCAGGATTAAGCCTCAGCACAGAGTTTTTTACTGCGATGAAGAAAATGGCTGTACTGTTCCTAATGTAATGCATCGTCCAGTGAAACTGCCAGACCACTGGAACTCAATGAAAAATGCAGGAGGATGCAAGATTCCAAACATCACTGTCAGCCCTTTTCAGCCAGATGATGGTGCGTGGACATACTATGAATCTCTCACAAAAAAACATGGTCCACCGGGCAGAAACCGCATTGTCATCCCATTCATCCTACCAGAAAGGGAAAGTAAAAGTATCCAGTTCTCTGTCATCATGTTGGCCCTCTCCCTGGTGCTCCGCTCCTCCAGGTTTAAAGCCACAGTCCACCTAAGTGCCTGTCTAGGTGATCAATCTGCTGGACAGAAATTTGACAAGGAACAGCTAAAGAGGCAGTATGCCTACACTACTGACAACACGTGTATGAAAGTTTCACCAGACATGCTCAGTGAAACAAGTAGATGATTTTAAGTGTTTGCTTAATGGATAACAGCAGATGCATGCAGAAGTTCAGAGCCTGAAAAGCTCACAAGTGAATTTCAGGGTTCATAATCAATTTCCTGGAGTGTAGATACAGCTGACATGGCCATGGTGATTCAGTTTGCACACAAGAAAATGTATTGTGTGGATGACCCTCGGGCCTGCAAAGAGTCCAGTTTGAAGATATAGTTTTCAGGACATTTAACATTTTAGTTATTTAGGTGTGTTTGTAGTTTATATATGTCTAAATAATTTAGACTGTACAAAGTGTTTATAGAATGTGCCTTAGGCTATTTAAAGATGATTCACTGGATGATTGTGTTTGATATGATAAAGAATGTCTCCATCTAGGCTATTATGTGCAAAAGCTATAACTTGTAGAATCAGAAACATGATAAAAAAAAAAAAAAAATGTAGAATTTTTGACCAATGTTTTAACTAAAAAAATGAAAACAAAATACATACAAAATAAATTAACAACAACACTGGGATATATTCTGAAAATCTAAATAAAAACTATTTTTCAACCTTTCCCATGCCAGTTCTTTTATGCTGTGCACGTTTTACACAGGATAAAGTTGATCTAAATTTGTAAACCACATTCGCAGCATTGCAATACTAGCTTGGCTATGCCTTCCGAGCATTATTGATTATCATCTCCCTACAGTGCTAGTCTGGATTTGATCCCAGTAAACTTGTCATCTCAGGAGGCATTTTAACCTGTCCTCTCAGCGAACAGAGGGAGGTGTTGTGAATGCAGAGCTAGAACGCTATCAGCCAATGTAGGCGATCAGTCAGAGGCTGATCCAATCTTTTTAAACTTTTAAACAACTCAAGTAAGCAATCAAATCTCATTACTGGATGTCCAGACCCTTTGTGTAAACCGAAAGTGCAGAACGAGGGTCTGGTTTTATTACCAGGCTATTGCAATACACTATTAGGGGCTGAAAAATGCTTACAGTTACAAGGACTGACAGCAAACATTTCTGAGAATGCAGTATGTATCAGGTACAGAAAATGTCATTGGTTTGTAATTTCCTGTGTTAATAAAATATTGATATGCACTACAGGGTCAGTAGTTGTAGTAGTGGTAAGCTGTGGCTGGTGTGATCCCTGACCAGTAGGGAAAATATGGGCACAGTTACTGAGTCATTAGACCTTCTAAGTCATGTGATTTAGAGGAATTCAAAGCTAGACCTAGCCTGATAAGCCATCCTAAAACATCAAAATACCACTAGGGTGCGTCTAGACTTCTAGGCTAAGCTAAACCTGTTTACTACGGGGATTTTTTTGTGCAGGTAAGTTAATGCAGCCAAAGATGTATGATTTAGATTATATTTATTCACTTTTACTTTCTTTATTTCAAATGATTTCTTTTGTACCTTGTTTTTTTAAATTGTTACTTTGCCACAACACAATTATTTTAGTCCCAGCATTCATTTTGATTAAGGTCTTTTTCTTGATTTTCAGAGTATGTTCAAAGTTTTTACATCTGTGCCAACTTGCTTTACTCTCTGTAATCGAAATGGCCAGTTAAGGCAACTTAATTCTAATGAGGCCACACAATGGGAACGGTTTTAGGAGTCTGATTCTTTTTAAGGAGAAATATATTTTATAGAGCAATCATGGCCTCCCATCTCTAATGGCTCCGCCAAAATGTGGTTTGTGAGGAGGTGTTGTAAAGAGGAGGAACTGCAGAGAGAGCTGCACAAAGAACAGCACTTAGATATTACTAACCTCAGTATCCTATAATATTGCTGTTTATTTCTTTTGTCATATATCAGGAAACACTTCATTTTTATATTATTACAAAAACCTTCCAGAGTCCTTGCATTGAGGCCCATTTATTGTGTGATATCATTAGCCACTGAAATGCAGTTAAGGCTTCATCCTGCCATATTTCCTCTGCAGAAATGCTTAACCAGTATGCAGAACAACTACTCAACAGACAGTGTGTGCAGAAAGTTCCACTGTTGTTTGAGAAACATCAGCATCAGACTCAGTTACGCAGGAATCCTGCTCCACCAAACTAGGCTGAGGTAATGCTAACAGTGCTTACCAAGTAAATCATCATAAAAAGAATGCAATTGCATTTACATAGTCTCGGATCTGTACCTAAAATGTTCTTACTGTCCATGTAGTGTAGGAAGCATAAAGACAATTCACACATATATATATATATATATATATAAACACCACATACTGCATGTCCAGGGTAGAAGGGGACATAAGGAAGTCATTGACCAGAGCCATGGCCAATTAAATGGCTTATACCTTTTGTATCACTGATTTTAACAAATCATTCACTAGCTCATCAAATGAGTGACACACTATGAATGCAATCCCTACCCATAAAATCCAACACACACCAAGCTGGTGTACAGGTAACAACATATTTGCCATATAATGTGTGTACAGAGTGCCGCTACCTGAACTGTGCACAAACAAGATGAGCATTTAAACACTCAGGTTGATTTGGCCACTAGACATTGTCCAGATGTTTAAAGTGCCATTACATCTGCACAGTGATGCTGCGTGCATCACGTTTCAGTTATGTAGATGTTACTCATGCTTCATAAAATTCACTCAATGTTCTCTCAGTTCTCTGACTTACTTTGTTTCTTCAAATCCACAATTGCACAGAATATGAGAATAGCGTTCAAATGGGAGTAGAAAACACTTTATTGTCTCGTGAAATGTAACTCTGGTCAACTGGCAATATTAATGCTAATAAGTAATACCATTAAAATATAACATTTTAATTCTTGTAGTCTCCATCTTCATTTTTTTTCATTTAAAGCCACCTCTTGTAGTCTCATGTCTTTTTAGATATAGATCAAACACTGCTGTCATACATGGCTCAGTTACAATACATCAACTGGTTTACTGGAAAACATTCTGTTGCTTTGTGCAGTCTTTGAGATCTGCTGGGGATTTCTGTCAAGACTATAAAAAGATAACAAAGGATCAGATAACAGGTGTGTCTAACTAGCTCCACCAGCTCCGCTAGGTCCTCAGTCCTATCGTCTTTGCCATATTAAATCCCCTGTATTTTAAAAAAAATCTTTGCTTTTTCAAATATATGAGATGTTTAGCTTCTGTTTGTGTGATTTTGGAAGCCCTAGTTTTAAATTGAGGTCATTGGTTAGACTGTATCGCAAAGTTGTGGCCTATAGAATTTAGTCACACAAATTGTTGAATTGCAATCAGCTGAATATGTCTGATATGAACCTGCATGATTGACACGTGACCCAGTGTCCTCGTCAGTTCAACCCCCTTTTAAGTTTGTCCAGGGAATTCCCTTGATCACATCATAATGACATCATTATTATGTTTTATTATCCAGCAGCACTATATAATCTGAGGCTTCAGACAGACAGTGAGTGGACAAACCAGTGAGGATCTACAGAAGGTAAGATGAAAATGATGATTACTGTTGGTACCTGAGCCAGTTTGATCGACTTATGAATTGAGGATAAGCCTACATTTGATCACAAGTTAGATTGTGTAATCAACCATCAAACCATTTACATTTTGGTTGAAGTTTTAGTTTTTGTTGCTCTTTTTCAGGTTGCAGGCAGAACTGGATTAATTAAGCAAATATGAACAACTGTGAAACTGACCAGACACTGAGATGGAGAGACATGCAGGATACCATAAAGCGTCTGTGAGTATTGAGAACTCATAAAACACATACAGGAACACAACATAAACATTTTTAAAACATGTTGCTGATGAGACACTGAAGGATGTTGCTTATAAGTATATATCGATTTTCCAGCAATAGTTTTCTGTAAATACTTTACCTTATTTTTACAGCAAGGCAGTTAGGATATCGTATGAAAACACCAATAGACCCCGAGATGAAAAGGAAAAATTAATAAAGGTTGCTATAGAAAACTGCGAAAATGGAATTGTTCTTCAGTGGCTGCAAGAAAATGCAGAGTCTAGCACCTTCAACAACCTTGTGGACATTTTTCAGTTCCTGAAAAAACACATTGATGAGGAAGAAAAGAAGAGCCACAGTGACCATGTTGACATCACTTTTCTAGCTCATGGTGCCATCAGAGATTTCATGATCCCAGCCAGCTGTCTGATGCCTCTACCCACCATCACTGATGTGGTCCTGTACGCTCCATGGAACTGTATCACTTCTGGTGCTGCATATGGCATAGCAACAGGCAGGATTAAACCTCAGCACAGAGTTTTTTACTGCAGGAAAAAAAAGGGCTGCACAATTCCTGATGAAAAGCATCAACCCGTGAAACTTCCAGACCACTGGAACTCAATGAAGAACTCTGGAGCATGCAAGATTCCTAATATCACTGTAAACCCTCTTCGGCCAGATGATAGTATGTGGGCAAACTATCAGCATCTCATACAAAAACACGGTCCACTGGGCAGAAACCGCATTGTCATCCCGTTCTTTCTCCCAGAAAAAGAAAATGAAAGTCTTCAGTTCTCTGTCGTCATGTTGGCCCTCTCCCTCGTGCTCCGCTCCTCCAGGTTTAAAGCCACAGTCCACCTGAATGCCTGTCTAGGTGATCAATCTGCTAGAAGGAAATTTGACAAGGAGCAACTGTCAAAACAGTATGCCTACACTATTGACAACACTAAAATGAAAGTTTCACCAGACATGCTCAGTGACACAAATAGATGATTTTAAGTGTTTGCTTAATGGATAACAGCAGATGCATGCAGATATTAGTGTTCAGAGCCTGAAAAGCTCACAAGTGAATTTCAGGGTTCACAATCAATTTCCTGGAGTGTAGATACAGCTGACATGGCCATGGTGATTCAGTTTGCACACAAGAAAATGTATTATGTGGATGACCCTCGGGCCTGCAAAGAGTCCAGTTTGAAGATATAGTTTTCAGGACATTTAACATTTTAGTTATTTAGGTGTGTTTATAGTTTATATATGTCTAAATAATTTAGACTGTACAAAGTGTTTATAGAATGTGCCTTATGTTATTTAAAGATGATTCACTGGATGATTGTGTTTTATATGATAACGACTGTCTTCATCTAGGCTATTATGTGCAAAAGATATATTTTGTAGCCTAGAATCAGAAACATTATCAAAATTAGAAAAAAAATGAAAAAAAAAATATGTAGAATTTTTGACCAAGGTTTTAACTAAAAAAAAATTAAAACAAAATACCTACAAAATAAATTAACAACACTGAGATATATTCTTATGAAGAAACTATTTTTCAACCTTTCCCATGCCAGTTCTTTTATTCTGTGCACGTTTTACACAGGATAAAGTTGATTTAAATTTGTAAACCACATTCGCAGCATTGCAATACTAGCTTGGCTATGCCTTCCGAGCAGCTCCGCTTGATTATCATGTCCCTACAGTGCTAGTCTGGATTTGATCCAGGTAAACTTGTCGTCTCAGGAGGCATTTTAACCTTTCCCCTCAGCGAACAGAGGGAGGTGTTGTGAATGCAGAACTAGAATGCTATCAGCCAATGTAAGCTGTCAGGGGCTGATCCAATCTTTTTAAACTTTTAAACACCTCAAGCAAGCAATTGAATCTCACTATTGGATGTCCAGACCCTTTGTGTAAACCGAAAGTGCAGAACGAGGGTCTAGTTTTATTACCAGGCTATTGCAATACACTATTAAGGGCTGAAAAATGCATACAGTTACAAGGACTGACAGCAAACATTTCTGAGAATGCAGTACGTATCAGGTACAGAAAGTGTCATTGGTTTATTTTCCTGTGTTAATAAAATATTGATATGCAGTATAGGGTCAGTAGTTGTAGTAGTGGTAAGCTGTGGCTGGTGTGATCCCTGACCAGCAGGGAAAATATGGGCACAGTGAGTCATTAGACCTACTAAGTCGTGTGATTTACAGGAATTTAAAGCTAGACCTAGCCTGACAAGCCATCCGGGGATTTTTTTTGTGCAGGTAAGTTAATGTGTTTTTTTCCTTATATTTCTTGTTGTTGAGTGCACTTTGTTTGTGCCTATTAAGTTTACTTTGTTGTGTCTACTTAGTCTGTTTTATTTGCCTAAACCATTTGTGTTCTTGCTGTGTGTACTTGATTGCCACTTGGATTGGCTCGTTGGGCAGAGCCACCCTCCACCTGCTTCCATGGCAGAGCTGATCAGCATTAAGTGACTGGCTGACTGATCATAGGTGTTGCTGATCAGAAGTGAACTCAATTTCTCTGAACACAGGCATTTGCGGGGTGCTCTCGGCCCGGCTTGGGTGCTGGGTGTGCAGCTCGCTCTTTTCCTGAATTCCCTGTATTTCCCGTATTTCACTGTCTGAACCTGGAGTTACTGTTACTGTGACTGTGCTTGGTGCTGTGCTTCAACTTAATCTGTAGTTTGTTTATCGGCCCACTGGTTGTCTGGGGCTTGCTCACCTGGTTTGTCTCCTCACCCGCACCACAGATGTCTGTGTGATTGTTCCTGGCAGCAGAGTTCCTGCCCGCCACAGTTGGTGTTTTTCAACAGAACTGGGGGCTAGACACGTCTGCTCCCAGTTTGATGGTGAGTGCTGAATCTGCTCCTCCTAGCTCAACCACAGTGTTACCAACCAAGTCCTACAGCCCTTGTGCACTGCAAACTTGAATGTTCCACCTCTTGCCACAGTAGACTTGTGGTGTTGGGTTATTTAGTGTTTAACCAGTGATTGATTTTGTTGTGTTGTTGTGTGGGTTTTTTTTTTTTTTTTTTTTTCCCCCTCTCTGCTGTGGTCATCTCTGTGGGTCCCTCTTGTGTATTGTGTGCGTGTTGTGAGAATGTATGTGGAAGCGGCAGGTGTGCCTACAAGAGGATATCGGACTGGCAAAGCTGTTGAGTGTTGTCGGACTGTTCACTGGCCTATAGGACTGGGATCTGCATGGACTTCCTAAGTGTGTGCAAGGACTGATTTTTACTTTGGATTCTTAAAATATTTGTGCTCAATAAATATACTTGTTTTTTATACGGTTGTTGGTGAGATCTGTTCTGTTGCTCCCACCAAATTCGGAGAACCTGTGTGTACAACTGAGTGCCCAGCTCTTCAATTGGATGGCGTTGTCGGACATCTGCTCTGCCCATTACAAATGCATCCAAAGATGCATGATGTAGATTACATTTATTCACTGTCAGTTTCATTTGCACCTTGTTTCTTCAAAATTATTACTTTGCCACAACACAATTTTTTTTTCTTTATTTTCAGAGCATGTTTTTACAGCTGTGCCAACTTGCTTTACGGTCTCGAAATAGCCAGCTAAGACAACTTAATGCTAATGAGGCCACACAATGGGAATGGTCTTAGGAGTCTTTTAGGAGTTCTTTTTAAGGACAAATACATTTTATAAAGTAATCATGGCCTCTCATCTCTGATGGCTCTGTCAATTTGGGTTGTGAGGGGGTGTTGTAAAGAGGAGGAACTGTAGAGAGTGCTGCACAAACAGCACTTAGACATTAGTATCCTATAATATTGTTTTTTTTTTTTTTTTTTTTCCTTTTGTCATATCAGGCATCACCTAATTTTTCACTTTATATTTCAAAAAACTTCCAGAGCCCTTGCATTGAGGCCCATTTATTGTGTGACATCATTAGCCACTGATATGCAGTTACGGCTTTATCTTGCCATGTTTCCTCTGCAGACCTGCTTAACCAGTATGCACAACAACTACCCAACGGGCCCAAGTCCCACCGTTGTGTGTGAAACCTCAGCATCAGACTCGGTGACGCAGCAATCCTGCTCCACCAAACTAGGCTGGCCCAGCGTCTGAGCTGGCCTTCTTAAAATATTACTGACATCTATGTAGCCAATAAGAATAACGCAGTCGAACACACAACCAATCGCTATTGAGGCCAGTCCTAAAGCACTTGTGTTGTTCGGTTGATGTGACTGGAGGTAATGCTAACGGTGCTATCCAAGTAAATCATCATTAAGTGAATTGTAAGTACGCAGATTCAACATTTACGCGTAATCATGCAATTGCATTTATATAGTCTCGGATCCGTACCTAAGATGTAATTGCTAA
The DNA here is from genome assembly GCA_015244755.2 of Tenualosa ilisha. Classification (NCBI taxonomy): domain Eukaryota; kingdom Metazoa; phylum Chordata; class Actinopteri; order Clupeiformes; family Clupeidae; genus Tenualosa; species Tenualosa ilisha. Next base: position 2,896,871 of record PYXC01000585.1, read on the forward strand.
TGCAAGACATGCAAAGACAATTTGAACGCAATAGCTTGCTAATTTAAAGGCTCACACTTGCTAGACTCGGTACCTCAATTGTGTTAAAGCATCTCGCTAACTAACTAGCTACATAGCTAACGCTATGTGTCAGCATTTTGCCAGACATCTCCCATTCGCGCCATATATTTGGCAGTGAGTGTGTGTATTAAGCTTTATGTCGTGCCACTCCATATACTAAATCTTCTGCATCATCTGTGGACGTTGGGTACCGTTATGCGCCATATATGAAATATCTAGCGTAGTGGCTTGTGTGCCCAGTTAAATCATGCACTCAGGATAGCTGACTCTGTAAATGTTAACTTACCTTGACTGACTTGGATGGGCTTATTGGTATATGGTTTTGGTTGTAGTTGTAGAAGGTGACTCTCACTGCATTACATCTTTTTTAGCGCATGCAGACTGTCTTCCGTAAAATGTTAAATAATTTATTTAATAGTAATTTTTTATTTAGTAATAGTGATTATTATTATTACTTTATCAGTCCTAACCGGTTGAGTACCATCGAATCAAATCAAGTAGATCTTTATGTGTTCAAAGGGGCAGTTGGTTTTGCAGTTGTTATCACCAGAAATCACCATTTATTAGACACACACAGAACACAACAATTAAATACAGCAAATACATAATGTTTAAAGTAGATAATTAAATTTGTTTGTTTATTGGTTTCAGAAAAAAGATGTCATCAGGAGCGTTATTTCCTAGCTTGGTGTCCGGTTCTCGCGGATCCTCCAGTAAATATTTGGTGGAATTCCGGGCTGGAAAAATGACTTTGAAAGGGAGTACTGTGACCCCTGACAAACGCAAGGGTCAAGTCTACATCCAACAAACAGATGACTCCCTGATTCATTTCTGCTGGAAGGATCGTACGACAGGAAATGTGGATGATGTGAGTGCACTATGCAGATAACATATGGTACTACAACCAGTCATTATTTATACAGTTTTAAAAGATGTTGGTGCTAGGCCATAGTTCTCAAATTCAGTGGTTCAGATGAAAATGTTGTATTTTTGGATGATTTTTGCAATTTTCTGAATCTCCCTGGCAGGACCTCATCATTTTCCCTGATGACTGTGAGTTCAAAAGAGTTCCCCAGTGCACCACAGGCCGTGTATATGTGCTGAAGTTCAAAGCCGGCTCCAAGCGCCTGTTTTTCTGGATGCAGGTAAAGAAAGCTTGGTTTTGCTAAAAAAAAAACAGGCAATATTTAAGTAACTCTAAGCGTTTGTTTACCTCTGGCTCTGACAAATCCTTCATCACTAGGAGCCCAAGACTGATAAGGATGAGGAGTACTGCCGGAAGGTGAACGAGTACCTGAACAACCCTCCCATGCCTGGAGCTCTGGGCAGTGGAGGCAGTGGCAGCCACGAGCTCTCTGCTCTGGGAGGTATGGATGGAGAGCAGTTGTGTCTGTGTTTTGGTCTATTTTTTTGCTGTGTGAGTGTGTTCTGTTCGATAGTTCTCAATGTTTGTGTTACATGATATCATTGTAGTTACTGTCAGATCACAGTCGCCACAAACAGTTTGATCCATTTTTGTCCACTAGGCTGAGTAGGGTTTCACACTACAAATCTCTCTCTTCCCGCCAGGGGAAGGTGGATTACAAAGCCTTCTGGGTAATATGAGTCATAACCAACTCATGCAACTGATTGGACCAACTGGACTGGGTGGTCTTGGTAGGTAACTGCTTTCACCCTTTCAATCTTAATGGCATGGCAGAAAATCATCCAGTCCTCTCCATTCTCACACATTCTCGCCCTTTCCTCCTTCCTCTCTCTCTCTCTCTCCCTAGGTGGTCTAGGAGCTTTAGCTGGTCCAGGCTTGGCGAGTTTACTAGGCAGCGGAGCTGCAGCCACTAGCAGTTCCTCATCCAGGTATGATTGTTGTTGTCATCATAACAGCACTCATTTATTTGTTCTGCTCATTTAGTTACATTTACTTCCTGTTAGTGTCACATCTTTCAGCAGACTGCGTATTGTTACTTTGTTTTCTTTTCATCAATGTTGCCATGTCTTTCGCTCCCTCCCTTCCCCCTCCTCCCCTCCTCAAGCTCTCGGAGTCAGTCTACCGCCGTCACGCCCTCTTCTACCTCTGCCACCACCCGTTTGGGTTCCTCTCAGGTGCCAACCACGCCCACCACCCCGTCGGCCACCTCTGTGGCATCCCCAGCTGCAACACCCACAACACCCTCGGGCCCCGTTCCAGCAGCAGGGGCTGCCAGCCCCACTCAGCCTATCCAGTTGAGTGACCTCCAGAGCATCCTGGCCACCATGAACGTGCCCGCCAGCGGCCAGGGAGGTGAGGATGAGTGTGGAGGGGGAGGAAGGGTCCCAGTCTACCATCCACATGGCTCAAGAATGCATGTTTAAGGACTACTCTTCTAAGAAGTGTTGTTTCTCTCTAACATTCAAAGGAGTCTTTTGAAAGCAGTTATCTGACAGTTAAAGTTCATAATTGTGTTTATGGGTGTACAATTCTAGCTGTAGTTCTAGCTGTACAATTGTCAACATCCCTAACTGTGTGGCAGCAGTAGGCTATTTGATAGAGTCCACCCAATTTTACATCGGAACTACATGATGTGCAGTAGTCTGTGGCTCGCATTTACATTTATTCAGTTAGCACAAGACACTCTGTCAAAACCTACACAACAAGCGTAGCACACAGTTTGTTTTTCCCAGGGTATCAAACTCTTTATATTGTTATGATTTTGAACTACCGGTAGTTGCTGAATACCTGTGTAATTATCATGTAATGGACCAGCAGAATGATAGTTCAGATCATGCATAGACAGCAATATTTGTGTATTTATAAAACCTTTAGTCAAATGAATTGTGTATTTGTATTTGTCTGAGTGTTTTATTGCTCCCTGTGCAGTGGATCTGGCGAGTGTTTTGACCCCGGAGGTGATGGCCCCTATCCTGGCCAACGCTGAGGTCCAGCAGAGGCTTCTGCCCTACCTGCCCTCGGGAGAGTCTCTGCTTCAGAGCACAGATGAGCTCCACAACACACTCAGCTCACCACAGTTTCAGCAGGTGTGTGTCATTCATACTCACATACACACACATATGCACATTCACACACTAGTAACAAGCATGCCCATGCTGTGCCTATACCGAGACAAGATAATTCAAGATTCAGGTCAGGTACATACTGGTATGTACGTTGTCATGACATACATATTTACAGACACCTATAAAGACGTCAACAGCTTTGCCCCACTGTCACAGAGAACAAACTAGCTAATAAAAAGTAAGGTAGTTGAAAAAGATGAAGTCATTTTGATAGTTTCGCTGCAACAACACATACAGACAAGAGACTAAAAGCTGAACTAGATGAGCAATTCACTGGTTTCGAAGGCAACAGAGCGCCATGCAGTGCTGTCATCAAGTGTGAGAGCTGTTCCACAGGTCTTACACTGCATGCAATCAAACATTCTGAAATTAAGCCGCAGGCTTGTGGAAATGGAATGTGAAAACGTGTATTTTAAAGGCATTTCGTACAGACAAAATCAGCCCTGTTAAATTGGTTGTTAGGCTATGAATATGATTTGCATAGTTATTTTGCACCTTTCTCTCCGTTCACGGATATTTCACAATCAGATTACTGCATTCCTTGTCCTGCTCTGTTGCTACTAGATAGATGACTGAATAAAAATCTGACAGTTAGTGCTTATTCAGTCAACCATCATTGGCTTTTTCATGAACATTAGCACAAAAATTATTTTTATTATTTTAGTTTGACAGTGGTTTGTTTGTGGCTGACTGTGCCCATCTCTACTTGTTTAGGCTATGAGTATGTTCAGCAGTGCTCTTGCATCCGGACAGCTTGGGCCACTAATGAACCAGTTTGGTCTTCCCTCAGAAGCAGTGGATGCAGCCAACAAAGGAGGTTAGTCATCATGTCCAGTAGGGGCTTTTTTGTTATTCCATGTAATTCCTTGTAATGCCTAAGTACTGCGACATATTTTTTCAGTAGTTTGAGTAGAACTTAGTGTTAGACTGAATTGAAGGTAAAAACTAATGAAAGATCTAAACAGGAGCCGTTCTCAAGCCTACCTCAAGCTAAGCATGTGTTTTTGATTTGTCCTTACACAGATGTGGAGGCGTTCGCCAAAGCCATGGAGAGCGAAAGCAAGTCAGACCAAGATGGCGACCCTAAAGACAAGAAGGACGATGATGAAGATATGAGTTTAGATTAGGGTCCCTCTCTACTCGCCTCTCTGCTGTAATTTATCCTCCTTTCTCTTTTCTTCTCAAGGGTGTTTCAGTGGATTGTGACTAACTGTTCTTGTGTGTGGTCCAAATAAATATAACTTAAGTTACACAGGGTCATGTGTCTTTATGACTGATAATGTGTTCGGCAGATTGGATGGTCACTGTTACTGATTAGGGGTTCATTTCCAAATTGGGAAACAGAATATCTTTGCAAAATAAAGACTCTTCACATGATGACCAGTCTGAAAATATAATTCCTTTTGGAAACAATGGAGTGAATTACAAAATGCATCACTCATGGCATCACAAAAGACAAATGCTGGTTCATTTTCTCCAACATACTGCTCAGTACCATTTCAGAACAGGACAGTTTCTAAAATACATTCAGGAAAGAACACGCACGCGCACACACACACACACAGACACACACACAAATACATACATACACACACAAAAACACCATGTTCACAAGCAGTACAATATAAATAAGCTTGGTATCTTATTACAATAAAACTCACAGTACACTGACCTTCTTATAAAGCTTGGTTGCACACTGTGGTAAACACAAAGGGAACACAGAATTCTATTACATTCTGTACCATGCACAGAGGTCCAGCTTTATGTTTACATCTCACACTCCGATTCAATGTCTTCTCAAGGCTGCCGGCCTCCGACGCTGCTTTACCACTACCTCAGAAAAAACTCAGTACCTCTAAAAATGCAGGCTGCTGCACAGTCAAGTAGGGGGGGATGGGGAGATTATTTTTCTTTTTAAATCAACAAGACAGAACACAAATGCTCTCAAAACTGTTTGAAACCAAAGGCAAAACTACACACACAAGAACATTACAACAGCAAACATATTTGACGTCCTTTGAAACATTGGATCCCTAGGCACTTTTCATTACAGAAAAATGCTCACAGTGTATACTTCATGACAGACTGTCACCTTAAGAGGAAAACAATGCATTGGCAATAAATAGACATGTATAATACATGATCAGTCAAACACACAGCATTAGACATTTTCACAAGATCTCATCCTCCACTTCCTAAAAAAAACAAACAAACCAACAGTCTTCTCTTCCAGGAGCAATATCAGTCACATAGGCTGAAACTAACTTTAACAATAATATTACAATAAGTTACAGTTAAATACAACCTTATGAAAATACCTGAGAAAGCAATAAGATAATTGTGACATAAGAACAGTGGATTTGAACTTGAGTGGCAAAACCTATTGCCATCATCACCACTAGGTGGCAACCAAGCGGTTTCTATGTTTATGACTCAGTACCATGGACACAGCCAGAGAGGGGGGAAAAAAAGGACTAGTAAATGAAAATGAAAAAATTAGATGGATCGATGCCAAGTTGTCTGCTATGTGCAAAGTCTCTAGAAAATAGCTGGTACACATTGGCTGTACGGGTTGCTCCAGGATAATGGTCTTTACTCTGACATCTTGACACAGTACAGTACTAACTTCGTAAAATATTCAGAAGTGCAGAACAAATGAGAGCACACCCCTCCCTATACGCACTGTGTACTTCTGACTAAATCAAGGGAAGAATAAATGCTATCGTAAAGTCAACTACACCAAATCATCAATACGACTGACAGGGCTCTTGAGCGGATTGTGCTACAAGTTTTGCTGACGTCAGGCTTTTCTGTGAAATACTATGCAGCTGTATACAATCCACAGCGTAACACAACACTGACTCACAAACACTTTTAAATACAAGTCACTGTCTATAGTCGTAAACAACAGGACAACAGTTCACATTCAGAACAGATCAGGAGCTACGTTAGGATATACAGTACATTGCTGTAATCTTCTGCCACACAGAAACCCAGCTGTGTCAATGAAACAAGTCCATCAATTTCAAAATTCTGATTGTTTTGTCTAGAACCTATGACCCATATATGATATTCTTTGTGCAAAATGTAAGACGTTCATGGTGTTTTCACTGATGTTAAACATCATATACCGGTATACAGAAATGACCCACAAATGTACAGCTACTGGTCTTCCATTAATGAAAAGATAATAAAACAATGTACATGATTAAACTTACTGTTGAGTCTTAAAGCATTGTAAAGAAAAATAGTTCTATTTTGAAAAAGTCCTCAGTTTTGTTGCATTCAGATTTTGCAAACCACTTTGGACAAAAGTGACAGACTAATGGAAAAGTGGAGCAGGAGGCACGATGAATGTGCTCATTAAATGTCATCTCTAACATAGAGCGATTGGCTGCATACACATTGGAATGCCACTAGTGCCCCCAGGAGAGGTCCAGAACAAAGAGCAGGAACATTACAACACAAAGCACACACAAAGACAAAGACACAGACACACAGTCTCTCACATTCACAGACAGTATCACTCACATATACACACACAAAAAAAAAAACCTTGCAGACATAGTCCATCTCGCACACTCTCAAAACAAATCTCAAACATGCGTGCACACCAAAACATACACACATCTTTCTCACATAGACAGATCTCTCTCACTCACACAGTCACTTTCACACTCTTCACAATGTACAGGTGCATGTAGTGCCTTACCAAAATGTGCACACATGAGTGCACACACACACACACACACACACACACACACACACACACACACACGCACGCACGCACGCACGCACGCACGCACAGACACATACATTCCAACATTAAACCAGCAGACCTTTACTGCTAGCAGTGTAGATCAAACCATGGGCCTTTAGAGGTTAAAGCAATAGGTCTCTCTCACATGATCTATTCAAGAGGGTGCTGCCGAGACGCACAGCTGATCAGCACAGTCAGGCAACTGGCCGGCGACAGCCGCTCATCAATAAACCCATCTTAATAGCCATTTCTGTGCAATTCAGAATCATCGAGAGACCTTCAAAGAAATAAAAACATCCCACCTAAAACTGACATGCTGATGCCTCATTTGCCATCATGCTCACAGTTGCTGTGTCGACTGTAATTCAGCGATATGTATAAAAGACTAGATTAGGACTTCAAAAAGCACTACACTGGATAAAGAAGACCGTAACATTACAATCAGGAGATGCTTTGCTATTTTGATTTCAAGGGAAACAATCTCGGTCGGGTCTTCTGGGGAGGGCAAGTCTGCTGCTCTAGACCTGCTGCACCAGGCGACGGTAGTGTGGCATGACTTTGCTGTCGGGCAGATACAGGGCCATTTCCAGGGCAACCAGGACTGTGAATTCGAGAGGAATCAGCTCCCGTCGATTAATACGGAAACGCTCCTCCAATTTCTGAAGGAGAGCAAGAGAATGAGAGAACAAGAAAAGAGAAAAGGGAAAGAACAAAACAAAAACCAAAAAATGGGAATTAGAGAAGTGAAATCACAGTCTGAGGTACGAAAAATGTGACCATGCTGTCATTAGTTATGTGCCGTCTCCTTTCTTCTGGGACAGCTTGTTCTTCACAGTAACAACACAGGAGTTGAATGAGCTGCACCCTGACCAGAGTACAGACTGTTCCATGTGCACAACCCTTCACCAAACAGAAAACTCAGGCACACGTGAAGTGGGAACACGCTGCGTAGCTCAGTTAATATGTGGCAAGAAGCTTCCTCTGAATTCTATTGATAAAGAGGCCTGGTTCACATTCATAGCAAAAAGATGCTACAGTATTCATGGTTGGCCAATTATTTACTTGCATAATTATACCTCATGTTTTACATTTGTTGCACTACACACTGGATATGAATAATAATGATTCCTACATAGAGTGTAGGAAGTCTCTTAGGATTAAAAGATGTGTGACCAAATGAGCTTGAACTTGACGGTGTCACCCAGCAAGGTGCAGTGTTGAGTTCACACAACAAAGGCACAAATACTGCACAGTATACAGATAGAAACACACACACGCACACACTCCTGTGTGTGCACACTCACATCAATGAGCTGCTTGACCTCGTGCTTCTTGAGGTCACTGCTGATCTTGGCGGCCAGTAGGACGCAGGCGGCCGACACTAGCTTGCGGTTGTGCTTGTTAAGGCGGCCCTGGAGCACCAGCTTCTCAAAGTAGACGTACGCCATGGCGACCGTCACCGGCTGCAGGCCACACTCCTCGCTCACCGCACGCATCTCTCGCTTTAGGCTGGTAGGACAAAAGGATAAAATGACAGGGGGATGAGAGCAGAAGAAAGGATGAAAAAAGAGGGCATTGGGAGTGGAAGAAGGGATGTGAAGAAAAGGGAGGGGGGTTGTAAGAGCAGGTCTGAATAGAGGCCATTATCTGGAGGTTAATGTACTGTACCGAGTGCTTGTAGTACAAGTCATCGCTACAACAGCCTCGGGTGGTTAAATTATAACGCAAACTTAAGCCTGGTCATCACCTTTATGTTCTCGTAACATGGCCATTACAATCACTGCTGAAAGGAGAAAAATATTATCCACTACCAACTAATATCTTGACATTTCTACATGACAACTAGTGTACATAAGTCTTGTTTTCAATCACTGCTCAATTACTGCATATGTTTAACAAGACAGTGCCTACACAGTGGTAAACTTAATTCAAAAGGTGTTTACTAAATATACAAAGGCAAATATCAGTGGTGGCAGTGGTCATTTGTACCTTCTGATCTTGCTTAGGGTCAGCTTGATGTGGGGGAACTTCTCCCTGAACGTCTCATTCATGTCCTTCTTCAAGTCAGATGGTTTGACATACTCGATCACTGTTGTCTGGGGGAAACAAAGCCTTTATTGTACACTCATCTGCATGTTCCAGTCTTACAGTTGCTGGTTTATGACTGTAAGACTTGTAAGGGCTTGCACTTTGGAATAAACCTCCCCAACAGCCCTGGTTAATGTCAATGTGCAGGGCTGTGTAACATATTAAGTCTCTCTCTTTTGGCCTGGAGGTAATCATGCAGCTTTAGGTCTGAGGCTACTCTGGCACTGCGTATAGCAAGCACTGGAATGAGAAGAAACCACAGGAGGACACTGGAATGAAAATCTACAAAGGAATCCCACAACACATTCCACTTCAACATTGTAGTTCTCCACCCGTCAGCTTTGTATAAGCTAGGAATTGACCTTCCTTTCTTTTTGTTTCCCAGTTGTGCCCGAATAGCATGAGCGTGAACAGACTAAACCTTTGGATGATGTCAGGGATGACTGGGAGTTAGTCATGAGCACAAGCCTAACAACTGAGCTGTTGGCTGTTTGATGTAATGACTGAAACCATGGTGACCATTGCAACAGATTGTTCACAACAAAATAACTCGGGGAAAAAAAAATCTACTGAATCTACACTCCATGAAGACTTGCAAATAACTCAAATCGGTCACCCAGGGACACATTCCTGAACACCATCGACGACCATCGACTCCACATGGGCTGCCCATAATTGTCACCAACATTCATAATGTGTCTTAAAAATGGTGAGGTCTCTCCACAGCTTAATATGTTATTATGTCTGGGGGAGGGAGTGAGAGGCTCACCACATAGGAGGCGAAGATCAGCACCCTCTTATGCTTGCCACAGGGCCACTGCGGGTCACTCAGCAGGTTGGGGTCGTAGTCACCCAGCTCATCCACACCTGAGGAACAGAACGCAGCTGGGAGTGAACACAATACACATATATTCCATTTAAAGTCTCCTTTCACAGTGAATTTCTCTCCAAATGAACTATAACCAAAGGATTAAATAAAGTCACATATAAGTATAAATTTAGTTCTTTGTAATGACACATTCCAGTTCAAGAATGGCTCTAATAGAATGGTTCAGATAGGTAATACAATACAAATATCTAGGAAGGATTTGTCTGATCTGAACAAAACAAATTAGCAGATGAAGATGTTGTAGCCCCTGGTTAACCTGTTGTCCCTGATGGGTTTTGCTTCCTATACCTGTGTCCGTTGTGCTGTTGAGGCGCGCAGGCGTGAAGCTCTTCTGCACGCTATTGCGATTACAGGACTTGGGCGTCTGGGCTGTGCAGGCGTCAGGAGGGCCGCTGCTCTTCTGTCTCACAAGGGCATTAGTGGGCAGCAGGAAGCGGGCATAAGACACCGTCTGTGGAGGGAGGGCAAAGATTACAAAACACACATTCTTTCGAATCAGATCAATTCATGTCGGTGGAATTTTCTGTGCGACCAGCGCTGTATGTGATTTTATGAGAACATATCTGCCTGATGCTGCAGTGTGATAATGTATAAGTGCCTGTACTCCCTAATTACTGAAAACCAATTAAACCTTTGTACTGATGCTACCATATTCAACTGACTGCAGTTCCCACTGCTATGTGGATTCACAGACCAAACATGGGCTAGATGATAATAAGATAATGATTGCTGACCAAGATTAGGACACTTTTAATAAAATGTATTTTAATAAAGGCATATTTAACATAACTTACAGGGTTCCCACTGTAAGCCAAATTTAAAATTTCCTGACTTTTCCATGACTTTCCTTGACTCAAAAGCTGCATTTTCATGACCTTCTCTATAAATAATTGTACAGTATACCGCCAAAAATGCTGTGTTTTAAACCAATCATTTTGTAATCTCCATTTTCAGGTTCTTGTGTTTTCAGTGCAACAACTTAACAGGTTAACCACAACAACTCAGGTAAGGCATGAGAGAAGTTATAATTCCTGACTTTCCATGTCTGGAACAGGCTGTACTGAAATTCCATGACTTTCCAGAGATTCCATGACCAGTGGGAACCCTTAACTTAGCAGTTAGATTTTTTTTTTATAACTTTTAGCTTCAGCAAGGCCACGAGAGACTGCTATTCAAATGAATCATAACCCAGTGCACACACAGTCTGAATGGGCTAGAGCTCAGACAGAAGGTAATACTACAATACTACCCACAGCTGGAGACTAGTCTAATTAAAACAGTTGTGCCCCATATTCATTTCATAAATATTGGAATGCCATTCTCTCAATAGGGATCAGACTCATAAACAAGGGGCCAATGCGCTTAACTCTGAGCCTAAAAACTCAATGGCAACTAAGCTGTGCAGAGGTAAGCCCTAGGTGCCAGAGCACCGCAAAGCAATTACATTTCTTTCACGTCAGAGAGCTCATTTTCCCAAAACGATCCCTAAACAGCATTACATTGCAAAGCGCTTTGGGATCACTGCAGACTACCGGTAATGAAATCTATTCATTTATGTTACATCAGAGGGAGATTTGAGTCTAGATTCTATATGAGTGAGCAACTGTAGCTACTGTTAACACCCGTGACTCTGCTGGCTAACTATCAGCGGACTGATGTCAAGGCGATGGTCATTCACCTTCCCAAATGCTCCCAGCTCCACGCCTTCCAGGCCAGGCACCATGTCTGGGGCGCCTCCTGAGGAGTTCCTTGGTCTGTGGGGCTCCAGTTTGGGCTCACTGGATAAAGGAAAAATAACATAAAAAGTAAAAGAAACAAACAAAAACAGAAACAAAATAATTAAAAAAAAAAGAACAGAAACAAGAACAAAGGAAAAAATGAGGAAAGGAGCAGAAAGCCACAGATAAAGTTAGTCACATAGACTCAGAGGACTGGAACACTGTGGAAAGGAAATGGTTATTTCTGCAGTTCACCTCAGGCAAGCAATCTAGTACTGACATCAAACAGACTCTGTGCCTGTGCCTGTGGCTGCTGTGTACCCTGTGACTAAACATGTGGAGATCCCCATGATGACTGAAGACATGCAGTCCAAAGGCTTTTCTACAGCACCCCAAAGACCTGTTTTCACAGCTATCCAAAATACACTACCCATTCCAAAATCATGACTTCCCTGAGCACCATTTGAATAACAAATTTAAGATGGGCCCTCAGAACATGTAGCCTGGACAACGGACAAAAGAGCGCATTTCAATATGCTCTGGTAGATCCTCAACGTCAGTGCTGAGGATGTACTAGTCAGCAAGGCTACGAAACATGGTCTTCCCTAACAGAATAACCAGTAACAGGTATTTATAATAATAATAATAATAATAATAATAATGTATACTATTTTAATCCCGTGAGGGAAATTTAGTCTCTGTATTTTAAGCCAATCGTGAATTAGTGAGACACACACAGCGCAGGCAGCCCGGGTTGGGTGCCTTGCTCAAGGGCACTTCAGCCATGGTCCACTGGTCGGGGATTGAACCGGCAACCGGAACCCTCCGTTTACAAGCCCGATGCCCTAACCAGTAGGCCATAGCTGCCCCATTGCTGTTTTCACAAAGCAGACCAACTGAATGATGACCTGCTGTGAGGTGCTTTGTTATTGTGTAGTGTTATTTTGTTTTCATCTGTTATAAGGATTACACGCAAATCTTTTCTTTAGAATTAGATCAGCACTAAACAAAAAATGCAGATTAGTCTAGCCTCATTGCTGAAAACAAAGAGTCAGTCTGGTTATTTCTGGGCTCAGCCATGCTGACAAGTAAAATAAGAAAAGACCTGCACCAAGGCATTATCTGGTTGTAATCGGCTCCACTTAAATGCTCAAAGGTGAGAAATATCTGGTTAGTAGGGTACACAGAAAAGAAACCACACTCTTCCTGTTGCACAGCTTTGCATAAGGCACTTAAGTTTAGTCAAGATGTGTACGTCATGTGTGCACATGTGTGTAGCCTGTGTGTTTGTTTTGTTGAAGTGTTTTTGTTTCTGTGGTGACTGTGGTGTACTCTGTACCTGCAGTGAAAGCTCTCCCCATATGGCAGAATAGAGAAAGCAGCACACAGAGACCGCTTGGCACATATCAGCACAATCCTGCAGAACACACACATACACACACAACATACAACAAACACAGGCAGCACGTACAGACAGAACAAACAGCGTCAGTCCTCCTCTACGAAACATGCTGCTGCATTCACACAACACAACACAACACAATACAATACATATCAAGGGCATAACCTAGCTAGCTGAGCGACAGCCTGCATCCACATGCAGCATTCACAAACAGCTTCACTGTCACAGCACTCTCAAAGCTCCATCTCAAGGTGCAACACTGTTGAAATGAACCAAACACTTTCTTGCGTTAACGCTCATCACTCCCACCCATGCTAACTACAAGGAAGTCTCTCACCCAAACACCAGCTGTCAGAGACAGCAAATTAATTCATACTGTACCAAACGACTCGACTCGACCAGACACGGACAATGGTTATGTAACGGCTGGTCACCACTACACACTTGATCCAGGTCTTACACAATGACACTGACTCGCTAATCTGGTAAATACTTGCAAAATGTCACCGTAATATTGGCACAATTCGAATAATAGACTCAGGACATTAGAGTGATCTTGAGAAAAATCATCCTGTTATTTTCCTACTCTTTCACCAAAACAATAAACAAGTGAATGAATGAATGAATGAATGAATAAATGAATGAATACGCCCACCCATTTTGACTAATAAAATTTCATAACCTTGCTGAGACTTTTCAATGACCTACAAGAATAACAAAAGTGAACTGAATGCAATTCAAAAATTCCATATTTACCATCACAGGGTGGAGTATATGGCTTATAAAATGCATTCTAAACATTCTAAACACAAATAACAGTGAGAGAGTCTTATTCCAACAGAAAGAGTGTCAATATGCATCAAGGCCACAAAAATGATGACATTTCCAAAACCTTTGAATGAATTCAATAAATTCACTGAATTCCATGATTTCCAGACCTGGAAATGTGATTTGAAAATGTTATGATTTCATCAGGTTTTCCATAAACATAAGTAAGAATCCTTACAAAGGCAAAACAACATTGAAAGGGACATCCTGCTTCACAGACACCAGGAAACTACTTTATGCATACAGGAAACAAAAGTAGAGGAAACAAATTAAAAAAAAAAAAAAAAAAGGCTCTGTGGCTGTTCTCTGCATGAGCGTGTGGCTGAGTGCAGATGCACGCTCAAACTTTCCAGTACAGTTCTTCAAACAGCGCCTTCGCTGGGGCTACTTCTCAAGATGAATCAGGGTTAAACTACAACAGCTATGGATTCTGGATCTACAGTGTCTGGGTCCATGCGATGCACATATGGCACTGCAGAGTTGACCAATAGTATGCGAGTAAGAGAGTGCGACTGAGTGCTGACCTGTCTGTGAATAGTGCAGCTGACGACGTCTCATATCACAACCCAATTTCATGGCAGCATATTTATGTTATGAATCTGTGCCAAGAAGGTCACTGACAAGCCTACAGTATACAGTATGTGTGTGTGTGTGTGTGTGTTTGGACGAGAGGTGAAGTTGTTCACAGATTAATTCCAAAAGGACACTTAAGACAGAGACAAAGATAGGTCAAACACGAGAGAGCGATGCCAAGGGCCCTCCGACAGGCTTCCCCTGATTTATTTCTGTCGCAGTCTCCATACACAGCACTTAGTGATAGAGGGGATATTCCGTTTCACTTTCACCATCTTTTATTGCTCCGCCGTGGCAGTTGTATGGTGGTGCTATTTCCAGGAGGCCAGCCCCGCTTGCCGTTTTGATTCTTATCAACTGCTGATTTCATTTTCCAGCACAGCAGCAGCAGCAGCAGCAGCCATCGAGGCGAACCTGTTTCCATGTCAGTCTGTTAACGGGCCTAACTGAGTTACATACAAGTAAGAGGCCATTACTTATGACTGCCTTATTAGATTAGGGAGGAGTTCAACGAGGCTTGCAGGTCAACACCTAAAAGAAGACCATGCTGAGATTCTTTGTTTTCAATGCCTGTGGATGCCAGACACAAGGCACAATTTACAGCTTATCACTGTTTGACTGAGGAACAGAGCTGATTAAATTTGTTTTGTTCACAAGGACCAAAATGAGCTCCACTTTATTCCCTACCCTGGATGTGTTTGTGTGTGTGTGTTAAGGCAAAAAAGATTCTGTATAGAGTTGAGGAACCGGAGTCGGTCAAAAAAAGCACTAACCTGCTGCCTCGTGTGTCGTACTGCCTCATATTCTTGATGAAATGGACCTTCTTGGATGCCCTGGGCCCAGGAGAACCTGGCCGGTTTTGTGTGCTGTGAGGATGACAAATCAGATCAAAACGTCACAAACATCACACCCGTTCTCATCCAAAAGTACCATGCCAAGGAGCATATGTTCCTTCAGACCTCACACATGGGAAGATTTGATTTGACACTATTTGATATAGGCCTAGGTCCTTGATGTTTACATAAGGCACCAGTCCTTTAAGGACGTTTAAGGACAGCTTACTGCTGCTCATAATCTGGAAGATCAAAGAGGAGAATTGAAAGACTGACTGCCTTGGAGGGGAATGTTTGTGAGTGGTACCAGCTGGAAGAATCAGCCTGGCATCAATCACACAGGAACAGATCTTACATAAGAGGTGTTAATCTTCCAGTCGGTGCATATTGGGGAGCGAGGTTGGTGGGTTAGTGAATTTAGAATGGAGAGCAAAGGTTTATAACAGTGACCTTAAAAGCTGATCTGAATGCTTTCTTTAATTAAAAGGGAGAATGCAAGGACACAATAAAACAACTGGCTCCAAGCCCCGTACAATTCCTGTCACTGTCAGTGAACCCTGATTATGGCAGTCTAGCCCTGAGACTAAGAGCAAATGCTGTACCCATTCAGGGGGAAACTGACTGCTTGCTTCCCTAATAAAGATATTTGTGAGCAGGTGATGTTCAGCTTCCTTGTCAAACATTATTCAGATATTCTGCTGCAGACAGAATAGGCTGCAGACTAGATGCGGGGCAACTGTGGTGCATCAAAGCAACTCATTAGAATTTCTTTTTTGTTGTTGTCGTTCTGGCATAACTAGACACTTTTTCTTGAAATGCTAGTCGCCCATTTAACCTAAGTGTCTGAACTGTTAGCTTGGTCTTGTTTTATTATGTATTGGGCAAGATTAACGCGAGTTAAATGAGCATGCCACAATCACAGTCAGTGAACTGTGTAACTCATCACCACCTTGTGTTAATTCAACCTCCAGTTTAGTCACATCTGGTTTGACAAGACATGCATACGAGGTAACAATGTAATGCAGGCTTATCAGACTGCTACAGTTTGATATTCGTTTTAAACAAGGATGGAGAACAGTGGGAGAGTGCCCAACATTTCTTGCTTTGTAAGTTAACCTGTTGAAACGTTAAGTGAGACCAGATTCCTTTTTAACATAAAGGACTGATGACGACAAAGGTTCATCGCGTACCCGTGCAAAAGCGCAGGTTGTTTTCCAAGGTCAAAAAACAGCGCTAGGAGATTTCCTGTTCTCATGGCACTTGTCATTTGGTTACATAGGCACATCTCCATCCACCGGTTTTGCTTGGAGAGTAGTAGATTTCATTGTCACTCAACTAGGAAACTGAAACTACCTGTCGAATGTCAGGACAAAGTGAAAGTAACCATCCATCTCTGTAACCTGTTCGTGTAACGAAAGATAAACCGAGGCTTGCTGAAGTAACGTTACACCAACATGTCAAATCTGATTTGACTAGCTAGCTAATAATATCTTATTGCGTAACGATTTTGAGTCAAGAAACTGAAACCACTTGTTTACTATGGTAACTTATCGACACCACGTCTGTCTTTATCGGCACAAACTTAAATACACGATAACAATTGATCATGTACAAATCAACTGAAGAAGTGGACCAAGTCATTATTTTAAAATATCAGGCACATCTTGGCAACATGCCGCCGCATAGCAGTTGTCGCTGACAGCACAAACAAAGAAAAGCAGCTGCATCATGCAGACGTAGTAGCTAGCTGACTAACGTTAGCAGCAATAGCTTTAAGAGGGGTATTTCAACATGTGATAAACCAAGACGACAAAGATGTAAGGAAGAAAGCTATGTAACAGCACCAGGGAACATAGTCTAGCCTGTCAATCCGCTAACAGTATACCTACCTTTGGCGGACATCTGAAGGCATAAAGTTACAACTCTGAACTGAGGTCAGAGTAGGCGACTTGCTAGCTCCCAGAAGGGGATTCTGAGGTCCAGAGGTCGGGGAGAGAGGGGATCCCTGAGACGACAAAGGGTCTGTCTTTCCGCTGCTTTCCAGCAATCCCTCACTGACATTACCCCCGATACCGGGAGATGCCAAAAACAATACAGGTGGAAAGGTGTTAGTCCTCGGTAAAGGAGTAGTAACGCCCCCGCTAACTGAGGTTGACAGCTGGGTGAAGGTTCCGTAGCTGCTTGTTGTAGACAACGGTCCGACCACTGAAGCTCCTGCGTCCAGACTTCGGTGCTCGGCGGCTTTAGAACATGGGTTACCATTGTTTAAAGGGTATACTGGTTTTCCATCTAAAGATATATTAGTTAGGAACAAAAGTGCTGCTTGCCTCCGACGCGAATCTTTACTTTTTCGCAGGTGTACTTTGTGCGTTTTGGTCGCGTTGGTGCCTGTGCCACAGTGTGGACCGCAAGCTGCGGCCGCCATTCTAGAGTGTGAAGACATACGGTTCAAACACAGACAAAACGATGAAGCCGGCGACGGTGGTTTTCCACTCCCACTGACTGTTCATTGGCTAGAATGGCTGAGTTATGCGTGTATTTTGGGTCTTTTAGAAGACGATTGGTTGTCGGCACTTTGTTCATAAATTTGTAGCAAAGACTTCATTATTAAGTCCATGGCGGGATACATGAAAACATTTTAGGCCCCGTTGCAAACCAACTGGGTAATTCTTTAAAATTGAAAGATGATATGGATTGTATTAAAGAAGAAATCAGGTGTGAATCGATCCATAGCCCTGTTGTTCAAGATCACTGAGTGCTGTATGTTGGGAAAATTGATTCAACAAATAAAATAGTGAACCGGCAACTAACACTAAGTGAATGGGGCACAGTAACTTACTTTCACTGTTACTGATTCGTTATTCTGTCTATGTTGCATAAATTTTTCTGGTTCTCTTTCCCACAGACAACATTCAGTGGCCTTGAAAACAGGGCTACTGATTGATCCACACCCAATTTCTCTACCCATCGTAGAAATAGCCAACAGCTTTCACGAAAGGTGTGACAGTAATGTCTGAAATTACTTTGGCTACAACACATCTTCACTCAACTGTCTAATGCATTCAGTGAAAATGCATTCTAATGCATTCATTAAATTAGCCTACATTCAGTCATCAAGCAATATTTTTTTCAGATGAATGAGTGAAATGTGCTTGAACCTGTTTAACCTGCCCTAGAACCAAATGACAATAATCCACAAATTTGTCAAGCGAAAAGCAGACACAAGTGATTACTTTTAAATACGAGGACAGAGGTTATGAAAACATAGCTCTCATCCTCTCATTTAGAACTGGACTGTTGGCCAGCCTTGTTGTGTTTCATAATCTACTGATTCAGTATTCAGGCAGGGAGATGGGATTTAGCTTCTTACTGTCACTTAGTCTATCTAGAACAGTCTGTTTTTTCTGCTGCAGTTTACTGAATTGAGTGTGGGGTACAAGCAGCATGTTCTTGCATCACAGAGGCAGGGAATGTTGTATTTTTCCCTTAGTAGTAACTTGACTTAGTAACCTGCTTGAATGTCAGCCATACCATATAGTCTGACAGTAGACAGATGTCTGAGACATGACTCCTCTGTATTAACATTCCACACATAGTATTGGAGGTAAGCGCTACATGTCTTGACCCAGTGGCAGGTGGTAAAGAAACAGGAGGTAGAGAGTATCTGGAGGACTGATGTTTTCTTGGCAATGGCTTGAGATTTTTACAGAACGGTGGGGGTAGCTTGATGCCATGTCTGGCTTCTGGTATGCTTTATGTAATCCGGGATGTTACATCATTGTGAGATCATAAAGTCGACCTTTGTGTGTGTGTGTGTCTGTGTGTGTTTTAAAGGGGTGTGCCTGTGTACACATTCATGCTGTCCTGTTCATCCACAGAGCAACATTCACAATTCATTGTGATTATGGGTCTTGACCATGTAGTGCATGAAAATTTGTCTCTTTTAGTAGTTGCTTCATTTGATAAAATAAATAGTTACTATACTTTTTAAAATACTTTTTTTAAGTCTACAAATTGAAGTTGTAGGTAAGAAGAAAAGTTATAACCTTGTTTGCTTATAAATTGTATAATCAGACTAATAAGACATCTGGTCTTCACAGGTGGCGGTGAAGTTTAGCATTATGTTCCATCAAAGAATATTTCTAGTGTCAAGAATAGAAGCAAAAAACAAACAAAAACATAATCTGAATAAACTGTTTGGCTAGAGAGCCAGTAAACACATTGCTTTTATTTTTCCAAGAACATCATCACTAAAATTCTCAGCTTTATTTCGCAGTGAATAGCAACAGTCTGGTATGATGGGTTAAGGCTTTGTATTTAAGTTTGTGTATCTGAAATCAAGTCCCACACAAACCAGATGGAATGCGTTGACTATTTCCATTTCTTCGTAGCCTACAGTACAAGTGAGGCTGAACTGTGGGATAGCAGATTCAACAGTTAGCACCAACAAGAAGCTTGGTCTTTGCTTCCTTGTACCATTACAAATCTCTGTTTGCATGTAAAATGGTTTTGGTACCTGTTAAAAGGAGTGTATTGCATTTACTTGCTAGTTTAAGATAGGTTTGAAGCAACACTGCCAGAACAGCATCCTATCATGTCTTAGAAACAGCCGCTCCCAACCCTCTGACTGCTTACACGTGCCTCCCCAAAATTGTACTTTCAGGAAAAAAAAGACAATGGGCCCCATTCATCAATATCTTCCCGGTTTAAGAATGTTCTTAAAAGGTCACATTTAAAAGATTTAAATCCTGTGATATTTTACAACATCAGGATTTATGAGATGCAACAAATAATTATTTTGTACAGTTATACCACTGCTCAAGGGTTAAAGTGCTCTTGAGTGAGTGTAGATTTAGTTTTTATCTATGAACAAATACCAGATAGGAAAACAATGGTGAATGCAAAATCTTCTTAGAAATGGTTGGTAAATGAGGCCCACAGTCTTCAATTCCCAAATGTGGTGAAGAAAATATCCTCATGTATTTGAATTCGTGCAAGACCAATGTGGCACATTCTAGTACCTTTACAATATAAGCACTGACTCTGCTTTGACTCGTAGGCATTAATTTGACACATGGACTGAAGCAAGCACTGGAGAAATGAGCACACCTACTGGCTATTCATTAGTCTTATTCACAAGAGCCACTTATGTTTTTACAATATGTAATCACCCTAAACCAAAAAAGTCAAAATGAAAAACTGGGATGTAAACCAAAAAGAATGCTGAAACTGGAATTTTGCAATCACTGTGAAGTAATAATTCTACTTGGTAAAACTCTGGTAGCAGAATTTTCCTTCTTTTTGTCTTTTTTTTTATTGCACAGCTCTTTTTTGGATTTATATGAAATGGCATACACTGTTCAAACTTGAAGGCATACTTTATGGAGAAGCATGGGGCTTATCCTAAACAACAGCAACAAAAAAACTGAATGTAAACATGTAAACATACTGATATCTGCATTGCTACAGAAGACAGGTCAGTTCACAACTCAGCCTATTTTTGTTCATCTTGAAATGTCCTACCAACCATTTTGTTTTTCGCAACACTGATAACATAGCTCAACATCACTTCATTACTTTAGCATATCACAAGACTGACTGGCCAGACTTCTCTCTGAAGTTCTGGTGCCTACCTTCATTGTCATGTGTGCTTTTGTTTCTCCATCAACACATTGCAAGAGTCGTCCTGTTTCAGGACTACGTAAGGCCTTATCTGATAATCCTGTGCTTCTGCATGTCAATGATAACTAGAAGCCGCGAACTGTGGCTTGTCAGAGAGCATATTTCTGGTGTATGGCTGTTGACACTAGCTGCTACAGAACTAGTGTTAAACATCCATTATTTTTCTTCACAATGGCTTTTTTTTCTTAATCTACAACACCATCATGTAAAATTGAACTCTGACCATTTTTAGGACACCCTCTTATGGATAATTCCACACAAGCAGATAACTGAGGTTTGACAGCTGACCATGTTTGACCTTGCCCATAGATGTCAGTATTACTCAGAAGTACCCAACTACACAGTGGTGCATCAAAACAGAATCCTCCCACATGACATCAGGACACTGTAAGACATTACTATAAGTGTCAGCACCACTCTGTTTCTGTTTTAGCACTGGCCTGCAGGCCAGCCTCGATCTATATAACACCCCTTGATTTCTCCCCATATCTCTTTCAGGGTCGGAGACCCTAAGCCCTGGTTTGATGTGGTGGCTACAAGCCACAGCGGGGTCTGGCTGGAGGGCAATAGAGGAGCCCATCTGTTAGTCACACTGTGGTCTCGTACTCCATTAGCTCCTTGGGTGTGCCCAGGCAACGATATTGGATCCTGGGCGTGATCGGCGCTGCGCTCTCCAGCACCAGGATGGTCTTGCGCAGCCTGCGGTCGATGAAGTGGGCGTCCCAGGCCGGGTAGCGTTTTCTGGGCAAGTCGATACGAATCACCGGCCCCTCTGTCCGGGGTGTGAGTCGCGGGGCTGGGGTGCGGGTGGTGCCTGCCGCTGGCCGCACCTGAAAGACGTCCCCGCCGCCTTCCCCACTGCCTTCCCCACCTTTAGTCCTCTGCAGGGTCCTGGGCGGACTGCTCACCAGGTCCGGTGGCGGTCCAGAGGCCGGCGACGCCACCACACATGGCTCCATGGGTGCCACAGCTGTGTCCTCCACCACGCAGCAACCCAGAACTCCGCCGGTCACAGCTCCGTCTGGGTGAAGCAGGCAGTAGTAGACAAACATGAAGAAGGTACCCAGCGCATAGCTGCACGCCACCACACACACAACCACCACTGCGTAGAAGTCCGAGATGCGCGAGCCACGGTACAGAAACCAGGCAGTGGTCAGGGCCACGTTCTCCGCCAGCACAATCAGGCTGTAGAGCACCAGCCGGCAGCGCGTGGGGCCCTCACGCACACTGAACCAGCAGAACACGTAGATGATGCCCACCATCATGTTGTAGATGATCTCCTCCCACTTGGACATGCAGAAGTCCGTCTCGCCCTGGATGATCCAGAAGGTCATGGCGCACCAGTGGGCCACGATGAAGATGCCGAAGTAGAGCTGGAAGATAGAGGCGAACAGGGCGAAGGCCATGGTGCGTGCGCCCACCGTGAAGAGGTGCCACAGCATCTGCACTACTGCGGCCTTGTAGGTCATGGGCAGCTTGTCATCACGGGAGTCACGCAGGGCCTTCTGGTAGGAGGCCATGATCCAGGCCAGAGAAATCAGGGATGCAGACGCTGAGAGGCCTGGGAAGGGAAGGTGGAAGAAAGGAACATTCTGAATCTAGAATTAAGCAAGAGAGGTGTTTGACTACAGGAGACACTGAAAAGGCAGATTTTGTGACAAAAGACACGTTTCATCTTTAGCATGAAAGAAAATGATAAAAGAAGTTAGATTGAAAACATGAAAGAAATTAATTTTTCACCTGATTTACTGTATGATGAATCATTTTACATGTATGAATCATGACATGTTTGCATACATTAGCATGATAATCTGCCATGGGGATAGCTGTGGTCTACTGGTTAGAACGAAGGGTTGCCGTTTTAATCTCTGACCACGGCTGAAGTGCCCTTGAGCAAGGCGCCTAACCCCTCACTGCTACCCAGGCACCACTGTAGCAGGCAGCCCACTTCTCTGGGATAGTGTGTGCTTCACCTCACTGTGTGTTGTGTGTGTTTCACTAATTCATGATTGGGATAAATGCAGAGACCAGATTTCCCTCACAGAAAGAGTATATATACCTATATATATACCTATGGTAAAGGGTAGGCTACCTATGAATTCTAAGTACAAAGAATGTCCAGTGTAACTATTGTCCTTGTGTAGTTTATTTTAGATTTCATCTTAGATTTTATGTGGAATGTGATAATAGATCTCAAATCTCAAATGTTAATTATAAGAAAAAAGGTACAAGAAAATCATGTCAAACTCATGCATGAATGGATGAAATCAAATGAAGGACTTCAAAGTCCTCGTAGTAAAATTGAAAGGAAGAAACAGACTTGCCTGACACTGCAGAAAGAGCCAGAAATGACTGCTCTCCTGAGTTTCGAAAAACTGTCATGAATATTTGATCAGCTTCCTGTCTGACTGTTATTCGGCTCCTTCATCTGGCCGGCAAAACCAGATAAAAGACCCCCCTCTCCCTAATAACATCTCCCAGTCACGACATTAGTCAGCTCTTGAGTCCTCTCTGGGTCGCTCCAAGAGCGAGTCATTGTTATTGGAACCGCAGAGTGGAGACGAGGTCTATTACAGAACCACAACCTGTCATCATTTAGGGGCTCAGGCTTGGGACCTAAGGGGGCAAATGTGAAATGAAAATTTGAGCTGTGAAAGACCAAAGCTGTATAGCGCTGGAGCAGTGACCCTCACACTGTCAATTACAGGCCAAATAGATCAGTGGGATCAGACTAAATTAGATGGCTTTTTGGAGTCATGGCCTGTTGGCCACTTCCTTAATTAGATTTTGAGGTCTGCTGTCACTATAGATAAGACCCAGTAATATCCCTGCCTTCCCCTCTATAATGGACCTGTGAGACTGCTACACTGAAGCTACGTTTAAAATGGTGACTGAGACACACCACAACCATGCCATCTGAAAATGATAAAACAAAACATTGGTGTTTTACCATCCTCTGGGCAGTACTGACAGAAACACCTTCTTGTGTCACATTGGCTGACAGACATGAAGTGAAAATAAAATCCAGTTTTGCTTTATAACGACATCCACTAAGCTACTAAGGCACCATCCAAATTCAGTTCTCTTTTATTTGGCTTTGCGTGTGTGTGTGTGCGTGTGTGCGTGTGTGTGTGTGTGTGTATGTGTGTGTGTGTATGAGAGAGAGAATGAGGAAATATTTTAGGGGCTAGCACCATGAGAGTGTGTTACACAATCATTTTCTTTCTCCGACCTGATCTATTGTAACCAGGATGTGGTCAGTCATCAATGCTCACTGTGGTAGAGTAAGGCCAAGACCCAACAGGGATCTTTCAGAGTTGGCCAGAAAGTAGAATAATACTGTTGAAGATTCCCAGGAGGATTGTGTCTGTGAAAAAAACTAACACTACTTTTTATCTATTCAATGTGGTACACTTCTGGTCACAGTGCTGGGCAATGGGTTGAGCAATGTTACTAAGGAATGTCACTGTGTTGTCAGGGCAGCTTCCTTGTTGATATAGCAAACTTTGCACCTTCACTAGGCAACCTGTCATGACGCTTCCATGAAAACACACAAAACAGGTTGTGTGATTACCAAGCAACATTGCTCAAAATGTTGCATAATGAAACATCAACTCAATAATGATTTAAAGGTGTGTCCTAAGGCACCAACTGCTTATGGTGTGTTCATTATTGTTTATATCCCGTCATCTTAATCAAAAAATGACAAAGTCAAAATGATGAAGTCATTCCTATATTGTCATGTAAATGGCATGAGGATGTGTCTCATCTGAACTGGATTATTGATGTCTAACATAAAATGTAAAAATGGGTACCTAATTGCTTGCATCTGCAGCTGCAGTGTGAGACAACTGCTGCTTGGTTGTGAACTGGTTTCTGTCTTTCAGAACAGAGCAGCTGTCTTTGTTATTTGTTTTAATTTTTCAGGTAGATGGGGCAGTTGGCAAAGCTAATCCCTAGTCACAAGCTCTTACTGACTGCATACTGCAAGCTAATAGTGCTTTGCCATATTAAAAACTATAACACAGTGAGTAACACTGCCTCACAAAAACCTCCCATCTCACTTGTTTAGGCAAACTGGAACACATCTAGTGTTTAAGTTATTGTTTAATTATTCCAAAATTATTTCTACCATTACTTGTTTTAACCTTGCAAAAAGCCGTGTCAAGGACCATATACACCACATGTGATCATGAGCATATTATGTGCATTCATTATTAAAAAAGTAATGAAAGTCTTTAAAAGCAGCATGGCCTTATCCTGATGCTCTTCAAGGTCTTCCCGCCTGCCCATACTCAGTTCATGAATCATCCCAAGGCAGTAATATCTACAAATGCCGAGCACCATAATCATTAGTTTCCAGCCTGCACTTTGTAATTAGGAGGCTAATTTGCTGTTAGACTGCAAATGAAGTACAGGGCCTTCCCAACACAGGGGGCAAAAAGCTCAAGGCCTGGATCTTCATTAGTAAGCGCTACGAAGTGAGGTTGTGTTCCAACATGGGCCCCATTGTGCTATTAAATTAGAACCTGTGAGAGCCAGAGAGGCATTGTGTCGGCCAAAGGGCACAAGTGGGAACACCTGCCACAAAGTAGTGTTTTACAATCATAGTGAGGCAGAGGGGAGTGAGATAAGGTTAGAGGATGAGGGTCTGGCACTATAATCACTCCACAGTAACAACCTTACAACGCACACATGAAATAATTCAATGTCGACCGAGAGAACGACATTGGCAATTTTTTGTTGAGGGTGAGGGTGGTTGTTTACTCAATATGAGATGAAGTACATAATTCTGTATTTATCTGAAACCAGCTATACAAATGTCTGAGTGCCTGATAGTGTAAGACATGCATAATCATTTTCAATTTGATATAATGACATAGATTACACTGAAACTCCACAAGCATATGCTTACAATTATAAGACAACTGCTTGTTTAGTATTCATGTGAGCCATTTTGTCATAATACTAAATTATAAATTAGTCAAAATAAGTTGCTTAAAGGAGAAATCCAGTGTGAAACAATCTTTAGCCCTGTTATTTTAGGTTACCCAGTGCTGTCTCCAGGAAAAAGAACAAGAAAATTTGACCAAACATAGATTGAAAGTGAGTTTCTGCACCCCATTCAGTTAGTGTTAGCATTTGGTTCACTATTCGGAGTCATCAAATTTTCTCATTCTTTTTTCTACCGACAGCACTTGGCGACCTTGAACAACAGAACTATGGAATAATTCACACTGGATTTCACCTTAACCAGATAACTATATATGAGAGAATGCAGTTTTGTGTTTTGGTGTTTCAAGCCTTTTTGGTTTCGTGTGTTAATGTGTTTTTTTTTTTTTCAGATTCTCACCCTGCAGGGGCAGGACCTGGTTAGCCTGCACCATGATGCAAAGCTGCAGCACAAGCTGGGGGGCGCTCTTCAGGAAGATCTCCAGCAGGCGCAGCATGCTGATGTCAGCGCTCTCGAACATCAGGCGCCAGTAGTAGTGGCGCCGCTCACGGTCCCCCCGCCAGCGACTCTGCATGCCCAGGTACATCGCATGGACATACCTGCAGAGAGAGAAAGACAGAGAGAGAGAGAGAGAGAGAGAGGAGTCAGTGAGGGAGGCGAAGTCTAATGAGACTTCTTCATGGCTTTTGAGACTCTAGCTCTCAAACTCTAATCCTGTTGGAGGTCAGAGGAAATCACCCTTAAACTATAATCATTAGTTTTTTTGCTGACTCTGTATCTTGAGGACTCATGGGTTATAACTCTAGTAACCTTAATGTATCTCACTGTAACATAAGAGTATAGATAGAGATAGATAGAACATTATAGAAGGTATGAGACTAATGGTGGATGTAATGAAAAAGCATATGTCAGTGTAATGAGTGTACTTATGAATGAAACTTTGTGGTATACAGATACATCTAAGTAGGCCTAAATTTGGGTAAAGTAGGGATGTGATTATGTTGAGGGATGCTTGACTGACAAAGTATGATGGAATTAACAAAATGAGCAGTTCTCCCATACCACATTGAATAGAAGAACTGCATTAAGGCATTGAAATGCTTTCAAAGTAAGTGCACTTAAGTCGCATACTTAGACATGTTAAAACACTGCACTGACATTCTAACTAATTGTAAAGAAGGCAAGGGTATACGCTAAAATGGCTATAGTGCTTTAGGAAATCATCTAATTTCAACAGTACGTGTAGACCTTTCCAAACTGCTTTGCGTATCAGTTGGCCTCTGCTAAATCTTCTGGCATGGTTTCAGGTCGGCGTGTGCCACATTCTCTGAGGACCTGCCATAGTGACCACCTGGGATAAATGGTACAGCGATGTCTGGCCCGGAGCCAGTCCACTTTGAGCATGATCCAAGCTGTCATGTTAAGCTTTGTGCTCCCCTGCTCAGCTCTCTGCTCAGAGACCTGTCCCCCAGCGTCAGCCCTCTTGTTAGATCTGTACAGCCACTACCTGCCCACCGGCACTGACACAGACACTGCAGTGGACAAAACCACCAACCGAGATGCTCCAATGGTAAAAAAAGGGAAATGCACTCAGTAGGTAAATAGTACACAAGTAGGTACACAAATACACACACACCAAAAAAAAAAAAACATTGAAAGCACATAAGTCAATTTGTCCATTTAGTGTTATAATACACTACGGATCTGAAATGTTGGCCTATGAGTACATAGAGTGCTCTCTATATATAATATGTTATGTTTTCTATAAGCAAATGTGTCTGTATTTAAATAAATGTTTTTTTCACCAATGTTTTTTATTATGTAAATATGACAAAATATGAAATAGGGAAACATACACACTACCTGTGTAGTCTTAGCATTACATTAGCCAAGCCTATCTTTGCGTTATGCGCATACACACACACACACACACACACACACACACACACACACACACACACACACACACACACACACCTGCCAACAGGGCTGTTACAGAGTGGGTTGAAGCATATTTAAAGATTCTTTGAGCTGTATTGTGCTGTAGGTTCTTTCACACTTCATTGTCTTCTCTGAAAAAGGAGAGAAGTCATTTGTCTCTCCTCCTCAGAGAAGACAAGTTGACAGCAGATTATTGAAGGATCTCGAGGTAAGATTGACAGTATTATTCACAGCAGACGAGGATTCTGAAAAATGCTCTCTTCTTGCTGCCCGTCTTTCACTCTGCCATTTTCTCTTACTCTGCGTCACTGTCACTCTTTCGGCACTCTTTCGTACCTCCTTTTTTCTCTCAGTCTTACAGAATGACAGTCACACAGACACACACACACACACACACACACACACACACACACACGCAAAGTGATTAATTGACAAACATAAACCAACACACACACATTCTACACTCATAGGAGAAAAATCTACATTGCAAAAGAGGAGAAAGAGGAGGGGAAAAAAACCGAATAGGGTGAGGTACCAGAGCGAACCCTGCATTCCCAACTAAATGGCACTCATGTCTTTTTTTGTAGTATTGAAATGACTCAACAGGAGCGAAAGAGGAATTCCAGCAACACTTTATTCGAATGAGCCTTTAGGCAGGCCACTAATACCAAAAGCAAAGTTAATAGCCTGTGGCTTTTCTGACAGTGATGCAGAGTAAGAGAAAATGGCAAGACGGGCAGCAAAAAGAGAGCATTTTTCAGAATCCTCGTCTGCTGTGAGTATACCCTAATACCTAAATTACTACTGCAGAGAAACAAGGATAGTTAAAACAGTTTGGGGTGACTGACACCGATGTGGCATGTTCTTTCACTTACTCTCTCTTTCCAAATTTTTATTTGATTTGAACAGTTGTTGAACAGTTGTTTAAAAAAAAAACAAACAGGAGCTCTCTTGAGACTGTCAAAACAACATCTGATTTTTTGTTAGACTAAAAGAGCAAACACTCAGTGAAGGTCTTTCACATCCGTCTGGAAAAAAAAAACAATTGTTTCCATGGAGATGTATGTGTGATGACCTCTGTAGTCTGTTTTTTGTGTGTGTGTGTCTGTGAAAGAAATAAAAAAACAACACAGACAGTACTGTGATACGCAGCCTCTTCAGATGAAAGTCAGATGAGATCTTTCCACTGCTCTGAGGGAAATTGCCTGCACTGTTTGTCAAATAGCATTGATTTCCACCACCCCACCCACTCCCCAACCCTGCCTGTTTCACTGTGCTAGGCTGTTGCACTAGCCTAACTCTGTGGCCATTCATCTTAAGACTGAATGGGGCTACTAATCACCTCACAAATCACCTGAAGGATGAACCAGACCAGACGGCATCATCCACAATCATTGTCTCTGACTCTGTAGGAATACAAACCACAACATATGCTTTCTGATAAAGCTGAACCCAGACTATAAGATAAATGTAGGCATAACGATTTTTGCTCTGTTTTGCTCTTTGCGACAGTCAGGGATGGTGTAACCATGACAGTTTGGTCGGGACTGAGAATCGGCCTAGATTGTCCCGTCTGGCATAGTGTTCTGAGACAGAATCCTAGCTATTCCAAAAGTGTCCGGCTGCAAAATCAGGGATCTCAGACATGTTTGATATTTTAAGCTGACCCCACATTACACGATTTTTAAATCTTAAAAGAATTTTAAGTCGGGCTACATCACACACATAAAGAGAATCCTAACTGATAGTTTCTTTCTCCGATTCTGAACATATTTATAAATATTTGTTTTTCTAGGGGCAGAGAGGCAGGTATGTTTAAAGAGAGGGTGAGTGAAGACTAAATGAACAAAGATGGAGCACGAGCAGTGCAAAAACACCAGTGAGACGGGGTGAGAGGAAAAGAAGGGAGGAGACAGGCCGAGAGAGTGGAGAGACCGTGTGTGTATGTGTGTGTGTGCGTGTGTGTGTGTGACTGCGATCGATATGCTCCATCATCAGCTCTGCACGATATCATCATGCTGTCACTCACTCAGCTGAGGGTGGAGCCCCTGAGGGGAAACCCTGTGCTTGCCTGCCAACCTTGTTGCCTCGTCGCCAGCTGGGAGGATAGCTGGAGGAGGTGGGTGGTGGATGGAATCACTAGTGTTTCTGTCATTTCACATGCACACTCACACATACACCTAAATAGACTCAAACACAAACACACACACACAGTCACACACTCTCTCTCTCTCTCTCTCTCTCTCACACACACACACACACACACACACACATTTACACACTCTCTCTCCCTCACACACAGAAATACACACACACACACACACACACACACACACTCACATACACACATTCAAACACACACTCACACATAGTCTTGTTATCAGCGTTATTGAGCTTTGTCTACATTTAGATCCATTCATACATACACACGCACGTACACCCATGTATGGATGCACAAGGACACAAGGGCATACACCATATACACACGAAAAGAAAGAAGAGAGAGAGAGAGAGAGAGAGAGAGGGAGAGCGACTCCAGAGTTGATAATATAGGAGAGATACAGATAAATCCTCCTCCTGCAGTAATCACCAGAGCTTTTTGTTTTCCTGTCATTTTTCATTTCATTCTGGACGACAGCTGCTAAAGCACTGGTCCATGGCGCTCCTCCTACGGCTGCCCACACCAGGCTTAAACTCCGGCAACCACAGGGGACAGGCTGCTTTTCAATGGCTTCACTTTATCACTCTCCAGCAGCCAAGGAGTCCGCCACCACTCCTCTTCACCCACTTCTGCATGCAGGCAGGCAGGCAGGCAGGGCGGCAGGCACCACAGCTATTCAGACCAAACATCACATGTGCAAACACTATATTCTTACACACCTTCATATACACATTTATGAATGCACAGCAGCCACAACCCACATGCACAGACAGACACACACACACACGCATTCATGCCTACATAATGTTATGAACACATTCAAGGATGTACACATAGGCACATATACGTACATGTCCATATATGAACATACATTCTCTCTAACAGCCTCACACACACAGAGATACACGCACAGAGACAACCAATGTGTTCTAATCAAGAGGAGGCCTTGAGTTTTCAACATTATATTTGCACCGCTATGTGGAAAAAAATGAATCAGCTTGAGTGTTGAAGAGCTTGCGACTTACTCCACTTTACGTTGAGGGGGTAAGCAGGCAGCAGGCACACAAGCTCATGCTGACCACGTAGAAGACACCACGTTCACACACTGAGCCGCTCCATGTTTTGACAGGTATCTTTTAGTGGCCGTCAGGGGATGAACGGCTTATACTGTGTGCACTTACATGCACACACTTTTTTCTCTCTGCCAGTCTGGGTACAAGTGGGTACAAGTCAAGTCATACAAAAACAAGCTGTCCCTGTGTGCGTATCTTTCTGTTTGTTTGTGTGTGTGTGTGTGTACATTTGTATTCGTGTGTGTGTGTGTGTGTGAGAGAGTGTGTGTGTGTGTGTGTGTGTGTGTGTGTGTGTGTGTGTGTGTGTATGTGTGTGTGTGTTTGAGTGTGGATCAAACTTTGTTTGCTTCTCATATCCCTGCTGGAAAGGAACGTCCTGGAGCCATCTCAGAGGACTTAAGAAATATCTTTGATCGGGAGGTTTGGAACTCCAATAAATGTTGAGCTTGCCAGCTCTGTCTTTTTTCTCTTTCTGTTCTCTCTCTCTCTCTCTCTCTCCATTTCTCTCTGCCCTCTCTCCCATGCTCCCTCTCTCTCTTGACCCAGCTCTCAAAATAAATAGAATAAACAAACTCTCTGAGTCAAACAAAGCAAAAACAGAGACACAAGCAGCGTCAGGCAGAGCTGTAGAAAGGAAGAGGAGATGACAGAAATAAGAGAAAGAAAGACCAAAAAAAAAAAAAGACAGAGAGAGAGAGCGTCAGGCTACAACACATGGGTCAGCTAACCCATCTCACCTGTGATGTGTATGTATATGTGTGTGTGTCTATGTGTGTGAGAGAGAGAGGGAGTGTGTGTGTATCACTCCTTTCCCTTTCCTGGCCTGTGGCTGGTGAGTGGTGTGTGATTCCAGCTCACCTGTGGGCGTAAAGTGGCTGCTCATGGCGGCAGTGGCAGTGGTGGCGGCAGGCGGCTGTGCTCAGTGTGTTGTAACGGCGGCAGATAACGCGTACACACGTAATCCCCCCTAATGCACACACGGCACAAGCCTACTGGCCATGACAGCTTTAATGGCATTAGCACTAATTCCAATCAAACAAAGAGAGAGAAAGTGCCTGCACGCTTTTCTGTCTCTCACTCTCTCCCTCTTGCTCTTTGAGTGTGTGTGTGACAGAGATAGAGAGAGAGAGAGAGAGAGAGAGAAAGAAAGAGTCAGACAGACAAGAATGAAAGACACTAAGGAACAAGAAGGAGCTCAGCACCATTCTTTGAGAGACTCTTCCCACAAATAAAGTCTCATCGCAGCAGATACAAAGAAAGGAGGGAATGTAGAGGCACTGTGTTATAATTAAAGAGGAGTGGAGAGGGTGGCAAATCAGTCACAGGAAAAGAGAGGCAGAAAGAGAGAGAAAGAGAGAGAGAGAGAGAAGAAAAGAAAAAGAGAAAGAGAGAAAGGCAGAGCTGGATTTGAACAGTGGTTGTCCAAATGCGACTGACTTCAGTATGATTAGGACTTGCTTGAGGAGATCAGCTCATCAAGAGACGTCCCCCTGGGAGACGAGGAATAAAGGTTCACTGTGCAGATACTCATGGCTAATTTACATCTGCATCACTTTTACTCATCTCTCTATGTCTTTCTCTCTTTCTTTCTTCCTTTCTCACTCTCTTTCTAGGCCCCTAGCGAATCATTACGTAATTTGATTTTCATTTCAAGTCTTTGTTGTGATCTATTTATATTTTAATACCAATGCAACAATACAACGGCAACAGAAATATGAAAGGTAAATGGCATTAAATGTTACACTGTAACTGTAACACAATGTCTGACTTTGACAAAATGTCATTATCCCACCTATTAACCGATCTGTCCTTTGGTCTCAAGCAGACAGGAGATAGGGGTGGGTTGGGTTAACAATGAACAAGAAGATGAAGCAGAGAAAAGGGAGTTTGTGTGTACAGCATTAGAGTGGTAGGGAGCAATAGAGAGAGCATGAAAGACAGTGAGGGAGAGCAAAAGGGCATCTGCAAGTGAGAGAGAGAGAGAGAAAGATCCAGAGAGCAAGAGACAGGGTGGGAGAGAGAGAAAGAGAGAGAGAGAGAGAGAGAGAGCAAAAGATTGACATGCCTGTAAGGTCCTTGATATCAGTGGTGGTAAACATCATTAACCCCTCTCTGCCCTCTAGATGCACTGGCAGTTGCGCCCAGCCATGCAACAGCTCGGGCCTGTCATTGCCAATCAATCCACACTCAGGGTAAAAGAGCACAAGGGTGTGTGTCTCACTCCGGACTCTCTTTTGTGTGTATGTGTGTGTGTGTGTGTGTGTGTGTTTGTTTTTGCTTATCTTTCCCTTTGTGTGTGTGTTTATGTGTGACAGAGGGAGAGGGCAAAAGGACAGAGAGCGAGAGAGAGAGATTTCTACGAGTGTGTGTACGTGGGAGTGTGTGCATGTGTACCAGGATGTGTGCATTCATGCTTGCACATGTGTAAAAGAATGCTATGCAGTCCTTCCAGTCATGTTTACTCACAGTTAACCCTGAGTGCCTAACCACTGCTGCTCCTCCTGGACAGCACTGTGTGTGTGTGTGTGTGTGTGTGTGTGTGTGTGTGTGTGTGTGTGTGTGTGTGTGTGTGTGTGTGTGTGTGTGTGTGCGCGCGAGCACACGTGTGTGTGTGTGTGTGTGGGTGGAGGTTTGGGGGGGGGGGCAAGCATGTTGGTCCATATTTACACCACAACCAGCAGCTAAGGATCAGGTTCAGGCAGTCAAGTCCACAACAAGTCCTTGGGGATGAATGCATGCAGCACAAGCAAAAAGCAACCTACCACAACAAGCATAAACAGCTGTGATGCCAAGCAGATGCGACTTATTGGGTACCAAGGACATGCATTAAAGAGAGGTTGTGTTTCCTGGAAACCGAGCCCTGGAATTGCCTGTCCTGGGCAGCCTACTCCACTAGTGGTGCTTCAGTGCAGAGAGGCACATAATTGTGTTGCTTTAAGGAGGGGAGATGAAAAAGTTTCAGTGCCTTGAAAATTGAGTGTGCCCATAGGGGGTCTTGAGGCTTTAGGACTGGCCATTTTTTCAATCTGTCCTAAGGCCCATTAAAGTCAAGAAGAGCATCTCTGTAACTTTGGGCTTTAAAAGGTGGAATCACACTGAAGTTCTAAGCACTGTCCAAAGGGATCCCATGCTGTAAGTCTTGGCAGTCAAAAAATATGAACAAACTAGCAACATAAATGTGGCAATATATAAAAAATGCAATGAACACCTCAAAAGAGAAGAATCATGATAGATAAATAGATAGATAACCTTTTGGCGTGTAATTCAGGAAATATACAACAAAATACTTTGATTTATAAACAAAGAAAAACGACGTGCCACGGAGAAAGAGAATCATGAAACTTTTCTTAACAGAACACAAACACGCATATTGACTTCACAACTTTCCTACGCCCCCAAGTTTAGAAGGCTATCTGTGTTTGGCATTGCTCAAAAGACAAAGAGATTCTGGTAGGCTGTGTGCGTAAGGCGATTGCCGCCTGACAGATTGAACGAGTAGATGAGTCGACTTTTCTCTCCAGGAGATTATTGACCCAGAAGCTCGAGAGACGAGGAGGAGGGGCAACCCTATCCCCCACCCCCCACCTTCGAGATGATGAACTGGCACGAGACAACAGGAAATATTAGACGGAAATTGTGTTGAAAGGAAACAACTGTCCAGTTATCACGAGTAGGCTATCGCAGCTTTTTTTTAAATCATACCTGAAGTTTTACTGATATTACGTGAGGAGTCATGTCATTAGACATGACCTAGATATGAAGTATTTAAGAATGGAATAGACATTACATCGCCATTACATAGCTCCCCTCGCGATTAATGATGTATTGCAATTCATTTCGTCCCGTGATGGGTATTTAAAGACACTATCTCTGATACAAAATCAGCCCTCTCACACACAATACAGGACTTGTTCTCTCGTCCATGCTTTTATGTGGGTGTGCGCACACTTCGGCGGAAAGCCATGTCACAAAAGAGTGTCAAATTACAGCACATTATTGATCTAAATTGGGTTTACAGGATCGGACTATTTGCAAGAACCCTCATTTAACTTCGACTTCCAAACTGAAGTAGACTCAGTAAACACTGTAATGTGGCACATGCAATTAATCTCGTCTAGTTTCTGTCTGACTCCCAAAATTAGCTTTACAAGGCTGTGTGTAGGGGTGCCACTCATTCAGTAGACAGTGAGACCTTACCTCCAGACTTGTGCCAGCTGTAAAATGTGAACCAGGCTTTGGAACAGCCATACACAGGCTCTGCAGCAGCTCTGTGCCCTAGTTCGAGTGCCGGTGGCAGGCAGTGCCTCAGCCGCAGCGGAGCGGCCAGCGCCCCGCTGATCGCTGCCCTTGGTGCTGAAATGGCTTTCCGCACCAGATGCTGCCACCACCGCGGCTGCAGCCGTATCGCTTCCATTGGTGTCAGAGAAATCGTAGGCGAACCATCGGAAGCTGAGTACTTGAACCACCAGGGATGGGACCACCACAAAAACCAGCGTCGGGGCGAAGCACCAGTAGTTTCGCCTCAGGAAATAGTCAGCGGCCAGCCACAGGTCGGAGGCCCCGTCCGAAAAAAAGACCAAAAGGGCACAGAGCGTCCAACAGCAGTCCAGAACCGTGTACTGCTTCCCGGTGTGATGATGCTGTGGCGAACGGTGCTCGGGACCTGGTAGGCACACAGGCGGAATTTCGTTTTGCAAGGAGACGGCTGCACCATCCGATTTAGCGGCCATATTTGTTGTAGAAGAGTAGAATAGAGAGACAGGAGAGAAAGGGAGGGGGTCGTGTAATGTGTGTATTCGACGTGTGAATGTCTGTGTGTGTGAATGTGCGCGCTCGGGAGCGAGTGTGTGGGAGGGCCGGAGAGAGAGAGAGAGAGAGAGAGAGAGAGAGAGAGTATAGTGAAAGTAACCGATTTCCTGGGTTGGAATGGTTACCAGGCATCAATAACAACCGCATCATTCATATATATGGATACTTAGGGCGCACTGTTACCTCCTCCAACCATATATGCACCCGGTTTCTCTCTCTGCTCTCTCACTCTCTCTCTCTCTCTCTCTCTCTCTCTCTCTCTCTCTCTCTCTCTCTCTCTCTCTGTGTGTGTGTGTGTGTGTGTGTGTGTGTGTGTGTGCAAGTGATGGTTGGTCGCTCTTTGTGTCCCTGCTTCTGAGGGGAAGCGGCGCCCCCGTGGGTAATCGCTAAATGGTTTCATAATGCACAGAGCGCAATGCTTACCTGCCAAGCTTTCTTGTTGCTGCTTATTGATTTTAGGCGGCCACATAATCATTCTCTCTCTCTCTCTCTCTCTCTCTCTTTCTCTTTCTCTCTCTCTTTCTCTCTCTCTCTCTCTTAACCTGTCTCATCATGATGGCTGTTGTATATGATAATTCTATCTGTGCTATTTTACCACGAATAGATCTACATTTGTTTGGTCCCAGAAGATATCGTTTAGATTTTAGTGGATGCAGTACTTTATTAGCCTACTGGGCTCACAGAAACCATTCAAGGCAAATATTTTACCACTGAGATCTTTCCATTGCCATTCTTTATAACTTAATGTTGACCCTCCAGTTTGTGACAATCACTCAAACTGAACAACAATAACAACAACAAAAAGATTTTCAAAATACTTCAAATTGAAACCTGTCCACTCTCCCACTGTCGTAATTACTGACATAAAGCTGAGCGAAAGCTTTGCAATATAAAAAGGAGTGTAACAATAACAGCCCATAATAATAATCTTAATAAGCAGAGCACAAAGTCCTTCAGTCAGTTTGTGATCAAGGCTAAAATGGGGAGCCAATCGATACATTGTAACAAGCAGTACACATGTTATCTCTCTGTTTTTGCCTCTCTCTCTCTCTCTCTCTCTCACACACACACACACACACACACACACACACAGAGAGAGAGAGAGAGAGAGAGAGAGAGAGAGAGAGAGAGTTTCAACTAGTATTTGAACAAGAAGCTTTAAACTTGAATTCCTCGTTTCAGCTATCAGTTGGCATATAGCACCTTGTTAGGTTTTGTTAAAGGCCCTGAGAGCTTGTCTCAACATGGTTGGTCTGTGCCAAGTGGGTGGACAGTAAAGGAAAGAGCAGAGAGTACTCTCAGAAAAAACACAGGCGTTAAGAGGTGAACATGGCAGGTCTGTCAACACCTCTAAAATCCAAATCTGCACTCGTGCTGCGTCTCAAGGCTTCTATCTGCTGGACACTCACGGAACTGCACACACTGATGGTAACAGAATGGGAAAATGGTTTAAGAAGATCTTTCTTTAGGTTTGCTTGTTAATTTAAAGTTTTGTCCAGTCTTAATCAATTTCCTTTATCTATCTTGAGTGGCATTCATTATGTATGTCAACATGCTTTTTCTATCTATGTGGCACCAGAAAAATCAAGTGCTAGTTTTATTTGGTGTCCCCATATAGGTGCCATGATGAATGATAGGTGGAGATGATCACACACTGAACACTCAAGACCAAAACTATTTATTTATTTGTATTTGCAGGAATCAGCACATGTGAGTCTTCCTAGCTGACCTACACTGTGTGATGGTATTACATGAATTTAACACAGGGCTGTAGTAAGAAGTGGTAGAATGATGAGATATAGAAAAAACAGTAGCAACGAATACATCTTTCTGTATGCACAAGTCATTTATTGCTTTCAATAAAATCAAATGGTGATCAAATCAGATTTTTTCTGAAATTGCATATTTGTCTGTTCATGTATAAACAATGCTGTGCATACTTTCATGACTTTGTGTGTGATTATTTTCCCCAAATTTGAGTGAATTTAAGCAATCCTGACACTGGGAGGCAGTATTTCAACATGCATGCATTAGTGGAAGGCTTTAACAGCTACGTATTTGTTTCAGGATTTGCAAAATAACTGCTCAGATTCATTGTCAGAGTCTTTTACTGCTTTATTAAGGTTTTACATGTTATTGCTGTTTTGCAGATATCAATGGTCAAAACTAATTAGAATTTGCAAAAAAGACAATAATCAAGTTGATTATCTTATGACTCTAATGACTAATAACTTTACTTTATCTATGTGAAAGGTATATCACCCTGTAACTGATATGCCACTGAGAGTCTTTGACAAACAGTGAATGC